>BLSH010303489.1:166480-187440 GCA_018402905.1 Glandirana rugosa | reverse complement strand
GCACCGCTAGGAACCTGTCTGTAATGGAGTATGAGATGTTATTAGATCGGTAATCTATCCCTCACAGCACTAGTAAACTGTACCTAGTCCAGTATCAGATCGTTTTAGAACGCTAAGCTTTCCCCTCACAGCACCGCCAGGTAATCTATCCCTCACAGCAGCGGCAGCATGCTCTCCCTACACTAGCCTGAGACGATGTGACATGCGGCACTACGTGACTCCAGCTCATATAGAGGCTGAGTCACATGATGCACTGGCCAATCACAGCCATGCCAAGAGTAGGCATGGCTGTGATGGCTTCTAAGGGCAAACAAGTAAAACGCTTGTTGATTGGCTGCCCTGCAGCTATTCAACACGCGCCAAAACTAGCGTGCAGCTATAGAAAAGGCGCGAAAAATACCCTAATACCGAACCCGGACTTTTTCTCAAATGTCCGGGTTCGGGGCACGGACACCCCAAAGTCCAGTACGAACCCAAACGTTACAGAACCCACACTGCCAAGGTGGCCCAGAAAACTTGGACCAGATTCCACTTTAGTTCCCCACATATGAAAGTATGCTACATACAGTAGCATCCCTCAATCCCCTCACCTTTCATGTCACTATTTATATATATGCAGAAATATATATATTATATATATGCAGAAATCGTGCAATTTTGCCATTGATGATTGATCATGCAAAAAAAAACCTTGTCTTTTATTTAGTTGTTAACCACTTCCCGTCCACGCCATAGCCGATTGATGGCTACAGCGTGGCTCTAAAATGCCGGGAGGCCGTGCTGGGCGAGCTCCCGCGTGAGCGTGCCTGCGGGTTGGGCAGACCCGATGTCGGCCGGAGACCCGCAATCTCCTCACAGAGAGCCGGGATGGGGAACCGCCATTGTAAACATAGCGGTTCCCCGTTCTGTGAGGGGGGTCAGGACAGATCTACTGATCCCTGTCACTGGGATCAGTTAGATCTGTCATGCCCCTGCCAACCCCGCCCCCCCACAGTTAGAACACACCCAGGGAACACTTTTAACCCCTTCACTACCCCCTTAGTGTCAACCCCTTCCCTGCCAATGACATTTATACAGTAATCAGTGTCTATTTTTATATCTCATCGCTGTATAAATGTCATTGGTCCTAAAAAAGTGTAAAAAATGTCCGACATGTCCGCCGCAATATCGCAGTCCTGATAAAAATTGCAGATCGCCACCATTACTAGTAAAAAAATAACAATAAATAAAAACGCCATAACCAATGTCCTATAACTTTTGCGCAACCCAATCAATATACGCCGATTGTGATTTTTTTTACCAAAAATATGTAGAAGAATATATATAGGTCTTTTGGATATGTATTATAGCAAAAAGTAAAAAAATATTGTTCTTTTTTCAAAATCGTTGCTCTTTATTTGTTTATAGCGCAAAAAATAAAAACCGCAGAGGGGATCAAATACCACCAAAAGAAAGCTCTATTTGTGGGGAAAAAAAAGACGCCAATTTTGTTTGGGTACAACGCTGCACGACCGCGCAATTGTCATTCAAAGTGTGACAGCGATGAAAACTGAAAATTGGTCTGGGCAGGAGGGGGGTTTAAGTTCCCAGTAAGGAAGTGGTTAAGCTCCTTTTGATATCATAATAACAGAGAACCCCAAATGGCCCTGATCAAAAGTTTCCATACCCTGTTTGACCTTGGTACAGACACACAAGGTGATACACAGGTTAAAATGGCAATTAAAGGGTTGTTTTGCAAAGAGTAATTAAGACAGAAAAACAATATATAGAAACACCAATGTGAGAAATATTAGCTAACTGGGTAGAGGAGCAGCAAAAATATAAACAGCTACTTTTAACAAAGGTAGAAAACAAGCTTATGTTCCAGAAGCAAAACTATTATGGAGAAGGGGAGAGTGCAGGGCGTTTGCTGGCATTACTGGCAAAGACTAATATGCCTACTGCCATTGTACCAGCAATTAAAACAAGAGATGGAAGGACCACAACATATACCCCTGAGATTGTAAACAAATTTAAATCATATTATGAAGCCTTATATAGAACCCAGAATCAAGAAGTAGAGGGGGAGATGTGGACTTCTTTCGGGGTTTGGAGATTCCACATATTTCCATTGAAGACCGGGAGATGTTGAACTCTCCTATCACAAAGGAAGAATTGCAAAAAGCAATAACAGCATTAGCAAATCAGAATTCTCCCGGCCCAGATGGTCTACCCGCAGAGGTGTATAAAAAATACGGAGAGGTACTAGTCCCAATACTATTGAAGGTTTTTAGTAGAGCCAAGAAGGAGAATCAATTACCAATGTTGATGATGGAATCAACTATTATAGTATTACCAAAGGAAGGTAAACATTTGCAGGACCACTCTTCCTACAGGCCAATATCCCTGCTGGGGAAGATATCAAAATCCTAGCGGGGGTGCTGGCCTCTAGGTTAAGAATGGAAATATCAAAATATATACATCCAGATCAATTGGGATTTGTGCCTGGCAGGACAACTAGTGCAAATATAAGACGGGTATACTTGAAATTACAGGTTCCAACAATCAATACAGGTTCAAGAGCTATACTATCACTGGACGCAACAAAAGCTTTTGATAGTTTGGAGTGGCATTATTTATGGCAGGTCCTAGCGAGCTTTCAATTTGGCCCGGGCTTTGTTAGCTGGCTGAGATTGCTATACGGGGAACCAAGGGCAAAAGTTAAAATAAATAATGAATGCTCTGAAACATTTCAGTTGGCCAGAGGGACAAGGCAGGGGTGCCCTTTGTCGCCCCTGCTTTTCGCCCTGGCAGTGGAACCTTTAGTTATAGCTATTAGAGCATCAAAAAACATCAATAGGTTCCAAAGAACAACAGGAAAGGAGAAAACGACACTATATTCTGATGATATCTTTTATTTTAGGGGACACTCAATCCTCTCTAAATACAGCAATGGACCTGATAAAAGATTTCGGAAAAAGTTGGAGAGAGTGGAAGAGAGATAAGAGTGTGGAAGATGTGAAGTAACAAGGTTGGCTCAATTATATAAGGGTACCAATTTCAAATCATTTCAAGAGTTAAGAGAGGAATAAGGGGTACCAAGACAGTCCTTTTATTAATACTTATAAATTAGACATGCTTTAGCTGACCAGTTCAGAAAGAAGCCATTGGAATGGAGTAAGATGACAGTCCTGTACAAGGTGATAGAGGCCCATTCCTCAAGAGGTTTAATATCAGCAACATATGGTGATATCTGTGAGGCAGCAGCAGATGGGAAAAGTGTATTACCTTGTAAGAATCACCCTCCTTCCTGGCTTCACCTGAACTCCCAGACCCCAAATCACCCTTCCTAGACTGGGGCGACCTCCCGGGTAGGGGTCTGCACCACAGCGCCTGTGCTACATCTCCAGACTTTCACCCGACACTACTCCTCCCAGATTGAGCCTACTGAGTATTTAAGGAGGCCTGCCCCCTGCCAACCCTGCTTGGGGATTGGTCAGGGCTCCTTATAACACCCCAGATGGCTCCACCCATTTCCCAGCTCTCTGACAAGAAAACATTCTCCAGGTTTCTAGAAAGAAGTAGGAGGTTCTGATGACCTCATCTGTTAAGTCCACCCAATCCTCCCTGAGCTTCTCCTCCCAGCCCTGATCAAAACATTCAGGCCTGCACATTACAGTCAGGCCTGACTAAATTTACCTCTCCTAGCCAAAAACCCTTCTAGAAAACGCACCTATACTATGGGGGCGCTACATACACCTAAAAGGTTATTCCAGTATGGACGTAGACAGAATGCTGATTTCCCACGATGTGGAGAAAGAGAGGGGGACCTCATACACATGATGTGGAAATGCTCCAAGCTAATCAGATATTGAAAGGAGATAATACGATTTATAAATCATACTTTGGGGTGATGTTAGAGGCAATCCCAATGGTGTGTATAATGGGATATATAGAGAAGGGAGTAAATATAGGTAACAGACGGACAGCAATAATTAGAAGTTTATTTTTAGCGAGGAAATTAATAGAAAAAAGAAGGTGATAGCTAAAGATCCACCAACACAAACGGAATGGGTTAAAGGAATGTAGGTTACAATTGAGAAAGAGAGATTTGTATATGTTAAGAGAGGAAACTCTGAGAAATAAGAAGAAGATATGGGGTCCTTGGCTTGCTAAAGTAAATAACTAAAGATGGTAGGAATGAAGGCAGGTGGCAGCAACAACAAGGGGAAGGAGTAGGAAAAGATAAGTAAGGCAAGAGGTCTAAGATACAGATTGCGGAAAGGTAGTAGAGAGAAGGAGTAAAGGAAAAAGACACTGATACAAATATATTCTTTTTATCTGTTTATTAAGATTAAAATTGGGAAAGCAGGATAATAAGTATAAATGGTGGGTAAGAAATAATGGTTTTAAATATAAGGTTGAAAATATAATAAATTAGAGTGTAGTGCATCAAATTAACATGATGTGAAATATTTTTATATTCAAAAGAGGTTGAATGTATGTGTTTTGTAAAATGCAAACAATTTTTTTCAATACAGATTACAATATTTAAAAAAAAGGGTTGTTTCACACATCTGTGGCTTTTTAAACTGCAATTAGTGTCTGTGTATAAATAGTCAATGAGTTTTATAGATAATGAGCCATGGGGAGCAGAAAATAACTGTCAAGAGACCTGCCTAACAAGAACTTTATAAAGATGGAAAGGGATATAAAAAGATATCCAAAGCCTTGAATATGCCAGTTAGTACTATTCAATCACTTATTAAGAAATGGAAAATTTGGGGCTCTCTTGATACCAAGCCAAGGTCAGGTAGACCAAGAAAAATTGCAGCCACATCTGTCAGAAGAATTGTTTGGGATACAAAGAAAAACCCACAGGTAACCTCAGGAGAAATGCAGGCCTCTCTGGAAAAAGATGGTGTGATTGTTTCAAGGAGCACATTATGAAAATACGTGAACAAAAATGAGCTGCATGATCGAGTTGCCAGAAAGAAGCTTTTACTGCGCCAATGCCACAAAAAAGTCCAGTTTCAGTATGCTTGACAACACCTTGACACACTTCACAGATTCTGGCACACTGTAATCTGGAGTGACAATACCAAGATAGAGCTTTATGGTCAAATCCATAAGCGCAAGTTTGGAGAGGGGTCAACAAGGCCTATAGCGACAAGAATACCATTTCCACTGTGAAACATGGTGGTGGCTCACTGATGTTTTGTGGAAGTGTGAGCTCTAAAGGCATGGGAAATCTTATGAAAATTGAATGCAAGATACATGCAGCATGTTATTAGAAAACACAGGGAGACAATTTGCATTCTTCTACACAAAAGCTGCGTTTTGGATGCTCTTGGACTTTCCAGCACAACAATGACCCTAAGCACAAGGCCAAGTTGGCCCTCCAGTGGTTACAGCAGAAAAAGGTGAAGGTTCTGGAGTGGCCATCACAGTCTCCTGACCTTAATATCATCGAGGTACTCTGGGGAGATCTCAAACATGCAGTTCATGCAAGACGACCAAAGACTTTTCATGACCTGAAGACATTTTGCCAAGACGAATGGGCAGCTATACCACCTGCAAGAATTTGAGGCCTCATAGACAACTATTACAAAAGACTGCATGCTGTCATTGATACTAAAAGGGGCGATACACAGTATTAAAAGAAATGTGTTTTGCCTGCTCACTCATGTTTACTTTAAAAATGGTGCATACTGTATATTACCAATTCGCCAAGCATTGACGCTTGTTTAAAGTGTGCTGCACAACATTTAGACAAGCCTGTGAAATACTGAGAGAATATAGTCTGGTCAGATGAGACCAAAATTGAACTCTTTGGATGCCATAATACACACCATATTTGGAGGCCAATCGGCACTGCACATCACCCTAAAAACACCATAACAGTGAAGTTTGGAGGTGGGAACATCATGGTGTGGCGCTGTTTTTCAGCATACGGTACTGGCAAACTTTGTGTCATTAAAGCGGAGTTCCACGCTTTTAAAATGCACGAGCCACGCTGTGTGCTGTGAATGGCCAGTGTATCTTCTGGGACCTGTGGCATGTCCCAGAAGATCGCCGGGAGGGAGGGGGGAGAGGTGAACTACCCTACAGCGCTACAGTGCCAGGGGAGGAAGTGGGAGCTGGATACCTATAAAAAACTGACATGCCAATTGTGTCATGTCAGGGGGTCACTTTCACTTAAAGCGGAGTTCCACCCAAAAGTGGAACTTCCACTTTAAGTCCTCCACCCCAGCTCTGGATGCTGAAACTGAGCTTTTGGGGAGGAGGGGGGTGGGGATACCCAATTTTTCGCGGTACTTCCACCCCGGTCGCCTTAGGCGATCGGAAGTGGAAGGTCTCCTTCCCCCTCCCTCCCGAAATCTTCTGGGACACAGGACAGGTCCTAGAAGACTTTGGGACCAATCACAAAGCGCAGCGCCGCTCACGCATGCTCAGTGTGCGCCCGGCCGTGAAGCCGCGGCCGGGTGCCCACAATCTGCTGCCATCTACCAGGACGATGAAGACAAGGTAATGATCCCAAACACAAAGCCAAGGAAACGTTCAGTTGGTCTCAAAGAAAGAAAATAAAGCTGCTAGAATGGCTCAGCCAATCACCTTACTTGAATACAATAGAAAATTTATGGAAAGAACTAAAGATCAGAGTTCAAAGAAGAGGCGCGTGGCACCACGGAGCAATGCATAGTTTCTATATACAGGATGTGTCTTGAAGCTGTCATTACCAACAAAGGATTTTGTACGAAGTATTAAATACATTTCAGTTAGCGTGTTCAATACTATTTCCGTGTCATTTCATGTTACTACACATAACTTAATTATTTGTTTTGGTTTCTATGTATGTATGGATTGCATGGGTTGTTACCAAAATGTGGTGGAAAATTCATGTCAATAGCACAAAAATGGTGATTTGTTCAATGCTTATTTTACCCGGTGTATATTTATACATATATAAGCAAAGGTTCTTATAAACTTTTCTACACTTTTTCTAAACTAAGTTATATATATATATCATTGGAGGAAGGGCAGGCTGTGCTCCCAGCACAGTCAGAAAATTGACCACGCTGGGATCGATGTGTTCTCATATCTAGCATGATCAGTTTGAAATAGAAAAGCAAGGGGACTGGCGGGAACACCAGATATTTCAAACAAAGGAAGTAATACAAAGAGAACAGGGTACTTTTTAACACACATATATGGCAACAATAGACACATATCAGGAATATGAAATGTTGGGGTAACATATTCTTGAAGGTAAGTAATGTCCCTTTTGCAGATTTTTATGTTTTTGTTTTAGGTAAACTTAGGCATTAGTCCTGTAATCTATTTTTCATTAAATTATTCCTTAAAGTGGAATGTAAACCCACCACTCACCCAGTATAAACTAATGGCACAGTATTAATATATATGTACATGCAAGCCTCCTGAATGTATCCCTACCTTGCAAATGTCACCCCTTTCTGCAGTAGCAGCCTTGCAAAACACTGGAATCAATGGGTGGCTCTCTTTTCTGTTGCTCGGTGGGTTGAGTTGTGATGTCAAAAGACTCCCCACCCACCTCTACACTCTCACACTTTGCTATTCCTGAGTTTTGACAAACATTTAGTCAAAACTCAGGAAAGACACCACATGACTTCAGCATGCCCAATAATGCTGAGGTGTGGAACAGCCAATCCTGGGACAGCTGGAGGGGGGGGGGGGAGTGTAAAGCTTTCTCTGCTCTGTGCAGGAGATAAGGAAATTACCTGTCACTCACACAGCATGGAGATGAAACGTCTCCTATTTCTCCCTTAGTCGGTCATTCTCTTACTGAAAAAAGATAAGGGGATTACTCAGAGCTTGATTAACTCTTCGTGGCAAGACTGGGCACAGATGACATAATATCCTTTCCTGTACAAGGTAGAAGTGTCAGTAAAATGTATTTTTTTTGGGTTTACATTCACTTTATGTGCTTTTTGCCTCCTTGTAATGTCTGATATGGGCTCCCCAACTTCTGCATTTCCCCTTCACTTCTGTTTCTATGCAGTGCATGTTAATTGAGGTCATGTGTACTGCTATATGCGCATTACAAATCCAATAGACTTGGATTGCACCGATACTGATACTAGTATCAGTATCTGTACCTATACTGGGCATTTTCAAAATATTGGTACTCGTGAAAAATGCACAGACACTGGAAACTGATACTTGTTCTTTCAAATGAAATGTAAAGGAAAAAATGCCTGCAATTATTGTCTGTTAAGGAACGGGGCCGCCACTTCCTTGACAACCAATCATGTGTCTACAGATTCCCCCTCTCCTCCTTCCTTCCCGCCAGCTGTCACCAGGTCTCGGGAGACCCCCCTAACCCAATCCCTGTACCCTCCTGATGGCAGCCCCCACAGCTACCATCATTAGCCGGCATCCCTCCTCTGCCTCTCCTGCCAGCTTCAGGTGCTGCTTGGGGCTTGGGGGGACCAAGATGTGTCCCCCCACCACTCAGATCACCCCCCATCCATCACCAGTCCCTCCTTCCCTCCCGCAGCCTGAAGCTTCTGCCTGCATTGAGCTGACAGGCTGGGGATCGCAGCGGGGGGACGGGGGGGAGTAGTGCGGGTGAGGGTGAAGTTAGGGCTTGGGGGGCTTGGTAAATTTGTGTTTACCAAATCCCCCCTGTTATACAGGGGCGCAAACAGTGATCACTAAGATCGCTGCTATATGTCCCACTGACAGCTTTAATAGTAACTGCGAGTGTTACTATCTATCAGTTTGTCATTTTATCAATGAATGAGAAATTCCTGAAATTCCTCATTCATTGAAGTAAAGCGCTGCAGAGAAAAGAGACTATCTTCAGTTCCTTTTCTCTGTCTCACAATAAGAGGTATGGGGGTCTGTTTAGACCTCTGATATCTCAACAAAGACCCCATCCCCTAACCCCCCCACCCCCAAAAAAATAAAAAATAAAAAAAATTAAAAATGTGATTGAGGCGTGGCCTGACGTCAGCGGAGAAAGTCGCGACTCTGCCGAGCTCCGAGAGGAAGACAAGCTATCCTCCACCATCCTCCTTCACGGACCCCCGAACGACTGCAATCCCCGCTCAGCGGGTCTCCTAATGTCACCCTCCACAGTTTGAGTCCAATATTGTGGGGTTCCGAAGCCTGCTCGAGGACCGGAGAGGGTCCCGCCACCACCCACCAAAGAGAGGCCGCCGCCATATTTGCGGCCTTCACCCGCCGCCAGCCCGCACAGGCCTGATAGACCACCCCAGCACACAAGCCAGCCACCGCTGAACCCGGAGCCGGTAAGCAAGGGAAGGGGGCCTTTCTCTGCACAATATGGATGAAGGGGCATGAACTCCCCAGCTTGTACAATGTCCCCAGCACACCGGAATCCGACCGCATCAAACACAGGCTGTGGCCTGCCCAGTCGTGTAGGCCGCATGGAAGTGACTACTCCGCTGGAGCCCCCCGCTCTCCCCTACAAATACTGCCCAGATCTCAGGCCTGAAACCTAGACCTTCCTCTATCCCCCTAGAGAGACAATAGGTGGCGAGTGCCTAACAGGCTCCAAGTTACCTGGCAGTAACAGCCGCTGCTGCGGCCCATATACATAGCCTCACAGACTATTTCTTATCCGGAACCAGGCTGTACCCCAACACCTTAAACCCTACACAGGATTGGAAACAGCTGTTTTTGAAACTTTAGCTATTCCCCCAGTGGAGGCACCAGAATCGTTTGCAGAATTCCGGGTCCACAACAAACATCGCAAGGCTACGCCGATGGAGGCCCAAGACCAAGGATACCGCAGAAGACGCTCCACCTCGGACCACCGATCCAGCCCTCGGGGCGTCAGCTTGTCTACAGGACTGTTCTTGTGGTTTGGTAGGGCAGCAACGATTAAAATGAACATCCTTTGAAGGATACTATATGTTATGCAAGCCATACCAATCACTCTTCCTAAAGCATTTTTTGCCTCCTTAAAGAGAGCTTGCTTGGATTTTATTTAGGCAAACAAACGCCCGCAAATCAGTATGGATAGATTGACTCTACCAAAATTAAAGGGGGGCATCGGACTTCCAGACTTCTCAAAATACCAAATCGCCTGTCAGCTCAACTGAATGGCTGACTGGAGCGTCCATGCCGGCTCCAAAGCCTGGGTGACAATTGAACAGGCCTTCTCCACGATCCCACTGCGCTTTCTCCCATGGCTACTAAGCAGCCACTTCCCCCCGGGATGTAAACAACATCCATTGATAAATGCCACTCTACGAGCTGAGCTGCCGAAAACATGACATCTCCTCTACACCAGGTCCACTCGCACCGATATCATACAACCCAGAATTCCCGCCAGGCCTTAATGCCCAACTTTTACCGGAGACTAATCCCAACTACGACCTGCGAGCAGAGTTTTTCTTACAAGACAACAAGTTTATGAACTATGACAAATTTTTAGCAGTGACCGCCAGCAATTCTACTCACTTTTGGACATATCTACAACTAGAACACTTCTTAAATAATCCTAAACATAGAATGAGTGTCTCCAGACCATGTACAGCATTTGAAAAACTCTGCTTATGCACAACGCCGCAAAGACACTTGATCTGAGAGATTTACACACTCTTATTTTCAAATATAGATACCAAACACAACTCAATAACCAAATCATGGGAAAGGGAACTCAAAGTCAACCTAACTCCCGAAGAATGGGAAAATGTTTTCACCCATACCCACAAAGGTTTCATTAATGTCTCAGCACAAGAAAATGGGTTTAAAATTCTAACAAGATGGCACAAAACTCCCCTACATCTACACAAAATTAACCACCATCTCCCCAACATGCTGGCGATGCTCAAAAGATACCGGGTCCTTCCTCCACATATGGTGGAGGTGTCCAAAAATTACCCCTTTCTGGACAGAGGTACGCACGCAGATTATCACATACCAGCTAGATTTCTCCCCTGAACAGCTACTTCTCCATCACACTTCGATCCCACAGAAACATTACCGTAGGTCCCTTACACTCCACATGCTGAACGCAGCAAAAATGACCCTTCCAACCTGTTGGAAATCACCCAACCCACCTACCATATCAGATTGGTTCAAAAGAATTAATAAAATTGAAGAAATGGAAGATCTCATCCACCAAGCGAAGGAGATACCGCACACATTCCGCACAATGTGGGCATGTTGGCAACACTTTAAAACCTCAGAGGACTTGCTAATAACCGTCAAATAAGCCTTAGAACAGACCCCTTAACGGAAGGAATTAATGATACAGCCCCAGAGACTAACGACCAACTACCCCATCACCCCAGACGTAACAGTCCCCCAGGCATCACAGACAGTCTGGACACCACCAATCCTGAACACCTGTTAACCCCAACAAAGAAATCACCACAAAAGACTGAAGTGGATAACTGACATTACCACCCCTATCCAACTGTCCCGAGGTAGGAGGTGCACCCAATTAATGACTGCATCGTTTAACAATACTTACTGTGTTATCAATAAAAGTTTTCTCCGACAACATGAAACAAACAAAAAGAGGAGACTCGGGGTTGCCCTGGTGGGTCAGATCCATGGACCCCTACCCGGTCACAAAGTTCCCATTTGGGGTGACTGGGTGGTCTGGAGGCGAGGGGAGGAGACCCCCCAGGGCAACTCAGTTGATTGTCATATGGAGAAGCCGCTCTGCTCAACAACCTATAGCCCCTTTTCTAAAAACTGATGTGAAACAATTGTTTAAAGATAAATGATTTCTAGGGCTTTCAAATGACAACCCTGTCTATAAGGATGTAAACAAATGTTTAACAGACATTCTATGTGTAACCAATGTCACTCCAAGAAAGTTTCGTACTTTTGTTGTGTATTCGCACTACTTCAATAAAATTGTTTTGGAAAAAAAAAAAATTAAAGATGTACAAAGCAAAAAAAAACAACAAAAAACACAAACATAGTAAGACCTCCCCAGGTCCACCCGCACTCACCCCTCCAAGGTGACCCCCCCACCCCCCAAAAAAAAATAAATGTAAAATTTAAAAAGTAAAAAAAACCCCAAAAAACAAACATAGTAAGACCCCCCACCCCAAAAAAATACACAGCTGCGGGGAGTCCAGAGGAGCAGGACGTTGTGTAATTCAAAGGGGTCCAGAGGAGCAGGGGGCTGTGTAATGTAAAGGGGCCCAGAGATGCAGGGGCTGTGTAATGTAAAGGGACCCAGAGGTGCAGGGGGCTGTGTAATGTAAAGGGGTTCAGACGAGCAGGGGGCTGTGTAATGAAAAGGGGCCCAGAGGTGCAGGGGGCTGTGTAATGTAAAGGGGCCCCGAGGTGCAGGGGGCTGTGTAATGTAAAAGGGCCCAGAGGTGCAGGGGCTTGTGTAATGTAAAGGGGATGCAGAGGAGCAAGGGGCTGTGTAATGATACTGTTCTAGTGTTCTTGCTCCTCTTCATGCCTAAACTACAGAACTGTATTGCACTTGGTTGGTTGTGAACTTGTTGTGATGTTTACATGTCATTGACATTATAATTTAACATGTTCTGTGCAATTTGAGCTTTCAGAACTTTTTGACAAGCAAATAAAAGCATTTTATTTGTTTCATACGTCTTTTGGAGTTCCAATTCTTCATTTCATAAAGAAAACTAACAGATATCGTCATTCCCTTTAAAAAATGGTCACATGACCAAAAAATAGGTATCGGCATCTACCTAAGGTAAAGTATCGATACTCGTACTCGGTGGCAAAAAATTGGTATCGGTGCAGCCCTGCAATAGACCATAGTCCATCTTGGGGGTGAGTTGGAGAGGGTGGCTATGTTCCTACATACTCTGGGACCATTGAGAACAAACATAGATAGCACTAATAGGATTTTGGAGGAGGCTGAGAGCAATAGAATTAACTTTTTGAGTTAAGAATGCATACTTGAATAGATTTTTTTGTTACCTAGAGTTTAGTGTCACTTTAACCTGTGCAGTACGAGGGGAGTCTCAATGCCAATGGAGATGGGTGTCAGGTCACCTGGAATCAGGTGACAGATGCACCCCGTTGGGGTTAGGGGCGCACCACTAAGGTTGTGGACCCTTAGCTGACTGATGCGGGTGGTACAGGAAAGCAGGTCCACTGAAGCATTGACACAGACTACACAAGGAGCTAGATCATGAGTTTCCCCAGGATATGGAATCTAAGAGCCAGCAGGTTTTCACCAGAGCCTCTGATGGTGAGGATGGACTTAGCTGCTACTGACTCCAGGTCGCGGCCCCCAGGGTCTCCTAGCTCACGCTCACGGCTGGCTACTGGTGAATTGAGAGGAAGCAGCATTGCTGGACAACAAGGGATAGTCAGTAGGATAGCCAAGGGTCAGGGCAACGAGCAGACAGGGACAGACAGGGAAGCACACCAAGGTCGGGATGTCAAGCAGACAGAAATAGTCACAGAACAAGCCAAGGTCGGGGTATCAAGCAGACAGGAACAGTCAGGAAACAAGCCAAGGTCGGTAAACAGAATCAGACGAAGAGCACACGGCAGGAACCACACACACAGGAAGCCTAACACACAATGTTGATTGGCAGAGCTTGCTTGGACTGCATGGTGTTATATAGTGTTCCTTGTTAGAGGCTGGGGTGGAGCCTTGCTGAGGGAAGTTTACTGAAGCACACAGGTGAGAGGTGCACGGTCTCTAAGCTGAACACAAGCAGAGAGGTAAGCAGACAGACAAGACATGAATGTTACTGCAAATTCATGACAGTACCCCCCCTTTTACGAGGCCTCCCACTCCCCCGCTTGGGCCACGGCTTGGAGGGAAACCTCAAATTAAACCTCCTCAAAAGACGAGGCACAAATACATCAGATGCTGGAATCTAGACCTCTCCTCAGGACCAAACCCTTTCCAAAGAACAATGTACTGAAGAATGCCTTTACAGAGCTGGGAATCCAGAACTTGACTAACTCTTGATCATCCTCAGAGACCGGAACAGTGGTAGGGAGAGGACAAGAGGGATTATTGAGGACTAAAGGCTTCTTAGCTCCTAGCTCAGTGGGGGCGAAGGTCTTGCCTGGAGAAATTTTTGACTCCAGGGTGGTAGAATGGGCACATGAGATCGGAAAGATCGACTCAGGTTCACAGGTGGACTCCTCAACCGGAGTGTCAAATGACCTAGAGAGTGCATCAACCTGACTGTTGCAGGACACATCCCAGAAATCGCTATACGCATCAGGAAAAACAGGAGATACTGAGGTGGTGGCAACAGGAAGTTTCACTTTAGGGGCAATCTTGAGTAGGTAGGAAGAGGAACAGGAGGGACCCCAAGCCAAGATTTTCCCAGAAGTCCAGTCCACGTGTGGAGAATGGAGCCATAACCAAAGAAGACCCAATACGATGGGGGTTGAGGCCTTAGGCAAGATAAGGAGGAATATCCACTCCTGGCGGAGTGTCCCTACCGACATCTTAACAGGGAGGGTCTGGCAGTGGATAGGACCCCCTGGGAGAACAGTGTCATCAACCGCCGATCAATGGGGTGGTAAGGGGCGAAAGAGTAAGTCCCATAGAGATGCAGTTCCCCAGTCCATAAAATTGCCAGCAGCTCCGGAATCCAGATATACCAAGACCGAATGAGAGGAAGAGCCAACATGGAGGAACACAGAAACAAGAAGACAAGAAGGTGAAGGTGATATTTCCAGGTTCAATGCTCCACCGTCCAGATGTATTAGACCTGAGTGTTTTCCTGGACGAAGTGAGCAAGTGTCATGAAAATGACCTTTGCCCCCACAATAGAGGCACAGGCCCAGAGTTCTGTGCCTAGCACGTTCCTTGGAAGATAGCCTGGTCTGGCCCAACTGCATGGGTTCCTCAGCTGGGATGCTCCTTGGGTCGAAGAGAGGGGAGCTCAGGATGCCTAAGGACGGAGAAGTACTGGCATCTTTTTTCTAGGGACATCTCCTGAAAACGAATATTGATCTGGTTACACAAGGAAATTGCACCGTCCAGATCAGTGGGGATGGTTCTTCTCACTAATTCATCCTTCACTCTGTCAGAGAGGCCATCTAAAAAGGTTGCAACTAAGGCCTCATTATTCCAGCTCAGCTCAGCAGACAGTGTACAAAAATGGACTCTTGACGGAGACGTAAAAGGGCGGGCGCTGGCCGCTGAAGAGACACAACCCGGTTCCTCGAAGATATTCCAAAAGAGTTTCAAGAAGCTAGACAGGCTAGAAACCACTGGATCATTATTCTCCCAAAAAGGGGCAGCCCAGACTAAAGCCTCACTGGACAGGAGAGATATAATATAGGCTACCTTTGCCCGATCAGACAGGAAGTTTTGGGGTTGGAAATGAATGGTGCACTGGCTAAGGAAGCCCCTGCAGGCCTTGGAGTCCCAGAGTAACAGGACGGAGAGATGGTAAAGAATTTGTGACTGCTGTGTCTGGAATAGCTGCGGCAGCAGATAGCGGTTGAGGTTGTTGAACCAGGGTTCCTAAGGAGGCCTGAATCTGTTCAAAGCAGGAAGCCAAATACTGAAGGAATCACATCACCTGGGTCTGATTCGACTCCTGGGTGTCGAGTCTGTGGATTATGCCATGCAGCGGATCATCTGCGGGTAGCGGCACATCAGCCGGGTCCATGGCCGATCAAACTGTCAGGTCACCTGGAATCAGATGACAGATGCATGCAGATGTTGGGATTAGGGGCACACCGCTAAGGTTGTGGACCCTTAGCTGACTGCTACGAATGGAGCTGTGGGTGGTGCAGGAAAGTAGGTCCACTGGAGCACTGACACAGACTACACAGGGAGCTAGAGCATGATTTTCCCCAGGGCACGGAGTCTAAGAGCCAGCAGGTTTTCACCAGAGCCTCTGATGGTGAGGATGGACTTAGCTGCTACTGATTCCAAGTTGCGGCCCCCAGGGTCTCCCAGCTCACACTCTTGGCTGGCTACTGGTGAATGGAGAGGAAGCAGCAGTGCCGGACTACAAAGGATAGTCAGTAAGATAGCCAAGGGTCAGGGCAACGAGCAGACAAGGACAGACAGGAAAGCACGCTAAGGTCGGGGTGTCAAGCAGACATGAATAGTCACAGAACAAGCCAAGGTTGGGGTATCAAGCAGACAGGAATAGTCAAGAAACAAGCCAAGGCCAACAAAATCAGACGAAGAGCACACGGCAGGAACCACACACACAGGAAGCCTAACACACAAAGTTGATCGGCAGAGCGGGCTTGCACTGCAAGGTGTTATATAGTGTTCCTTGTTAGAGGCTTGGGTGGAGCCCTGCTGAGGGAAATTTACTTAAGCACACAGGTGAGAGGTGCACGGTCTCTAAGCTGAACACAAACAGAGAGGTAAGCAGACAGACGACATGAATGTTACTGCAGATTCATGACAATGGGATTTAACTTTAACAGTTGCTCCTCCTTCACTCCTGTCTGGTATGTTGCATCGCAGTACCTATGTTATTTTACACAATAACATTCATTGCAGTGGTAGCCGGTCTATAAAGGGTGCTGCCCCCCTAATCCATGCGTCTGGCTAGAGCCCGAGGCTCTAATTGGCTTAAAAAAAAGGGTGGGTTCAGGGCACAGAGCTTTGCTGCGAGTGAGGGGGGAGGTTTGTTTGCTGCCCCCCCCCCCCCAAAATATTGAGCACCAGCCTCCACTGGTTGATTGTGCTTAGGCAACACATTCAATTTGAATGGGTTTCCAGTGCACCACAAGGCATATAAAATCAGATTTCATGTGACTTCTGATATAAATTGCCCTGAATATAAACTGCTGGAAAGTCAGGTTAGTGTGTACCTTGGTTCCTCTGCCCACTCTCTCTGCATTGAAGTGGTTCTAAAGGCACAAGGTTTTTTTTATCCTAATGCATTCTATGCCGTAAGGTAAAAGACCTTCTGCATGCAACTCCACCCCCCCAACCCCCCTTATAACTGAGCCGGTCTTGTTTCAGCAATGTGCATGAGAGCAGCAGCTCTCTCCTCATAGCACAGAGAGGCAGGGGCCATTGGCTCCTGCTACTGTCAATCACAGCCAGTGAGAAGAGAGAAGGGGGTCAGGCCAGACCAAACCATGCCCTATTTGTCAATGGATACACAGAGCTGACTCGGGCATGAGCTGCACGAGTGCCCCAAGAGCAAGCAGCTTGCTCTGGGGGCACTTGGCAGGGGAGAGGAGCCAGGGGTTCTGGGGGAAACCTTGAAGAGGAACATCAGGGCTTCTCTGTGCAAAACCATTAACTTTAGAACAATATATATATATATATATATATACATATATATATATATATATATATATATATATATATATTTTATTGAAGTTTAATGCAAAAGGTACAGGGTAAATTAAAAGTAAATAAAGTAGATAAATGAAGTAAAAAAAAACCCTTCCATGATCATGATGAGGAGCAGACAGTGTCGGTGGATGACCCCAGAAAAGGATGATGCTTTGTGTAATACCATTGCACAGAGCATGTAAGTATAACATCTTTAATATTTTGAATAGATGGCTATAATTAATCACCCGTTGGTGTGAAAAGCAACAGCTGTCCATTGTGGTTCACCTGTACACTGTAGTACGGCCATCCAGCCCGTTTTTTTCTGTTTGAATCTTAATTATTTTAGAAAAATAAAATATGCCTTTACAACCACTTTAAGCACAGCTACAGTATTTCCTGAATTGTATACAGGCAGTCCCCTAGTTATGAACATCTGACTTATGAACGACTCCTACTTACAAACGGAGGAAGACAACAGGAAGTGAGAGGAAATCTCCCCCTAGGAAGGGAAATTCACTCCTGTAAGAGTTATTATGGGAAAAAGGTGTCTTCACTGATGCTTTATCACCAAGGTTTGTTTCCACAACAACCCAACATTTTCAAAATCCAATTATCATTGGGACAGGAAGTGAGGTGAAATCTTCTGAACAGAAACATAGACAGCAAAACAAACATTACAGGGGTGTTAACCCTTTCCTATGCTAACCAAAAAGCTTAAAAATATTTTTTTTGGCTGAAGCTATACTTAAAAAATGTACCTGTTCTGACTTACAAACAAATTCGACTTATGAACAAACCTACAGTCCCTATCTTGTTTGTAACCCGGGGACCGCCTGTAACAACTTTACTACCTGATTCTACTTTAATTGGGAATTAAAAGTTTTAAAAAGACTTTCATCATCCATCTGAAGATGAATTTCACTTAAAGGGTTGTATTATTAATTGGTGTTATATGCATTATGGCACTTATGTGTGAAAAGTTACGCTGATATAAATGTATTTAATGTAATGTGGTCACCATGCATTATAAACCTCATGAAAAGATTACACATGTGAGCACATTTTAGCACAGGAAGGCCAGACACATACATTTTAAATAAGTGGTGTATTATATATAATCAATTCTCTGCCAGTAAGAAGAACTGGTCAGCAATATAGAAAACTTTCCAATCAGGAATCCACATAATTTATTAGTATTGTTTCTATTTATTTATTGCTATTGGCAATATTAATGTATTTCCTTTTAGTGTTCTGGCCATGCTCAACTACGCAATTCCAACAAGCCACATATACAAAGGAAGACATAAAGGATCTTCCAGGCAGTTCAGGGACAAGGTCATCCAATGCCTGGAATGAAAATGCTAAACTGCAGCCATCCTTCCCCCCTGGTGCCTGCATGATTGTCTTCTACAGCAGGGATCGCACTCACAGCCGCCACTGTGGTTGTCTCAGCATCACTATTCAGCCCTTGGTCTGCCAATTGGATTCCATATGGACCCAGAAGTGCACAGTGATGTCGTGGGACCTTCATGCTGTGTGTTCTGTGCTTCTACGGGTCCCCTGTGCTGACTGTGGAAGAAACCGGACTGGCTAAAGATAAAAAGACAAGCAGGGTGCCAAAGGGATAACTAGAAATGACAAAAAGTCCCCCTCCTCAAAAAAAAAAACCCATAGCATCGCACAACACCCTAATTATTATAGCAGATTACGAAAGAGTTAAGAGCAATTGAGCATATGTAGGCATGTTGAAATGCGTTTAGTTAGTTTCCAGCATCTGGCCCAGGCGGAGAAAGGGTCAAAGCATTTTGGCCTAGTTTTCAGGCTTTTTGATTTTGGCGGGCCCACCTGTGATAAATAAATAGGAGGACAGCTAAGATCACGGGCAGTTGTAGTTACTGTTATTGTCATTCGTTGGTGGGTCGGCAAACAGTAAGAGTAGCATCGAAAGAAGACACCAGGAACCACAGACAGCATTCTAGTCATGGACAATGCCTATATGGACTCTCACTCCATGGAGGTATGCCTGCACCACTACATCATGTTAGTGTTGCACCCTCTTAGGTAGGTGCTAAAGAAAGTATAGTTTTTGGGTTTCCCTGCCTAACGGGGGGCTGTTAGGTAAATTTAGATGCTCTCTGCCTACCAGGGAGCAGTGATCCATTGATAGGGTCTGCTCCGTGTGCTCAGATGCTACTCATGTTGCCTGCCTGTTTCACACTGGTCCAATAGGACGAGGCATATTGGACAGTGGGAGGAAACCTGACAAATGGGAGCATAGATAGTTACAGCCCTGGCCATTGGCAGAAGAAGGAGCCTCAAGGCATGCTGAGTGACTGTATATATGCATAGGGCGCATGTGCTTGGGGTCTTTGGCTGGAGAGCGGGGTACCGGAGGGAGGGTGCTGCTGCTCCTCTCTATACAGGCTGCCATGCGGCCTCAGGTAGTCGACCTGAGGGCTGGAGCCACAGAAGCTGCAACTCAGATGTCCTGCAGAGCTGACTAGAAGGGAGACTCGTCTAGAAGGATCTGTTCCTGGCTACTGTGAGTACAGATTTGCATCTAGGGGCCTGTTCTGTGAGGGCCATTCCTTCCAGCTAGTAAAGTCAGTGGAAAGGTGTCAGCCAAAGGGGATACTGAAGAAGAGTGGTGCATTGAGTCTGCTTCCAGAGCAAGCAAAGGACTCTTCCACACAACTATAGTGTGATCTAGCAGGGAGTTTGCTATCCAATTCATTTTAAGGGGGTCAAGTGAGAGTTGTCCTCGTCTGTGCATAGTTCAAATTGGAGTATCCCACTAAACCCCTCCTAACCAAGTTTTACCAATAAATACCAAAAAAAACAAATACCCTAGACTGGTCATTGGATAATGAGTGGAAGAGTGTGCGGGTGTTAGTGTGACAATACCCAAGTGTCTGGCTGCAGGATAATCAGAGGGAGGCCCAGGGAAGACTATAGTCAGCAACTCAGCAACCCCTATGGGGGCAGTGCTACATTAGTTAGGATTAGGGAAAGGACATTGTTCTTGGTGTTTTATCATGCTACATTTCAACACTAAATTCATGTTAACCGTTATAAGCCTGGTCTGAAATTATTCAAAAGGGTGTATGTTGGTTCTGGCATATTCCAAAGAACCAGGGTCTTAGCACTTTGGGGAATAAGTAGAGTTGATCGAACCTCTGGAAGTTTGGGTTCTGCGGGTTCGGCCGAACTTCGGGAAAAAGTCCGGGTTCGGGACCGGACTTGACCCGAACTTTGTCCCGGACCCCGAACCCCATCGAAATCAATGGGGACCCGAACTTTTAGGCACAAAAATGGCTGTAACAAAGTCCTGGCAAGTACTAGAGGTCTGCAAAAGGAAGGAAAATGGGGGTAAGAGTCGGACAAGTGCCCTACAAAGAAATGGGGATAGGGAAATAACTTAAAATAATTTTTAAGCTAAAATCACATAAAAAAAGCAAAAATGGAGGTGGATGTGGAGTTGGAGGTTGAGGAGGCGGTGAAAATGGTGGTGGAGGAGGAGGTAGCCAACACTGTTTTTTTTATTTTTGTGCAAGAAATGCACCGCTGGCCGCAGATGTAGTTTTTGGATTTTTTTTTTTTTAAACCAGCAATGTAGACATTTTTTTTATTTTTGTGCAAGAAATGCACCGCTGGCTGCAAATGTCAGATGTAACGACCAAATTTTTTTTTTTTTAGGTTTTTGATGTAGACGCCGGTCGCCACGTAA
>BLSH010303489.1:139178-154509 GCA_018402905.1 Glandirana rugosa | reverse complement strand
CTGTGACTCGTGCACGTAAGGTGAAGAAACCAGCTGGTACCACTCAGGACAAGACTCACCTTGGACAGGACAATTTGGCGACATACCAGAACCGGTGACACGACGTCGAGTCAAAGTCCCAGAACCGTTAGAAGAATTTCAGATTGGGTAGAAATACATCTCGTTGTTAAGAAAAAAAGTCTAGGAGTCTCTCAAGAAACGGTACTCCACGGTACAACTTGAAGGTCACTGGTCATACTCTCTCACTCTCGCTATTGTGGTTTAAATTGTGTGGACGAGGGGTAAGTGTGGACCCTGGAACATTGTGATTGCTCAGGTTATCGCTCTCACTCTCTCATACTGGTCACTGGAAGTTCAACATGGCACCTCATGGCAAAGAACTCTCTGAGGATCTGAAAAAAAGAATTGTTGCTCTACATAAAGATGGGTTAGACTTTAAGAAGATTGCCAAGACCCTGAAACTGAGCTGCAGCACAGTGGCCAAGACCATACAGCGGTTTAACAGGACAGGTTCCACTCAGAACAGGACTCACCATGGTCGACCAAAGAAGTGGAATGCACGTGCTCAGTGTCATATCCAGGGGTTGTCTTTGGGAAATAGACGTATGAGTGCTGCCAGCATTGCTGCAGAGGTTGAAGGGGTGGGGTCAGCCTGTCAGTGCTCAGACCATACGCCTCACACTGCATCAAATTGGTCTGCATGGCTGCCATCCCAGAAGAAAGCCTCTTCTAAAGATGATGCACAAGAAAGCCTGCAAACAGTTTGCTGAAGACAAGCAGACTAAGGGCATGGATTACTGGAACCATGTCCTGTGGTCTGATGAGACCAAGCTAAACTTATTTGGTTCGGATGGTGTCAAGTGTGTGTGGTGGCAACCAGGTGAGAAATACAAAGACAAGTGTGTCTTGCCTACATCAAGCATGGTGGTGGGAGTGTCATGGTCTGGAGCTGCATGAGTGCTACTGGGACTGGGGAGCTACAGTTCATTGAGGGAACCATGAATGCAAACGTGTACTCTAACATACTGATGAAGAGCATGATCCCCTCCCTTCGGAGATTGGGCTGCAGGGCAGTATTCCAATATGATAGCGACCCCAAACACACCTCCAAGATGACCACTGCCTTGCTAAAGAAGCTAAGGGTAAAGGTGATGGACAGGTCAAGCATGTCTCCAGACCTAAACCCTATTGAGCATCTGTGGGACATCATTAAATGGAAGGTGGAGGAGTACAAGGTCTCCAATATCCACCACCTCTGTGATGTCATCATGGAGGAGTGGAAGAGGACTCCAGTGGAAACCTGTGAAGCTCTGGTAAACTCCATGCCCAAGAGGGTTAAGTTAGTGCTGGAAAATAATGGTGGCCACACAAAATATTGACACTTTGGGCCCAATTTGGGCATTTTCACTTAGGGGTGTACTCACTTTTATTTCCAGTCGTTTAGAAATCAATGGCTGTGGTAAAACACGCAACTAAAAGAAGGAAAAGTCCATTCAGGTGCTAGCAGCACTTCAGTTGTATTCCTTCAACAAATTTCCTCTGTGTTAGAGGAAATCCTGCAAAATGGACTTTTTGCCGCTAATGCGTGATCGTGGAAACGGCGCCAAACGGCTCTATTTCAACCCTGCACGCCCTGCAGCAAGGTCTACAGCGTGTAGTGTGCATGTTCCTGAGCAAACCTGTATCTGTTTCTCTGTTCCTGTGACCCGGATTGCCTGACTTTGCTGATTTCTGCCTGCACCGACCCCTGGATTGCCTATGACCACTCTCTTGCCTAGCCCTCTTGTACCTTGCCTGCCCACCTGTTGACGACCCTGGCTGGACCCGACTATCCGCCTGCCTGCTCCTCTTGTACCGCACTGCCAGCCTGTTTCACAACCCAGCCTGTACGACCATTCTTCTAGTGCACAAGCACACCAACGGACTTCTACCATCACCAGTGACCCAGTATGACCCTCGTGCCATCCTGCACTCCCACGCCACCTGTTTACCAGGGGTTCCCGAGTCAGGGTCGTAAGGGAGGTTACCCACTGCATAAGTCAGACTCAACCACCAGGTACGTAACACTCTGTGACACTATATTAAGTGCTCAAGTTGGAGTCTATCACAGTTCAAGTAAGTATCAAGTGAAGCATATATATGATTTCCGAGTGTAGCCCAATGGTTATTTCTCCCGTCTTCTCACCATGTGTGCTCTTCCCCCTTATGACTATGTACACACCGACAGTAGCTTGTATGTGTCGCCTTTGGTATTATGGGTGCTCATTCAGCTTGTAAAATCCTTTTCTTTTCACTGGGATAATCTCCAGAACACCTATCATCAGTCTCCTTTGGAGATGGTTTGGACAAAGCATGACATATAATCCTGGTTTATGCTATACAGCTACGCTGCTTACTCTCACTGCTCTGCTCTTTTCCCTTTGTGGTTTTCCAGGGATGAGTTGCAGTTAGCTGTCAGTCTAGTCAGTGCGGTGTGGTCACCTCTTACGCATTTCATCATAATGTCTTTGTCAAAGGGCTTGGCCACACAGCACAGCTCTTTCTTTTATGTTCCTCTTTCACTCAGGTGTTAACCCTTAGTAGTATCTATGTCCACAGCAATGCTACTTATTAGCACTGCTCCGGGGAGATTCTGGCTTTAATGTTTGCCATGTTGTCACTGGTTATCTGGTATTTCAATACTTTGTTACTCATTATCACACATTCCTATTATGCATGTGATTTCTCTACTTATAGCCATAGTAGATTTAATTCCTATCTCTTCTACGCTAATATATACAGTCAGGTCCATAAATATTGGGACATCAACACAATTCTAATCTTTTTGGCTCTATACACCACCACAATGGATTTGAAATGAAATAAACAAGATGCGCTTTAACTGCAGACTTTCAGCTTTAATTTGAGGGTATTTACATCCAAATCAGATGAACGGTGTAGGAATTACAACAGTTTGTATATGTGCCTCCCACTTTTTAAGGGACCAAAAGTAATGGGAAAATTGGCTGCTCAGCTGTTCCATGGCCAGTTGTGTGTTATTCCCTCATTATCCCATTTACAAGGAGCAGATAAAAGATCCAGAGTTCATTTCAAGTGTGCTATTTGCATTTGGAATCTATTGCTGTCAACTCTCAATATGAGATCCAAAGAGCTGTCACTATCAGTGAAGCAAGCCATCATTAGGCTGAAAAAACAAAACAAACCCATCAGAGAGATAGCAAAAACATTAGGTGTGGCCAAATCAACTGTTTGGAACATCCTTAAAAAGAAAGAACGCACCAGTGAGCTCAGCAACACCAAAAGACCCGGAAGACCACGGAAAACAACTGTGGTGGATGGCCGAAGAATTCTTTCCCTGGTGAAGAAAACACCCTTCACAACAGATCAAGAACACTCTCCAGGAGGTAGGTGTATGTGTGTCAAAGTCAACAATCAAGAGAAGACTTCACCAGAGTGAATACAAAAGGTTCACCACAAGCTGTAAACCATTGGTGAGCCTCAAAAACAGGCCAGATTAGAGTTTGCCAAACAAAAAAAGCCTTCACAGTTCTGGAACAACATCCTATGGACAGATGAGACCAAGATCAACTTGTACCAGAGTGATGGGAAGGGAAGAGTATGGAGAAGAAAAGGAACTGCTCATGATCCAAAGCAGACCACCTCATCAGTGAAGCATGGTGGTGGTAGTGTCATGGCGTGGGCATGTATTATTGATGATGTGACTGCTGACAAAAGCAGCAGGATGAATTCTGAAGTGTTTCAGGCAATATTATCTGCTCATATTCAGCCAAATGCTTCAGAACTCATTGGACGGCGCTTCACAGTGCAAATGGACATTGACCCGAAGCATACTGCGAAAGCAACCAAAGAGTTTTTTAACCACTTCAGCCCAGAAAGGATTTCCCACTTTAGAACCAGAGCACTTTTTGCGATTCGGCACTGCGTCGCTTTAACTGACAATTGCACGATCATGCAACATTGTACCCAAGCGAAATTTGTGTCCTTTTTTTCCCCACAAATATAGTTTTCTTTTGGCGGTATTTGATCACCTCTGTGTCATTTCTGATCGCCGCTGCAAACGAAAGAAGAGCGACAATTTTGCAAAAAAAAACACATTTCTTACTTTTTGCTAAAATCCTAATCCAAAAAAAAATATAAAAAAACATTTTTTTCCATCGGTTTTGGCCGATTTATATTCTTTCTCATATTTTTGGTAAAAAAAAATCGCAATCGGCGTTTATTGATTGGTTTGCGCAAAAGTTGCCGCGTTTACGGACGATGAGAATTCATTTCTGGGTTTTTTAAAATATTTTTACTAGTAATGGCGGCGATCTGCGATTTTTAGTGGTACTGTGAAATTGCAGCGGACATGTCGGACCATTTTGACACTTTTTTGGGACCATTGGCACTTATACAGCAATCAGTGCTATAAAAATGCACTGATTACTGTGTAAATGCCATTGGCAGTGAAGGGGTTAACCTGCAGGGACGCTCTAAGGGTTAACTGTGTTCCCTGGGCGTGTTCTAACTGTGTGTGGGCTGCCCTGGCTGGGGAAAGGGGATGATCGCGGCTTCCATATAGAGGAAGCCTGTGATCACCGCCCTTCCCCCCTCTATGAGAACAGAGATCCGTGTTTACTTACACGGACCTCCGTTCTCTCACTGCAGGAGGGCCATCACGGGTAGCCGAAGGCTACCCGCTCCCTGGCCCCCCCCAGACACAGTGAGCGCGCGAGTGCACCTCTGGCGGAGCGCGCACGCTCACAGCACTAGTTATCACAGCCGCCATCATATGACGGCGGTTTGCGATAACAAGCCACTCTGTCGCTGTTAGACTTCGGTCGGCAGTCGGCAAGTGGTTAAAGGAAAGAAGTGGAATGTTATGCAATGGCCAAGTCAATCACCTGACCTGAATCCGATTGAGCATGCATTTCACTTGCTGAAGACAAAACTGAAGGGAAAATGCCCCAAGAACAAGCAGGAACTGAAGACAGTTGCAGTAGAGGCCTGGCAGAGCATCACCAGGGATGAAACCCAACGTCTGGTGATGTCTATGCGTTCCAGACTTCAGGCTGTAATTGACTGCAAAGGATTTGCAACCAAGTATTAAAAAGTGAAAGTTTGATTTATGATTGTTAATCTGTCCCATTACTTTTGGTCCCTTAAAAAGTGGGAGGCACATATACAAACTGTTGTAATTCCTACACTGTTCAAATACCCTCAAATTAAAGCTGAAAGTCTGCAGTTAAAGCACATCGTTTCATGTCAAATCCATTGTGGTGGTTTATAGAGCCAAAAAGATTAGAATTGTGTCGATGTCCCAATATTTATGGACCTGACTGTAGTTATGCAGTGTGTACTAAGAGGTGCTTCAGTTATATTTTTGTGCTTATTGTTGTTTCATTTACTATTCCCATTAAAAAACTTGGATATTTTCTTGATCATCTTAAAAAATACATAAATTATCTATATAAATCTATATCTATTTTATCTATATAAAATTCAAAAATTATGCAATTATATGCTTATATAATTGTAAAATTATTCAATAAAATAATTGTTATTTTAAAGACCTTTTGGGCCTGAAACACACCATTATTTCAAAAGACCTATTGAACATGAAGCCATAACTGACTTTACTTCTCCTTATTCTTTGTATTGGTGACCCTTATGTTACTTGTTTTCATGCTGAATTTATTCTGTTCTTCCCCTTATACACTAGATCTCTGGCATTTGTTTATCATGTGAACTCCTGTTGGTCGCTAATATAGCAACTAAGATCTAGTTCTATATTCATTACGTTCGGATGTAATGTGTTGGTTAGGTCTATCAATTTGGTTTCACACTTCAAAACTTCCCTGACCTTGTTGGAGCCTCTCCATTGATGTTGAATTCTTTCTATTCCCCAAAACTTCAATCCTGTTGGATCTCTATTAGGTTTATATTTGAAGTGTAGGGAGATGCTACGGTCTTTAGAGCCATTTTTGATGTTCTTGATATGTTCAGAGACTCTTTTACCGAGGGTTCTTTTGGTCCTGCTAATATACATGAGCCCACATGGGCACTGTATGGCGTAAACCACATGTGTAGTTTGGCAAATAATGCATTGTTTTATTTAAAAGGTTTTTCCATTTACTGTTGATTGAAATTCCGTCAAACCTCTAATATGAGTATTGACTTGTCGACAGGATTTACACCTTCTACATGCATAAAAACCTTGTTTATCCCAGAACAGCTTTGGTCTTTCAGGGGGATCCAACACCTTTTTTACTATTCTATCTTCATTTGTTTCATTCTACCTATAGATAAAGGGTGCGTCAGGAAATGTTTTCACCTGCTGGTGGCATTGTTTCTCCCAGACCTATAGGCTACAGTTTTGGTGTCCTCCAGCGGGTGTCTTTCAGCAGTCAGGACTAGGGATGAGCCAAACACCCCCCACCAGAACATGCGAACAGGCAAACAGTTTGCGCGAACATTCAAACACCGTTAAAGTATATGGGACCCGAACATGAAAAATCAAAAGTGCTTATATGCAATGTCATTGCCCTAAAAGTGTATGGGGACCCGAGTCCTGCCCTAAGAGACATATATCAATGAAAAAAAAAGTTTTAAAATCAATTGTTTTTTAGGAGCAGTGATTTTAATAAAGCTTAAATGAAAAAAAAAAAAAGAAAAATTTGTTTAAATATTGTGCCTGGAGGTTGTCCTTAGTCTGTCTGTAAAAGGGCACATCTTTGTGAGGTGTAGAACATAGCCAGAGTAAAATTAAATTTCCATAGGAAAAATTGTCATTTAAAATCGCGGCTGTAATGCATTGCCGGTTCCTGGCAATATACAAAAAATATGCTGAAAGGCGTGAGGTCCCCCCCCCCCCCCAAGTCCCAATCTTTGGGTCTGGTTTGGATATTAAGGGGAATCCTGTGCCAAATTTTAAAAAATGTATGTTGTGTTCCCCCTAAAAGCCAAACCAGACCCTTATCCGAGCATGCAACCTGGCTGGTTAGGATGGGGGGGATGGGAGAGCACCCCCCCTGAACCGTAGCAGGCTACATCAACATGAGCAGTAAGGGTGCTTTGGGGGAGGGGGGCTCTGCCCCCCCACCTCAAAGCACCTTGTCCCTGTGTTGACGGGGACAAGAGCCTCTTCCCCACAAGCCTGGCCGGTGCTTGTGGGGGTCTGCGGGTGGGGGTTTATCGGAATCTGGAATACCCCCTTTAATAGAGGGGCCCCCAGATCCCACCCCCCATGTGAATAGGTATGGGGAACATTGTACCCCAACCCATTCACCAAAAAAGGAGTGTAGTGGTACAAAAAACAAGAGGCAGATTTTGACAAGTTCTTTATTGTGTAAAATAGCTCTTCTTCTTTCTTCCTCCTGTCTTCCTCCATCTTCTCCTGCCCTGGTCCTTCTTCTGCTTCTTCTTTCAGTCTTCTTGCTTCCTCTCTTCGTCTTCAATCTTCATCTTCCTTCTTCTTTCACCGCCGCCACTCTCCCCGCTGCTGCAGCCCTGCCCCTGCGCGTCTCCCAGAATGGGTGGTCTTCATAATGACAGTTCTTTTATAAGAAGGGGTGGCGCCACCCGGTGACGTAAATGGGTGACCGGCCCCCTCTGACAGAGCATGATGTCAGAAGGGGCGGGTTTACTTGGCTTCGTCACTAAGTGGCCCCATCCCTTCTTATAAAACAAGTGTCATTATGAAGACCGCCCATTCTGGGAGATGCGCAGGGGCCGGGTTGCAGCAGCGGGGAGAGTGGCGGAGGTGAAAGAAGAAGGAAGAAGAACACGGAGATTGAAAATGAAGAGAAGAAGGAAGAAGACTAAAAGAAGAAGCAGAAGACCAGAAGAAGGACTGGGGCAGGATAAGATGGTGAAGAAAGAAGAAGAGCTATTTTACACAATAAAGGACTTGTCAAAAACTGCCTTTTTTGTACTACTACACTGCTTTTTTAGTGAATGGGTATGGGTACAATGTACCCCATACCTATTCACATAGGGGGGAAGTCGGGATCTGGGGGCCCCCTTATTAAAGGGGGCTTCCAGATTCTGATAAGCCCCATGCCTGCAGACCCCCACAACCACCGGCCAGGGTTGTGAGAATGATGCCCTTCTCCCCATCAACAAGGTGTTTTGGGGGTGACCTCAAAGCATCCTCCCCATGTTGGGGGCATGTGGCCTGGTATGGTTCAGAGAGGGGGGGTGCTCGCTGCGTGCTTGGATAAGGGCCTGGTTTGGATTTTGGGGGACCCCACGCCATTTTTAAAAAAAAATGTTTTTTGCTCTGTTGCTCTGTCTGGTCGGGGACATTCCCTGATGTATAATTCACATTGGGCGGCGATAGGGACGGGGCGGTTGACATGCGCCTCCTCCTGCTTCTGGAAGCCAATTCATGGCTCACCATGGAGCAGAAGTCACTCTGCTGTTTGGGCAGAAGTTTCTGGTTCTCCTTGGGGGAGCTGACGCCGGTCTTCTGGCTTCCGCTCCCTGGACATTGAGGGATGCGACGGCCAAGGGTCGTCGCCCCCTCTTTCTCTCTTAACTGTTTTTGTTTCCTGCTCTAGCTCTTTCTCCCTTTCTCTTTCTTTCCTTCTCTAGGCGCCAGGAAGATCTAATCGGGTTGGACGCGGGAACTCTTTGCTCCTCGCCATCGGGGGAGGCTTCCCATTCCTCGCCTCTCTGTCGGAATCGGGTGAGTGGTCCTTTAATGATGCATATTCCTTTCTCTTTCGGATATGCCCTCCTCGCCTAAACATTAGCCATGCTGAAACTGGCGTCCCATAATGTGCAGGGCTTAAACTCCCCCCTGAAGCATCGGAAATATTTCCACTCCGCTCACTCCTGGAGGTTCTCTTCCTACAGGAAACCCATTTCCCTGCTCAATATAACCCCGAAATTCATACATGAGAAGTTCCCTCAATTCTTTCTGGTAAATGCTCCGGATAAGACAAGAGGGGTGGGGGTTTTCTTTGCCAAAGCGGTAGGATTCCAAACTAGATGGGAAGTTAGGGATCCTGAGGGTAGGTACATTCTCCTGACAGGAGAGCTTAGAGGCCAGACTTACACCTTTTTTTTGTATTACGCCCCAAACCAGGGTCAGGTGCAGTTTTTCTGGTCCTTTTTGGGATCCCTCTCTGCTCAGTTTGAAGGTACAGTAATCCTGGGAGGGGACTCCAACGTTGCCCTGTATCACATGTTAGACAAGTCAGGTTCTGAAAGAACTCGCCTTCGCCAGCCTCTGAGGAAGAGCTTGAAGATTGCCAGGCTACTCTACTCACTAGGGTTGGTAGATGTGTGGAGGGAATGCAACCCCAAAACTAGGGATTACACTCATTATTCTGTCCCCCATAGGACTCTGGCCAGGATCCATCATATCTTCATTGGGGCTCCTTCGATACCCCTGGTTTTCAAATCCTTCATTAGGCACTCTCCCCTGTCTGATCACTCCATGGTGGCCATATACTCTAAGACCCAGCCGGCTGTTGGGCCGAGACCCCAATGGCGGCTTAAAGAATCAATTTCAAATAATGCAGTCCACTGTACCTTGCTAGGGGAGGATCTCAAGGAATATTTCAGATTAAATGGGGGAGAGGAAGTCTCACAAATGAAATTGTGGGTGGCTCACAAAACTGTAATTCGGGGTAAGATCATCCAATTATTGGCCAAACTCAAAAAGGAAAGACAGAGTGATATAGTTAAGCACGAACAGGACTTGTACGACCTTGCTATTGCTAAGGCTCATAAGAAAAACCCCACCCCTCAGTCCCGAGCCAAACTGGAAGCAAGTAGAGCAGCCCTAAACCTGGCTCTGACATCTCAAGCAGATAGACAGATCCAATGGGCTAGAGCAAATAGTGTCACCAGCACACCAGGATCCTGCCTGATGAAGGGGTCCTGTGCAGCTCCGAAACGTCACTCTTTACTGTAACGATGTTATCATCTCATTAAAGATTGGACTCATTTGAAGATCCTGGTGTGCTGGTGACACTATTTGCTCTAGATGACATGCGGTTCCAGCTGTTGGTTACTTCAGCATCCACATTACAATTAAGCCGTTTGTAAAGCAGGAACGTGTGCGTTGGGAATTCTACAAAAAGATCCAATGGGCTAACGCTCACTTTTATCTCCAAAAGGATCGGATAGGCCCTAAATTAGCGTCACGACTGTCCCCGAAGTTACGCCCTTTTACCTTCCCGAAAGTAAAAGATCCCTCCGGGTCCTTACGCAAAACCCACAGGAAATCATGGCCTAGTTTCACAAATTTTATACTGATCTCTACAGGTCAGAGACCCCTGTCCCCTCCTTAGACCCTCCCCAATTTTTATCTAACATTACACTCCCTAAACCAGACAGGGATCATAGTCAGGCTCTAGAGAAGCTGTTTACAGAAGCTGAGATACTGGATGTGATCAAGCACCTCAAAAAGGGCTCTGCCCCAGGACCTGATGGATTTTCCACAGGTTACTACAAGCAATTTGGGACTATCCTGGCCCCCCACCTAGCGAACTTTTTAAATTATCTACAGAAGGGTACAATTATTAATGGTGATTTAAATACGGCCAACATTTCAGTCATTCCTAAACCCGGTAAGGACCCCTCGGAAGTCAGTAACTATAGGCCCTTAATTAATAATGACTTAAAAATTCTAACTAAAGTCTTGGTGAACAGACTGTCTTCTTTCATAGGGAAATATATCCACGGGGACCAGGTGGGTTTCATCCCTGGGAGGCAGGGACCCGACCAAATTCGCAGGGCAGTGGACCTCATCTCTCTCCTCAGATCAGGGTGGGATGGAGGGCTGCCTCAGGAGGGGTTTTTACTTTCCACTGACCTTCAAAAAGCCTTTGATATAGTTGAATGGCCTTACCTGTTTGAGGTCCTGGAACGTTGAGGCTTTGGTCCCCGTTTTCTGCAGATTCTCAAAGCGCTATATTCCAACCCCAGCGCCCGAGTGAAACTGAAAAATGATTTCTCTGATCCGCTCTCCATTCACAGGGGCACTAGACAGGGGTGCCTGCTCTCCCCTCTGATTTTTGCCTTTGCTATGGAACCCTTGGCGATTGCAATTAGGGATCATCCTGGGGTCCGGGGGGTGAGATGTGGTCCTCACACGCATAAATGTGCCCTTTTTGCTGACGACCTACTTTTTATTACTTCCGTCCTTGACTCTGTCCTTAATCTTCTCGAGGACTTCGGTAGGGCATCAGGTCTGAGAGTTAATTTATCTAAAGCGGCGGCGCTCAATATCAATGTGCCTGAGAGGATTGCGAAACAACTTAAAGATTTCTACCAAAGCCCCTGGAGCCCAGACCAAATCCCTTACCTAGGTATCAAATTGGCGCCCTCTATCGATCAGTTGTATAAGATTAATTATCCCCCTCTTTATAAGCAGCTTTCGGTGAATCTCACTAAATGGGGGAAAATGGGTATCGCCTGGTTGGATAGGCTTAACTCGGTCAAGATGACCCTCTTACCGACGGTCCTTTACCTCTTTAGATCCCTTCCTATCCCCATTGTTAAATCCTAATTACTTAAGTTCCAATCTCAGATTAAAAAGTTCATCTGGGGAGAAAGGGCTTTAGGTGTCCATCGGAGGTCCTCATGAGACGTCGCAACCAGGGGGGTCTGGGGCTCCCCAACTTGTGGAGGTACTACCAGGAAGCCCCACTGGCTCAATTCTCCATTATCTACGTTTCTTCCAATAGAGCGGACTGGGTTGGGATCGAGAGGCAGGCTATCCCTCTCAACACCATTGACTTTTTAGTCTGGACCACTCCAAAGTCACGACCCTCGATCTTATCCCCTACCTTATCCCATTTGATTGCCCTGTGTGATTCGCTCTTCAGGGCCCCTGGATTGATATCTGGCATTTGCCCTCTGCAGCATATTTACAATATCCCCCGCTTTCCTCCAGGCCAGGACATTCGCACATTTGAGTGGTGAACCAACAAAGGGCTCTATAGAATTGGTCACTTCCTCTCCTTGTCAGGGCCCATCACCTTGGATTTTTGCATCAGTAAACTAGATATGCCCCAATCAGAAAGATTTCGCTTTCATCAAATCCAACACTATATTGCCTCCCTTTGGAAGGATAATCCTGCCCTAAGGGGAATCACCCCCTATGAGAAGTGGTGTTCCGATATTTCCTCACAAAAGGGGGGCATTTCCATTATATATGCATCATTCATGGACCTTCCCATGAAACCTCCATATGCTAAGCACTGGGAGAGAGATCTGAACCTGTCTTGGGACGCAGACAAATGTTTTTCTATCTCTCTGAAATCCACTAAGGGGATAGTTAACGTTTCTCTGATGGAGGCCAATATAAAAGTGATTTCTTGTTGGTACCTGGTCCCTACCCGCCTCTCACTTATGTTCCCAAACTTGTCTCCACTGCGCTTTAGGGGTTGTGACCTTCTGGTTTCTTACTTTCGCACATGGTGGGAGTGTCCGAGGATCAGGGGGTTTGGAACAGAATTTTCTCATTGCTGAGGAAGGTCAGGGGACTAGCGATATCCCAAGACCCAGAAATCGCCTTCTTGTATCTTAAGCCGGATGGACTCTCTAAGCCCATGTATAAACGAACTCAATTCATTTTACTGGGTGGCAAGATCACTTTGGCGAGGGCTTGGAAGAGACCATCGGTTTCCTTTAATGTAGCCAAAAAGAAAATCACATGGATAATGAGCTAAGAGAAGTTTGCCAATACCCTCCTGGATTCCTCGGACAAGTTCAATTTGGTATGGGAGCCCTGGCAGAAATATCTCGGCCTACCTCACGGACTGGGTTCTGCCCCCCCACGAGGCTTAGCATTCCTGGTGCTCCTTCCTCCTTCCTTCTCTTTCTCTTTTCTTTCTTCTGCTTCCTAGTTTTCCCTTCCTCTCTTGCCTTTTCAGTTTAAGGCCATATTTTGGATGTTGTTCATTAGCATTCGACACGGTATTGGTTTGTCGGTTGTTGGCCCCAAGGAGGCTGTCTTCATCACTAGAAGGATCAATGAGGTATGCTTTGGGGGGGGGTTTGTTCCGGGGGTGGGTCCATTTACCCCCCCCCCCCCGGTCCATGGTCGCTCGGCCCGGGGTACCCACTTCTCTATGTTGTTATTGTGTAGAAATGTGAATACCCTTTTACTTGACAACTGTTTGCATTGTCTTTGTTATATGTAGTAAGGCCCTCCCTTACTCGCCGTGTCTTCTCATTGAATTGTTGTTTTTGTGCTTTTGAAATCTTAATAAAATCTTTTCAAATAAAAATTGTGACGAAAGCCCCCAGTCAAACTGGTGGCGAAAAATTGGGCCTTGGGTGCTGGCAGTGCCAGAACACTGTAACCCCTTGCAGTTACTGTTTTTGGATGCAGGAATGGGCCCTGCTGTTGTAAATTAGTTTAAAAATTGTTATGGCATGCCCCTGTAAACCAGGTGAAGAAAAATTGGGCCTTGGGTGTTGCTGGTGCCCTAAATACAAAATATTGTCCTATATTATGGACAGGAGGAATAGGAGTAGTGGCACTTCAAGGGATCCCAGATCCCTAGCAAATGTATTCAGTTGCATCAGCATCAGGGGCTTGATTGCTGCTGATCCAGGACCAGTGGCGGCTGGTGTGTGAGCTAGGGCGCCGCCTCCCCGCCGGCTAGAGAAGAAGAAAAAAAAAAGTCAGCCCCGCCCCCCTGCAGGGGGCGCCGGTGCATTGACTTTCTTTTTTTTTTTTTTTTCGGCTCCTTGGCTGTCACATGACAGCCAAGTAGTGAGCCTATTGGTCGGCCATTAAAAGCTATGAGTGTGCGCTGAACAGGCGCACACTGCATAGCTTGATTGGCTGCCCTGAGCCTCCGCTGATTGTGACTGGATGCGGGGCCGGGTCACTGTGGCAGCGGAAGTGACTTCCGCTCCCACAGAGACCATGACCGCCGGGGACCAACGAGGGGGGACAGCCGCTCTCCGTGTGCCGAACTCTGCAGACTCAGCGCGCTCACCGCATGCCAAACCTCTGCAACAATCCTGATTGCTAGATGGGGTAAGTGCGGGGGGGGGGATCTCTGCAATGTACCCCACCTGTGTTACTGCCTGCAAACTGCCCCACCTGTGTCACTGCCTGCAAACTGCCCCACCTGTGTCACTGTCTGCAAACTGCCCCACCTGTGTCACTGCCTGCAAACTGCCCCACCTGTGTCACTGCCTGCAAACTGCCCCACCTTTGTCACTGGCTGCAAACTGCCCACCTGTGTCACTGGCTGCCAACTGCCCCACCTGTGTTACTGCCTGAAAACTGCCCCACCTGTGTCCCTGGCTGCAAACTGCCCCACCTGTGTCCCTGCCTGCAAACTGCCCCACCTGTGTCCCTGGCTGCAAACTGCCCCACCTGTGTTACTGCCTGCAAACTGCCCCACCTGTGTTACTGCTTGCAAACTGCCCCACCTGTGTTACTGCCTGCAAACTGCCCCACCTGTGTCACTGCCTGCAAACTGCCCCACCTGTGTCACTGGCTGCAAACTGCCCCACCTGTGTCACTGGCTGCAAACTGCCCCGCCTGTGTTACTGTCTGCAAACTGTCCCACCTGTGTCCCTGGCTGCAAACTGTCCCACCTGTGTCCCTGGCTGCAAACTGCCCCACCTGTGTCCCTGCCTGCAAACTGCCCCACCTGTGTCCATGCCTGCAAACTGCCCCATCTGTGTCCCTGGCTGCAAACTGCCCCACCTGTGTTACTGCCTGCAAACTGCCCCACCTGTGTTACTGCCTGCAAACTGCCCCACCTGTGTCACTGCCTGCAAACTGCCCCACCTGTGTCCCTGGCTTCAAACTGCCCCACCTGTGCCCCTGGCTGCAAACTGCCCCACCTGTATTACTGCCTGCAAACTGCCCCACCTGAGTCACTGGCTGCAAACTGCCCCACCTGTGTCACTGGCTGCAAACTGCCCCACCTGTGTCACTGTCTGCAAACTGCCCCACCTGTGTTACTGCCTGCAAACTGCCCCACCTGTGTCACTGCCTGCAAACTGCCCCACCTGTGTCCCTGGCAGCAAACTGCCCCCACCTGTGTTACTGCCTGCAAACTGCCCCACCTGTGTCACTGCCTGCAAACTGCCCCACCTGTGTCACTGCCTGAAAACTGCCCCACCTGTGTTACTGCCTGCAAACTGCCCCACCTGTGTTACTGCCTGCAAACTGCCCCACCTGTGTTACTGCCAGCAAACTGCCCCACCTGTGCCACTGCCTGCAAACTGCCCCACCTGTGTCCCTGGCTGCAAACTGCCCCACCTGTGTCACTGGCTGCAAACTGCCCCACCTGTGTCACTGGCTGCAAACTGCCCCACCTGTGTCACTGTCTGCAAACTG
>BLSH010303489.1:14076-24797 GCA_018402905.1 Glandirana rugosa | reverse complement strand
TGTTAACGCTTTCCCTTAGTCTTGTGAAGGGCCTAAGTCCTAGAGGTCCTGGTCAACCTTTGTCGAGAGAGGTTCTATTTCCTGGAACTTTTAGCCATGTTTAAAGGTTTAGACTCCCAACGGACTTAGGTAGTGCCTACAAGTCCCCTGACAAGCGAGAAAGTCGTTCCTTTAATAAGGGTCGTAGGGACTTGTGTCCAACCTCGATCTGTCCCGGGTGTCTCGGGAGGTCCGAGGGGCGAGTTCACCCGACGGATCTCTATAGTATCAGTTTGGAGTGAAAATACGACAGTTCCTCCTCTAATACTTCGAGTGGTATTTATGTAGTGTCGACAGGAAGGTTTCTGTGAGTTAGGTCTAACCACCAGTACTTAATGGTTTTCTGTGTCAGAACCTCCAGCGGGGGCTTCAGGGATCACCTCTTCTGGATGGTGGCTGGGGAGATGTCCGCGAAAATCTGGATTGAGTGTCTTTGGAAGGACAGCTGTGATGTATTTATGGTGAGCTTCATAATCTCCTCCTTGACAGCATAAAAGTGAGGTTTGACTATGATATCTCTAGGCAGCCCACTTGAGCGGGGAGCCTGGAGGGCTCTGTGGGCCCTGTCTAGCTCCAACCTGTGTTCAGGGATGCTGGGAATAATTTCCTTGCTGAAAGAGCGAACAGTCCCCTGAACATCCGTGATGGATTCAGGCAACCCTCAGATTTGGAAATTTGTACCGATTTTCAAGGTCCTTTATCTTGGAGAGAGCTGTTTCCAACTGGTCCTGGAGATCCTGAATCCGGGAAGTGTTCTGATTCCCTTTCGCAATTGTCAGTCCTTTGTTCAATGACATCAATCCTGGAGCCTAAGTTTTTAAGATCCAATTGAATAGTAGAGGTAATTTGGGAGTGCATTGTTGGGGAGGAAGCCCCAGAAAGACCTAGGGTGTCTGGATTTGGAGCTCGATCCCTGGCCGGGGAGGCGAACATTTCATCAAGGGTCCTTTCCAAAAGAGAAACAGTGGATGCGGGGGAAAGAACCTGGAGGTTGCTAGGCTCAGAAGCCGGTGGAGCTTGGGCAGGGAGAATTTGAGATCCCCCCTCTGCCCCTGCCTCCATGTTCTCCGGTTTGTACTTAGGATCTGGATGGGTACCGGAGGGCATAGGGATCAATTTAGAGGACTGGTTAGAAAAGTTTGGGTGTTTGGAAATGTCCCTTCTCACCGCTGCGGCATACATTGAGAATGATCCTGGAGCATAAACGTCTCCGAATAAGACGAAGGGGTAGGGTCGGTTAGACCTAATCAGCCGCTGAGAAGGGTTAAATAAAAATAAAAAAAAAGAAGAAAAAATAAGTGCACCAACTACAGCCAGATGTGGGCTATTTAGCATTGGCAGGGGGTCCTCAGAGACTCAGTCTGTAAACGGTCTGTACCTAAAGCCCTTTGAGCTTAGGGGGGGCTTATTTCTCTGTCCCGAGGTGAGGGGAGATCCGCCAATGGGAAAAGATGCTCTAATTTCCTTTAAAGCTATGTGGACACTATGTGCTCTAATTTCCTTTAAAGCTATGTGGACACTATGTGGACACTGAGGCCTAGGGATCTCCTCCAGGGCCTCAGTTGCAGGTCTTACCCCCTTATAGAAGCACCGGCTGATCTAGGGGGGTTAATATAGATCCCTGGTGGAGGCAGACCCTCTCCAAGTCCTCAAGGTACTCAGTAAGCCCGTCTTAACGCCCCCTCCTCGAACTTCGCGCGGCACCTCCGTGAGTGTTGGCCACAGTCGCGGCCTCGCCTAAGGGCCGCGCCCGGCGTGTACTAGAGAAGGACACCAGCGGGTCCCAGAAAGATGCTCCGGTGCCCTTGGATCCCCTGGTGGAGGCAGACCCTCTCCAAGACATCGGGGTACTCAGTGAGCCCGTCCTAAAGCCCCCTCCTCGAACTTCGTGGGGCTCCTCCGTGAGTGTGGGCCGCAGCCACGGGCCGCACCCTGCGTGTGCTAGAGAAGGACACCAGCGGGTCCCAGAAAGATGCTCCGGCGCCTCCGGGCGCCCTCGGATCCCGGGTGGTGGGGTTGCTGGTCCGGATGGCTGCTGTAGAGGTTTACTGGGACGAGGCTGTACAGAGCTCCTAGATTAAGCCGCCATCTCGGAGAAACCGCGCATGCGCACTCCACTATCTGTACTCTTATACATCAATTTCATTAAATCTTCTTCTATTCTTCTATATTAATTTTAACATATTGACCACAACAGCACAACAGCTATTTTTATTGACTGCTCTTTACTAATCTCCTGTGTGACTTCATCCCCAAGGCATATAACCATTTTGTTTTCTTTTGCTATACTTTCATATTCTGATTAGTTGATATATACTCAATATACTCGATTGACCTATCTGAATGTACCATGTTTTATACCTGTATAGTACGAGTTGGAAAATGTACCTCATGGGACAGCAACAGTATTGATATTCCTAACTGTTTCCCACTTGTCAAGAAAATATGTTACGTGCTGAGAAATGTTTTACTTACTTCCTATTCTGTTTGAGACCTGTCAAATAGGCAGAAAAGCGGGAAGAAATCTCTTACATGGAAACACTGTCATGCATATATTTGCTAGCACCTTATGTTTTGGGGGAACCCACTGTGCTTATTCATAACTGAAACCTAGCAAACTGTGTTTATTATACTTTAATTTAAGACTGGACAGGAGCCTATGTGCAGAGCACCTCTTGTTCATTCATCTGCAGTGCAGCTAAGGCTACAGAGAAATGACTGGGGATCCGTGTCCTCAATCTCTTTCTCTGTCTTAAAAATTAGTCCATTTAGACCCCTGATTCACCGCCCACCCAACAGTGTTGTGAAAAACAACTTTAAAAAAATTGTAAAAAATGATTTAAAAAATTAAGGGGTCATTCACACGGGTTCATGCAGCTGGAGCTGCCTGTAACTCTGTGGTAAAACAGGGACTGTACAGTCAGTTCTTAATTTACAGGTATGCAGGTGCAGGTGAGTGGCCCCAAATGAACACTGTCTGCGTTGGAGCCATGCACTTGCACTTACACACCTGTCAAATTAGGACTTGTAGCTACATTCATAGAGCTGATGCATACCCATATTGTCACACAGGCTGCCTGCACACAGCTTCAAGACCTCACTCACAACAGAGCTTTATTTATAACCTCAGTACAGGTTTATTTTTTAAATTTAGCAGGGGTCTCCCCCCTCCTACTGCAGTATGCACAGTCTCACCCCTCCTACTGCAGTATGTGCAGTCTCACCCCTCCTACTGCAGTATGTGCAGTCTCACCCCTCCTGTGCAGTATGCACAGTCTCACCCCTCCTGCTGCAGTATGCGCGGTCTCACTCCTTCTGTTGCATACTTTCAAAATTAAGTCAATTACAAACCCTTGCAGGGGCAGTGAGAACTGATATTGGCCTTGGCAGAAAGCCAGATCTGAGGATGTCATAGCTGATATTTCACCCCAAGCCGTCTCCCCCTCCTCAGATCAGCTTGGAGCCGCAGTCAGCTGTCTGAGAGCCAACCAGACCAGCCTACTGCCACCCCAAGTCTGCCTGCCTGCCCTGAACTTATGTGAAGGCCTGAAGCCACCAGGTACCGTTATATGTTATGTATACCAAAGTGATCGATAAGTACCAGCAGCAGTTCTCAATGCAGCTCCCTGCCTGCTCCATGTCCCCCTCTTTGGCCCTGCCTGGACTGGTGCTCTTTTTTCTGGCAGCTGCCACTGACTTTTAAGTTGGGACTTTGATGTATGGGGGATCCTGATGTAAGGGGGCCGGGGCTGGGATGTATGGGGGACTCTCATGGGGACCGTAAATCAGTGTCCACATGAGAGTCTCCCATACATCACAGCCCCTTATATCAGGGTCTCCATGAGAGTCCACCATACATCACAGTGTAATGTATGGTGACTCTCATGGGGAACCTGATTTAATTTGCTGTGATGTATGGGGCCCTTTTATGGAGACCATGATTTAATTTGCGGTGATGTATGGGGGACTCTAATTGGGAACCCTGATTTAATTTGCTGTGATGTATGGGGAACTCTCATGGAGACACTGATTTAATTTGCTGTGATGTATGGGGGACTCTCATGGGGACCATGATTTAATTTGCTGTGATGTATGGGGGACTCTCATTGGGAACCCTGATTTAATTTGCTGTGATGTATAGGGGACTCTCATTGGGAACCCTGATTTAAATTGCTGTGATGTATGGGGGACTCTCATTGGGAACCCTGATTTAATTTGCTGTGATGTATGGTGGACTCTCATGGGGACCATGATTTAATTTGCTGTGATGTATGGTGGACTCTCATGGGGACCATGATTTAATTTGCTGTGAGGTATGGGGACTTTCATGGGGACCATGATTTAATTGTCTATGATGTATGGGGGACTCTCATGGAGACCCTAATATAAGGTGATGTTCTGAATTCACTGAATTCATTAGGTTTCTTGCACAATTTTTTGCTATGAAATATCTTGCTATTTGGCACAAATGAATTTCCTCACTAGACTTTACTCAGCAGCAGCACATTAATGTGACCACTAGTGACATCTAGTGCCAAATTTTGATATTGTTTTATTCACAACTTGCTATATTTCATTATATTGGCTAGTAGTAGTAATAATTCATTTATTAGCATGTGTACTTTATGAATCAATAGTATTTATTAACATCGGGACAGTTTGATACTTGGAAGAATTTTTAGAGCTAGTGCTATGTTCTTAGTGATATTTTAAGGTGTTAGTTTGGTGTACCCTTTGATGTTATCTGCTGCTCTTAGACCTCAATTAATTTAGCTCAGGTATGCGCCTTAGTTACATTACACCCCCCCCCTTTTATCTACTGTTACAGACAGCATGGCTCCCACTGCCTTTAAATCTATACTTTACAGGCTAATGGGCACATGAGGAAAAAGACCCTTGCATTTGCCTGTGCCTTACCTATCTCTCTTTTAAAGTTTTTAAAACCCAGATTGTCATTTCACTCATAGGTACTGAATTTATCGTTGCACAGAGACAACACAATTTCTCTACATCATGATGGAAAATTCAGTTGCATCATTAGAACAATCACTCTTCACAAGACGCACTGATCAAGAGAAAAAGAGGATAAAGGAGCTTGGACCAGATAGACCCAAAATGCAGATTGAGCAGCAGTCACATGATCGTGGTCAAGTTTACACTCTGAGCTTTTCCGCCACAACTTATCAGATACGGAGTTGGCCAGCTGGATGTGACGCGACTAATGCCTATTATTGCTTTCCCTGTTTGCTATTTCAATATCCTGGCACAAACAAGTGGACAACAACAAGGGTTTGCGACTTAAGAGGCATTAAAGTACCTGAAACCATCTTGACAATACTATGATGCTACTGAGCTAGATGAAGGCTACAGGCGTGAAATTGTAAAGCACAATGAAGAGGTCACAAAAAATCAGCACATCCTGTCTAGAATAATATATTGTGTGAAATTTTGAGCATTTGAGCTGGCTTTGCGTGGTCATGACGAGAGCGAGACATCAGATAATCCCGGGATATTCTGTGGCCTGGTCGATTTTGTGTCTTCTCTTGATGGAGTTTTGAAAGAGCACCTCGAGAATGCCACTGTGTTTAAGGGAACTTCAAAGACCCTGCAGAACGAGCGGTTGGACTGCATGTTATCTGTTCTGAAGGAGCACATTTTCCAAGAAGCACAGAGCAGCGATTTTCTATCAATCCAGGCCAATGAGACCACAGATGTTACCACTCATTCCCAACGTGTGCTTGCACTGCGCTACATTGATGTAAAAACAATGTACAGGAGAGGTTTTTTGAGTTTATTCCTCTGCAATCGACTACAGCGGATTCCATTGCTGCAGCACTACAAGAACGCCTTGCTGTCATCCTTCCAAAAGATCAGAGGTGTAAACTCATATCCCAAGCCTATGATGGATCCAGTGTGATGAGGGGCGCCACTTCAGGTGTTCAAAAGAAGATACAAGATATGTACCCAAATGCCCATTGCATCCACTGCTATGCACATCAGATAAATTTAATAATGCAACAGGCAGCTTCTCTAATACCCAAAGAGAGAGTTTTTTTTTTCTGACCTTGGAGAATATGCCAACTTTTTTACAAGGTCATCTAAGCGCACACAGGTTCTTGATAAAATTGTTGCCCATAGACTACCAACATCAAGTAGTGTAAGATGGAACTTCAAAAGCAGTGCAGTCAATACAGTGTTTGAGCACGCAGAGGACCTCATCGACTGTTTTGAAAATATACGAGAATCTGGTGAATTTGACCCTCTTACCTTCAGGAGCCTTTGCCTCGTAGCTGGAAAATCCAGATTTTACATTTTTGCTGACACTTTTCCACAACAGAATGCCACATGTGGACTTCCTCTATGCCAAATTCCAGAAGAAGGACATAGATTCTGTACAAAATAAGCATCCAGAAGTTCCAGCAGGAAATACCGAAGATCAGGTAGCAGCTGTATTCCTCCTTTTATATGTGCTGTTATTATTATTATTATTATTATTTTTGATTATTATTACTCATACATTTTGCAGAAATTCTCTCCAATCCCTGGTTGACCAAAGCAGCGAAGGTGGTTCTCAAGTTCAACCGACAAGGCGGCATTTGCTCAATCCAGATGGCCAGAAACGCATTGCATCCGAGGTAAGTTTTTAATTGTTGCTATATATGTCTTTTTGATAGCTCCCTCTTATTGATATGAAGATTGAAAGAAGAAAAAAAAATTCTTGCAATATTCATATAATAATTTTATAAAAGGATTTGTTATTCACTCTAGTGGATAACATTAGTATTACGGCCTTCATCTCTGTTAGCTCCCTGAGCATCATAAATGCATGAAAATTGACATATTTACTCTAAATGTCTTGTCCATGTGTATGGATTTTTGAGAAATTATGGATTCAAAACCACTGAAACTGATCTCCCTTTATAACTTAAAACTGAACATTTTGTAGATTGCAGTCTGAAACCTTTAAAATTACCAATTTTAAGTTATAAAGGGAGATCAGTTTCAGTGGTTTTGGATCAATAATTTCTCAGAACTCCATACACATGGACAAGACATTCAGAGTAAATATGTCAATTTTCATGCATTCATGATGCTCAGGGAGCAAAATTGACTTTTTGTCATGATGACTAAATAATTTTTGTTTTTATCCTTAACTATATAGGTCTGCAATACCATACTATTTCACACCCAGGAACGTTTTCATTCACAAACCAACTTGTTAGTGCCACCTTGTTTCAAGCGGACAGGTTTGAACAATACCCCGGGGCATTTCCTGAGGATGCACTGAGTAAGACTTTGCAGGCCTATCCATTGCTCAATAAGACAAAGTTGAAGACAGAGCTTAGTCTCATCTACAGCAAAGATGAATTCAGGAATTGTTGTGGTACTGTGCACCTATTCCAGGTGTTTATGGAGAACAATCTTGGAAAAGTCTTTGGAGAGACGGTCACCTTGCTGGAAATCCTCATCACCACCCCATGACCACAGCAGAATCTGAGAGGTGTTTCTCAACATTGAAGAGGATTAAGACTTTTCTAAGAAATAGCATTACCCTGGACAGGCTGAATGCATTGACCATGCTGTCCATGGAAAAGAGACTGGTCAGTGAAATAACTGACTTCAACCAGAAGGACATTGAAAATTTTGCAAGCCAGAAGGAAAGGAGAGCAAAGTTTCTTTACAAATAGTATTAAAGGCGTCAATGCCACCATTTGGATTTATTCATCCTTTACTCTGAATCTGAGGTTTTTTTTTGTTTTTTGGTCGAACAATAACGTTTGTTTTAAAAAAAAGCAATTGTTTGATTCATGGTACATTTATTGCATTCTTTAACAGTTGACCTAAACATTAACATTTTTAATATTTTATACACCAGTAATGATAAATAATCACCTGATAGAAGGCTATTTACAGTGCTACATTACTAACAGTTTATCTTTTCTATTTGATTGCGCAGCCAAAAATTTTGAGCACCAGTCGCCACTGTCAGGAGTGCTAACACAATGGGTCAAATCTATAAGGGGTGGGGCTTACAAGAAGTGGGATGAAGTCAAAAAGAGGGGCGGGGTCTGGCGCCCCCCATCTAAAAATGTCACCAGCCGCTACTGCGACTGCCTTATGTCTTCAAGCTGGTGTGAGTACCTGTGTGATTTAAGGACAGGTTCTGGAGCGCTAAGGATTCTTTTCACCTTTTAAGTGGCTCATCATATAGGATTTGTAGCATTTTGCCACCTTTAGATGAGACTACCGATATAGTGAGTTGCATAGAGTTGGGGATTAGTGAAACAATCCTTCTCATGTTCCTTCTTAACCTCCCTGGCGGTATGATTATTTCAGATTTTTGGTGCTGAAAGCGGTACGATTATTTTGCATGAAAATCTGGCGTTTTATATTGTAGGCCTGTAATTCTTAGGAATAACTCACTTAAATCTATCCAAACAAGAGTCTAATAGGCATCCCGGGTATGATAAAGTTTGAAAAATGAAATCATAAATTATAATATAATAAATAACTAAAAATAATTATCAAAAATAATAACATAATAGTAATAACATTTATTCGATAATGTAATCAAACCAAAAACACCGAAATTTTCTCAGTTGCAGAATTGTCGCTAGTAACAGCAACAAGGTTAGAAGTAGCCGCACTCAAACGATCCAATTTCCAAAAACGATTTTATTGCATCAAAGTGTGATATAGACAACGAACGAAAGGTCCAGCTAACGCGTTTCGCACCCTACAGTAGGTGCTTACTCATAGCTACCTACTGTAGGGTGCGAAACGCGTTAGCTGGACCTTTCGTTCGATGTCTATATCACCCTTTGATGCAATAAAATCGTTTTTGGAAATTGGATCATTTGAGTGTGGCTACTTCCAACCTTGTTGCTGTTACTACCTGATTGCTTCATCAGCCTGCACCTGCCCTTGTGAGTCAGCACACCAGATCCACACAAGCTGTGTTACCCTCTGAGCGGTGAGCCTGCAGAATTGTCGCTGTTGTCACTTTCAGTGTCTGATGATAAATTTCCCCAAAAATCAGTATCACTCAATTCTGCAAATCATTCTTATTTACTATCGGTGTTTTCTAGCTGATCACAAACCACTTTTGACGTAAAGGGACACTTTTTGGTTGCTATGGACATTCTCAAGTTTCCAGGCAGAAAGAATGACATATATAATATGAAAGTGCATGCAGGGCACTGGGCAAACCACTAGGGACAAAGGGGATGTGAAATGTTTTCATACAGTAATGTAATCTATAAGATTACAGTGTACTGCATGTGCTGTGTATTTCACTTTTTGAATTTCCCGCCGGTCACCGCCCCCGTGCGGCGCGACGCTCGCAGGGAACGGAGCCCGGCACACAGAAGCATCGGACGGAGGACACAGCCCGCAGACACGGCAGGGGACATCGCTGGATCCAGGGGACAAGGTGAGTAGCGCTGCCATGGATCCAGCAATGCAATCCCGAGTGTGGCTCGGGGTTACCGCTAATGGTACTGAAATTCCACCCCGAGCCACACTCGGGATTACCGCCAGGGAGGTTAAGGACACACTCTGTGGTTGAACAGATTGGAGACTGCCTCTATACCTATGAGGCATAGGCAGAGGAGGAAAACAAGGAGGAGAAGAAGGAGGCTAGGGGTACTAGTGGTGAGGAGGAAGAAATGGTGCAGACCTTGAGATTATGTTTCACCCCTCTAAAACTAGGGAGTTGTATGATGGGTAGTACATTTGTTAAGGACAGTGTTGTGCCAAACAGGGTCTTTATTTTGCAAATGCTTGCACAGAGACTCCAGGATTTGGGGTATGAAAGAGAATAACCACAATTGAGTGGCCGCTCTATTGGATTTTTGATAAAAGAGTATAATGACCAATATTGCTATCATCCCTGCGAGCATAGAATGCATAACTTTGAGGATATGCTGCATAAGAACCTCTTTGCTGAATTTCCTGGTGATCTCTCCTTGTAATGTGTGCCTCTGGTTCTCTGATCCCTGAAGGAATGAGCAGTGGTGTGGTGGTTGCCTATCACTGCGTTTAAGCATAATCTAGCCTGGCTACAGGCAGCACTCACAGGCAATGTCTGAACCACATAATTGATGAATATATGGAGTACAGGACTGATCTGGACACTCCTAAACTGAGAACCATAAAGTCAACTGAGTGTCCAGGTGGTATCAATGAGCTTGCACAGTATGGAGCTTCCGGCTTGCTCTACAGCCATTATGCTGTTTGACAGAATCTTCAGCACAGCAAGAGATTCATCCTTCTGATCTCTAACAGTGTGACTCATTTTCCTTTCACTAAAACCAAGCAGTCTTGGATTACCTGTCACTTCTAGCTCCTGCCACCTCTCCTGGCCTATTTCAGGCTCTGTAAAGATGCCACACAACATTTCCAAACCCGGATGTCCGTTGCCAATTTCTAATGTTTGCTTCAGTGTAAATCCTGCATTGTGCATCAAAGTATTATTATCATTATATTATATAGGATTTATATAGCGCCAACAGTTTGCGCAGCGCTTTACAATATGAGGGCAGACAGTACGGTTACAATACAATTCAATACAGGAGGAATCAGAGGGCCCTGCTCCTTACAATCTAGAAGGGAGGGTCAAGTGAAACAAAAGGTAGTAACTGTGGGGGTGAACTGATGAGGTTGCCTGTAGGCCCAAACCT
>BLSH010303484.1:28342-40661 GCA_018402905.1 Glandirana rugosa | reverse complement strand
TTATATATGTATATATATAAAAATGTTTTTTTTTTTTTTTATGGTTGAACTGGATGGACTTGTGTCTTTTTTCAACCTGACTAACTATGTAACTATGTAACCACTGCTATAGGGTATACTGCAAAAAAAAAAAAAAATTAAAAATTGCTGTGCGCCGCTAAAGTGTTTGGGTTTGGCTTAATAAAAAGGTGACACTAGCCAACATATATGCACCTAACAGCAAACAAGTCACATTCTTCCGCCAAATAGGCGATCTTCTATCCTCCTTCTCATCAGGTATCCTGGTGCTGGGAGATGATTTTAACGTCCCCCTAAATCCCCTCCTTGACACATTGTTCGGAATCTCAGCCCTACCTTACAGGGCACTAAAACAAATTAAAGTGCAATTACATGACCTTATGTTGCATGACACATGGAGGGCGCTGTACCCACAAACATTACACATACTTTTCACCGATTCACCAGAAATATTCTAGAATGGACTACTTTTTTTGTCACAAACAGATCTACCTCTTTTATATAAAGCTACAATAGAACCCATGGCTCTCTCAGACCATCACCCAATCACCATAGAATTAATCTTCCCAGAGACTTCTACCAGAACCAAAACATGGAGACTTAGGCCCTAATTTACTATACCTCCCACATCTGCTATAGCAGTGCCTTAAAATAACTCCCAATTAAAGGCAATTACAACTTCAACTCTCACAGTCAGGAGTAAATTTACTCACATGCAGCCTCTATTTGCCTGTGAAGATGCCTCTCAGATCACATGTTCTAAGTACTTGATGTCTGGTGGGTTTGAACTTGTGGTTTCAGAACTCCTCCATTTTTTTTTTATTTTTTTTTAAGTTTCAAAAGAGCTTTATTGAGAGCTGACAACAGGATACAGACTAACATAGGTCATTACACTGAAACAGAGATATTTGTATGTCAGCAAATCACCATACAACAGTAAGGGAAAGTTTAGCAGATGGAATTATCTGAACAAGATTTGACTGTGATTAGAAAGGCCTGAGAGATACATAACGTATAGTGATAGAAACCTAGTTCCAAAAAAACATAAGCACAACCTGGGGAGTGGAAGCAGGGTAGAAGATATCTTAGATAAAAGGGGGGGGGCAGAAACATACATGCAAATACAGACTGAGATGACAATGTTGTGGGGTCAAAAGCTAAAAAGTTGTTTGGAATATTTGGATTAATAGGAATGTCAAGGGGGCCAAGGAGATGAATTACTGATTAGTGGGATGTTAACTTTCAATTTGCCTAAAGTATTGGTCAGCTCAGCTCGGAGATACCAGGTGGATAGGCGGAAGGGGAACATATGCTCCGTAATCTCTGACTGGTTGAAGGAGTGTTCAATGAATTTCCGCCATCTAGCAAAGAAGCGCTTAGCGGGTTTGCAGTCCTGTGTGATGGTATCCAGTTTTTCAACAAGAAAGAGATCTCTTAAGATTTGTTTCACCTTAGCTACGTGAGGTGGCTCTGAATGTATCCAGGAGAGGAGTATGGCCCTACGGGCAGCCAGGAGACAGATGTGAACCCAATGTGGGAGAGGGACTGGCAGAATTCCTCCATTTAATGCTTGTATGCAAGCTCAATGCCATGAAAAAATAAAAAAATATTACCACCCCTCTCTCTAATTTTAACAGCCTTAGCCCCAGGGGACATGTCTAAATAGAAAAAAAAAGTTTCTAATTGTATTTTTTTTTTCAGGAGCAGTGCTTTTAATAATGGTTAAAGTGAAAAAAAATATATTCCTTTAACCACTTCAGCCCCGGAAGGAATTCATGCTTTAAGAGCAGAGCACTTTTTGTGATTTGGCACTGCGTTGCTTTAACTGACAATTGCGTGGTCGTGCGACGTTGTACCCAAACAAAATTTGCGTCCTTTTTTACCCACAATTAGAGCTTTCTTTTGGGGATATTTGATCTCCTCTGTGTCATTTCTGATTGCCGCTCTAAATAAAAAAAGAGTGACCATTTTTCAAAATAAACAGTTTTTCTTTGTTTTTGCTAAAATACAAATCCAATTGTAAAAAAATAAAAATCATTTTATTTACTTGTTTTTGGCCGATTTATATTCTTCCTACTATCTTTGTTAAAAAGAAAAAAATCGCAATCGGTGTTTATTGTTTTGTTTGCGCAAAAGTTGCTTCATTTAGGGATGATGCAAATTAATTTCTGGAGTTGTATTTTTTTAAATGTTTTACTAGTAATGGTGGTGATCTGCGATTTTTAGCGGCACTGCAATATTGCGGCAGACATGTCAGACCATTTAGACACTTTTTTTTGACCATTGGCATTTATACAGCGATCAGTGGTCTAAAAATGCACTGCTTACTGTAGAAATGCCATTGGCAGTGAAGGGGTTAACCTGGAGAGGGTTAACTGTGTTCCCTATGGGGAGTTCTAACTGTATGGGGGCTGGGCTGCCAGGGGGAGGGAAGTGATCACGGCCTCCATATACAGGAAGCCTGTGATCACTGCCCTTCCCCCTCTAACAGAACGGAGATCCGTGTTTACATACACCGACCTCCGTTCTTTCACTGCAGAGGGGCCATCGCGGGTAGCCGGCGGCGGTCGAGTCCGCCCTACCCGCTCCCTGACCCCCCCAGAAGACAGTGAGCGTGCGAGCGCCCCTCCTGCGGCAGGCGCGCACTTACAATGCTAGTTATCGCAGCTGCCATCAGGTGTCAAAGGTAACGAACCACTTTGCCGCCATCATGCTGTGGTGGGCGGGTGGCAAGTGCTTAAATATCGTGCTTGGGGGGTCCCCTTAGTATGGATCTCTGTGATGTTTAGAACAGTGCTACCACAAAATGACATTTGTAAAGGAAATATTGTCATTTCAAATCAGTCGCAGCTGGAATGTATTGCTGGTTCCCTGCAATATAGATAAAGATCACTGAAAAAGCATTACGTTGGGGGTCCGCCCCAGTCCATACCAGGCCCTTCGGGTCTGGTATGGATTTTAAGGGGAACCCCACGCCAAATTGTTAAAAAATGGTGTTGGTGTCCTGTCAAATTCCAAACCAAACCGTTATCTGAGCATGCAGCCCTTGCATGGCAGGGGGGGTGGGGACGGGTGAGTACGCCCCTCCGAACCTTATCAGGTCACATGTCCTCAACATAGGGAGGGTGCTTTGCGGTCTGGTTTTGTTTTTGGGAGGACCCCTGTGCCTGTTTTTTGTTGACTTTGCTGTGGGGTTGCCGTTTAAATCCATACTATACCTGAGGGGCCTGGTTTGGATTTTGGGGTGCCCTTATGCATTTTGTGAAATTAAATCGAACGTGGGGTTCTCCTTTAAATACTTACCAGACCCAAAGGGCCTGTTATGCGCCTGGGGGTGTGACCCTACTCCGTTTTGGGGGTTTTACTTATGCATGGCGTTCCCCTTAAAATCAAGGACACACCTGTAGCACCCCATAATATTGAATATGTATGTGCCATTGCATATATTTACAAACTTCATAGTATGGAAGCCCCAAAAAGGTTGGTAATCAGCGTCGGCATAGTTTTCAACATACATTGCAGCAGGTGACACCTGGGAATCAAACCCAAGGAATCAACTGTGGAAGGTAGATGAGCTAACCACTACACTGCCCAGCTGAGCAAAATTAAACATACAAAATCCAAGTAATAATGTTTGCCTGATTTAAATTTGAGCTAATAAAGGTTTGACATTTCAATTCTAATAACAACCATGCTCATACTGATGTGGCATTACCTATTAGCGGTTTGTCTATTTTCTGCATATGCTGCTGAGTAGAATGCAAGCTTTCAGTAGGTGATACCATCTGGGTCATTTTAAGTCATTTGAACACAATTCTGTTGAGAAAATATCTTTACTACTGTTTGCTGGTGTCACTATTTGATCTTATAGGCATGGCATTCCCCTTAAAATCAAGAACACACCTGCAGCACCCCATAATATTGAATATGTATGTACCATTGCATACATTTACAAACTTCATAGTATGGAAGCCCCAAAAAAGTTGGTAATCAGCATAATTTTTAACATACAATGTAAATTTGAAGCAGGTGACATCTGGGAATAAAACCCATGGAATCAACGGTGGAAGGTAGATGAGCTAACCACTACACTACACAGCTGAGCAGAATTACTCATACAAAATCCAAGTAATAATGTTTGCCTGGTCTTCATCTTACAGTGTTTGCTAACTGTACATTTAAAAACAAAGGCATTCAGCAATCTGATTGCATAATGCATTCACAGCTTACATCTAGGAATTTGAACAAAGAGGTCACATACATGGTTATTTGAAAATATTTTTATTTATTCAAGCCACTCATGGAGCAATGTAGCCAGCCATGGCTTTTTGCACATGTACAGATTTGGGAAACATGCAGGACTCTGATATCTGGTACAGGTTCTTGCCCAAACAAGAAGCAATTATGCACCACCACCAGCTGCATACAGGAAAGGCGTGGCCAGGTTGCTGGGCAGCTTCCAAGCCACATCTGATGTGCCAGGCTATTTATGCAGGTCATAGATACCAGTTCTTGCCATGTATCACAAACGATCCACTTTCCACAAATGAAGATGAGTGCAGGATATAAAGGTGCCTTTCTACCACCTTGAACCAAAAGCAGTACCACTCCTGTAAAATGTGAACGATGGATAATTGACATTTCATCATGACAATCAATTCTCAGTGCAGCCTAGCTTGAGTTTATGTTAGTTTTTTCCAGATCAGGACTGATGTTAGCAATGTTTGCCCTAAAACATTCTTTACAAAGGCAGAAGTGTTTGTACTTTCATGGCTTCTATGTATGAATGTAACAAATATTCTCTAGCCAGCAGCCCCCACAGCCACTCAAACACTTAGCTGAGCTCCATCACTATGCACTAATGGGCACAAGAGCCTTGGCTGTATATGTACTCATTCTTCAGATTAGCAGAGGCAGCACTAACTGCTATTGGCTAACAATGTATGGGGTGGAGGGCAGAGCTAGGAGTGTTTATGTTGCCAGCCATGCACAGAGGTGGCTCATCTGCAAGGCTTGGGTGCCCTCCAATACAAGCTCTGTGTGCACTTGACTGGGGTAGGGTCCAGGAACTCCAGCATCATCACCCATGAAAAAAAGATCATGCCTGCTCTGTTGCTAACCACTGCAGTGAGCAGGTAAGTTCAAGATTTGACTTTCTTTAGCCAATACAAAAATGTAAGATAAGATTTCAAAACACACCTGTGACGCCAGACAGTCATCCCAAAAAGATTGCCAGGGTACATGCCATGGCTGCCTAAACAGACAGATCCCCTGAAAATACAAAAACACAACTAGATACTTAGCTGAGGTTCTTGTTCATTTAACATATATACAGGTGGCACAGACAAAAGCAAACACCTGCCAGGTGTTCCACTCCCTCTCCACTCTCTTCAAAATTTGCACACATTTGAGAAAAGAGGTTAGTGTTAGTGGGCAAGCAAACAGTGTTTGTCATGTTGACTAGATAAAGGATCAAGCCCAACTGGCATATGTTTGTTAGCATCTGGGTTCCTGTGAGAACTAGCCTGCAAAGTTGTTGTTTTTTTTGTTCCATAAATTTTTATTGGAATAGGAAAAGTATTGACATACAAGTTTGTAACAGCAGAAAAAAAACTTGTAACAGTGTGAAGGGTTACAATACGTAGGCAAGGTAGTTATACACTATTACATAGCAAAGATCTTATAACGCTAATATAGGTATTAACATTCCGTAAACATACCTATATTAGCGTATTAACATTCCGTAAACATCAAGGGGAGGAGCCCAAGATGGCGCTGGTGTGAGCTCCTAGAGCACTCCTGGAGAGTAGACCGCCCCGAAGCGTCCCAGGAAACAGGCATCCAGACGGCAGATGGAGAGCGTAGCTGCCTGAGAACCCCTCGCCTTCCCCCCCGGCACTCCGGACCCCCAGTAGCGGTGTCCTGGGCAACTGGTGCGGACGGTGAGCAAGAGGAGAAAGCACCCCGCTTCGGAGCGGGTTTGTGTGCGGAAGTCCGCGAGGAGGGGAGGAGGAAAGCGTCGGCAGCAGAGTGGCGCTCGTGCACTCGCTCGCCCCACGGCCGCAAAGGGCACTTGGAGCGGAACCCCGGAGAAGGTCGGAGAAGCGGTGAAGAAAGCGCCCGCAGCAGAGAAGCCCAGGAAAGAGAAAGGGAGGTAAAGTGGTCGGACGGTCTGCACTGGCGCCTGGAAGCGGTAAGTGGGGGAAAGAGGGGGAGAGCGGTGGCAACCCACAGAGAGGGAGAGGAGGTGAAGAAAGAGATCAGAAGGTGAGAAAGGAGGTGACAGAAGGCTAGACTAAAGAGAAGAGAAGAGAAGAACCCACGAGGTGGGGTAGAGGGGGGATTGCGGAACGTGACACCTCAATCACCCCAAAATTATCCCCCCGGTTTACATCATTTTTGAGCAGCGAGCTTACTGGTCCTCTGAGTCACCCGGCACCCTGTGTCCTCCACTACTCCCTGGGTCGTCCACCCCCATAAACCCCCATCAGAACCCCCACCAGATCCTCCCATCGCCGGTCATCTGAGGAAAGGAGGACCTGAGTATACCCTCTCTCCCATGCGCCCAGGACCTAGCTGGGACCACACACCCAGAGGAATTCGTGGTCATTTGATCAGACGATCAGGGTGTTGTTGGGACTGAGCCCTAAGTGCCCTCAGTGTTCTAGAGACACATATTAGACAAAAAAAGGGATACACACGAAAGGGAAAGGGCCGATAAGAAACCCAGGAGGAGAATGGGCAAAGTAACGAAGAACGCAGGGGCGAATCCGCTAAGGACGAGTGCAAGTCCTAGCACTATTAAAAAATATATGGTACAAAACGGTGAACAAATAAGCCCACAGAAACAAACAGGGACAAAAAGCAAACAAAAAGACACAAGTATTAAAACACCACAAAACAGGTCTTCACTGGGGCAAAATCTAGAAGGACCAGGAAAAAAAGAACCACCACATAAAATAGTAGAAGAACGTAAATTGGGGGATCAGCTGCCCACAAAAATGGAAATAGCAGAGATGTTTATGCGGCTGGAATCATCTCTTAAAGGGGAAATGACAAATATCCGGGAGGATCTGAGTCAGATCCTGAAAAGGGTGGAGGAAACTGAGGAAAGAGTAGAGTCTCAAGAAAAGGAGATACAGACCCTGAGAGAACAAATAAATAAGATTCAAAGAGACCAGCGAGAGATAAGGTACAAAATAGAAGACCAAGAAAACCGTAATAGAAGGAAAAATTTAAGAATAAGAGGACTACCGGAGACTGTACCCGAGGAGGAACTACAAAAGACCCTAGATATAATATTCGGCCCCTTGCTAGGAAAAACAGGCACAGACAGAGTTAAAATGGAGAAGGTGCACAGGATACCGAAACCCAGCCATTCAGGAATGGACAAACCGAGGGACGTAATTGCTCGTTTTCATAATTACAGGGATAAAGAAAAGGTGTGGCAGAAAATGAGATCAGGACATAAGATAATTTTCGAAAAAGCTGAGATAAAAATAATTTCTGATCTGGCAAGGGAAACACATACGAGGAGAAAGGCACTTAAACCACTTTTAGAACAGCTAAAACAACAGGGGTGCCAATACTCATGGGGGTTCCCAGCGTGCCTAATAGGTAAAAAGGAAGGTAGATCAGCGAGGCTGAGGTTCCCAGAGGAGACAGAAGGTTTTTGCAGGAAACTGAGCCTACACATTCCCGATATACCAGGATGGAGGGAGAGGGAAGAGCAAATAAGGATAAATGAAGATGGGCAATGGAAACGGGTCCCATAAAAGGAGGTGGCGGGCGGGCGGGGGGTGGAGGGGGGGGCGAGGTAGGGGCGGGAAGGAGGGGCGGTTCTACAGATCACAGGAGTGGGAAGGAAGAACTCACCAGGACAAGGGGAAATGGAGAAACCAGGCCAGCGCCAAACAGGAGTTTCACCCCAGGGGCAACCAGGGTGGGGGGAGATGGGAACATCTCTCACCCACCAAGGTGGAAGGTCAGGAGAAGACCAAAAAGCCCCACAAGGGAAGGGTCAGGGGGGAAGGAAGGGGAGGGATCAGGTCTTCCAAGAAAGAAAAAGTAATGGTCGAAAGGGGTCAAACGAAGGGCCCTTATATCCAGTCTTGTGTCTTATTAAAAAATTGATCACCAAGTACAAAGGGGATGGTTAAGTTTATAACATATAATGTGAGGGGAATGAGATGCCCTGAAAAGAGACGTAAAGTACTGCAGGAGCTAGACCGATATAAGGTAGAAATAGCGTTTCTACAGGAGACGCATCTGTCAAACAAAGATAAAAAGAGAATTTGGTCGCAGAGGTATCCACTGTGGTTCCAAGGGGACTCACAAACGAAAAGGGCTAAAGGAGTAGCAATAGGGTTCTCAAGAAATGTACAGTTTGTAATAAAAGAAAGGCTAGTAGATCCAGAAGGAAGGTTTATATTCCTAAAAGGTAAGCTAGATCACAAAGCGTGTACCCTGATTAACATATATTGCCCTAATAAGGACCCAGCAGGATACTTGGGTAGGACCTTGGAGAAACTGAGCGAATTTAAAGAGGGCCTAGTAATTGTAGCAGGGGATTTCAATTTTAGCCTGGACCAAATGTGGGACAGTACGTCCCGTGCACAGGGAATCTCAAATATAAAGAGAGGAAGAATAAAAAGGAAGATATCTCAGAATCAACTGATTGATGCCTGGAGGGCAGGGCATCCGAAAGAGAGAGATTACACCTTTTACTCCCCTGTGCACGGGACGTACTCCAGAATAGACTACATCCTGGTGGAACATAGAGAATTGGAAAGGGTGGGGAAAACAAGTATAGAAATAACCACAATTTTGGATCATGCTCCGGTGACACTGGAGATGGACCTGGGGAACTATATAAAAAAAGAGAACAATTGGAGAATAAATGAAGAACTACTTAAAGAGGAAGACACGGTAAGACGTATTAGGGCAGAACTGGTTAATTTTTTCAAAACCAACACCTCAGAAGAGATACCTGACCCAATAATCTGGGAGGCCCATAAGGCGAACATAAGAGGGGTAATGCTCGCGATGGACATAGGAAAAAAGAAAGAAAGGAGGAAAAAAAAAGAGGGTTTAATAAAAAGAATACATGATTTAGAACAGGGGCATAAAAAAAAGGGATGAGGATGGTGGTATTAACGATATTATTGGAGAAAAGGGAGGAACTTAAAGACCTAATAGAACAGGAAAACCGTGTTATATATAATCACATTAAAAAAGAAAGATACCTAGGGGGAGATAAAGTAGGGAAACATCTGGCCAGGATTCTAAATAGGAAAAAATCAAGGAATTATATAGAGAAAATCCAAAATGAAACAGGTCAAGTTAAATACAAGACTGAAGAGATAGCGGATACCTTCCGGGAATATTATAGTAAACTATATGCAGTGAGGAAAGGCGGGATAGAGCCAGGGGAAAAAAACACAGAAGAGGGAGAAAATCCAAGAATTTTTAAAACAGGCGGATATGCCACAGATAGGAAGGGAGGAGGTGGAAGTTATGGAGCGTGAGATAACAACAGAGGAGATAGAGGCAGCAATGGCGGATACGGCACAGGGGAAAAGCCCAGAGCCAGACGGCCTTCCTATAGTATACTATAAAAAGTTTAAAGAGATACTAATCCCAAGGATGTGTAAATACATGAATGGGATTGGTAGTAAATGGGGTATAAGAAGCGAATCCCTACTAGCCACTATAACGGTAATTCCTAAGGAGGGAAAGGAGAAAGGACTATGCTCCAGCTATAGGCCTATATCCCTATTAAACGCGGACACCAAGCTCTTTTCAAAAATCATGGCCACTAGAATAAAAAAAGTAGTAAAAAATATAATAAGAGAGGATCAAGTGTGTTTTGTACCTGGGAGGGAAGGTAGAGATAACGGAATAAGAACTTTATTGTTGCTCCGGGAAAGGGAAAGAGGGGGAGGTCCCAGTCTACTCCTGTCAATAGATGCTGAAAAGGCATTTTACAGAGTAGACTGGGACTTTATGTTTCAGACGTTGGAGAACATAGGTCTGGGCAGTAAAATGATAAATTGGATTAGGGCCCTATACGAGAAACCGAAAGCAAGAGTCAGGATAAATGGGGAATTGTCAAGGCCTTTTGAAATGCAAAATGGGACGAGACAGGGCTGTCCCCTGTCCCCAATCCTATTTGTACTGGCGCTGGAACCACTACTTGCAGTGATAAGGAATCACAAGGAAATAAGGGGATTCAAAGTAGGGGAGGAGGAACACAAGGTCGCTGCATATGCAGATGACCTATTAGTGTATATCAGTAGGCCAAGGGAAACCATCCACAAATTATTGGAAGTGATGGGGAACTATGGGGAACTATCAAATTTTAAGATAAATCACTGCAAGTCGGAGGTTCTTGAGATAAAGGTAGGGGCACAGGAAAGGAGGGAGCTCCAAAGAGACTTTCCCTTTAAGTGGAATAAGCAGGAAATAAAATACTTAGGAGTAAAAATAACAGCAACAAGAACAGGACTATATACAGCTAATTTCGTCCCCCTATTGAATGAAATAAAGGAAGAAGTGAGGAAGATGATGTATAGGCCAATGTCTTGGACAGGGCGAATAAACACGGTCAAAATGAGTATTCTCCCAAAAATAGTATACAAATTTCAGATGCTGCCAATTCACATCCACAAGAGTTCTTCCAGGTCATAAAGAAAATAATACCAAGGTTTATATGGAAAAACCAAAAACCACAAATAAAAATGTCAATACTGAATAGGGAGAAAAATAGGGGGGGGTTGGCACCGAATATAAAAAAATATTATAAAGCAAACATTATGGCACGGGTGATAACTTGGGCACAGAAAGAGGGAGGGAAAAAATGGGTCACATTAGAGAGCAGAATATGCAAAACACAATTAGAAAAGATAATATGGATCCCACCAGAGTTTAGAAGATTGGATAATAACACAAACGAGATCACACATAAGACCCTGAAAATATGGGATAACACAATGAAGAAGGGAAACTGGGAATACAATTCACCACTCACTCCACTTTGCGGAACGGACTATTTTTTACCGGGGCAAGAGAAGTGGGTGAGGAAATGGATAAAAGATGGAGAACTAAAACTAAGAGACATAATGAATAGAGGGGTAATTAAATCACTGGGAGAGTTACAACAATGCGATAAATTCAGTAAAATAGATACGTGGAGATATTCTCAATTAAAACACTTTGTGGTGGCGCTCCCTCAACCAGTGAGATCAGAAAAGGACCTTACACCGATAGATGCAATGTAAAGGGTACAATGGCACACCTATGGTGGGACTGCCCTGTGATAAAAAAAATTTGGGATGAGATAAGAGAAATAATAGAGCTGATCACAAAAGAAAAAATAGAAGCAGACCCTTGGATATGCCTTTTTCACGGTGGCTCGGGTCCTATTAAAAAATATCTGAGATCATTAGTGCCGACCCTCCTTAATGTATCCAAAAGCTTAATCCCCAAATGGTGGAATAAAAAGGAGCCCCCAGATCTAGATCTATGGTGCATCAGGGTAGATGGAGTTGCCAACATGGAGAGATTAAAATATTCAGATGAAAAGGAAAAAGAAGTAGGGGAAAAAAATGGGAAGAATGGGCTAGATTCAAAAAAACCAAAAAATATGTGGAAATAATGAGACCAAGACTGGAACAGGACCTGTAAAAGGAAGAAATATGGAAGACCTGAGGGGAGGTGTGGGAGAGGGAGGAGGGGGAGGGGGGAGGGAGGAGAGAGGGAGGGAAAGGGGGAGGAAATAAAGCAGTAAGACAAGGGATATAGGGATGTGGATATATACATTTTTGATGAAATAAAAGCAGAAAGACCACTATGATGTGATTATACCTTGGACACAGCATGAGAATAAAGCTGAACTGAAAGAGGTCCAGGAAATCTGCTGATGTGGAAAAAAAAAAAACATTCCATAAACATATTCCTGGTGCCATATGTATTTATTCCAGAGGAAAAACAACCCTTTAGTAGTTAAAGATCAACAAGAAACATTGGTGTATATGAGTCATTTCAGGGAATTAGAGGAGACTTTGGGTGGGCAGATGTTTTTTATGAACAGTAATTTATTTGGGGTGCAAGGCTGTATTTTATTTTCAAATATAGGGTATGCGATTTTAGTCTGGGTTTCTTGGCAGAACTAAGTTTTGGTGGGTTGTAAGAATGGAGTTAGGGTGTTACGGAGGGTCAAGGGTAATAAGGGACTTTACTGAGTATATGTGGTTACAAAGAACAACTAGAAATTGATGATTTCCCAACAAAAAGGAGACCT
>BLSH010303484.1:0-13543 GCA_018402905.1 Glandirana rugosa | reverse complement strand
TACACCTCTGATCCTTTATACACCTTGCCCAAGATTGAAATGATTGACCCAGAAGGAGATATGGGCATCCGTTATATAATTTAGAGAAACTCTACTTCTTTGATAAAAGCACACAAGGATTGTATACATAAAAATAGTGAAGTTAAAATTCTATATATAAAAAACGAGTATCAAATAAACATACAACCGGGAGAGGATAAATCTTACGGAGGGAATTCCCCCAGTGGATGGGAATGGCATAACATTATATGCTAGCAAGGAAGGGATCCAACCTTCTCATTACAAACTCAGCTTTTACCTTGTAAAACTGTCATCGTAACATAAGCAATTAAAACCACTTTGCAAAAAACTTTACTCCGGTAAGTCAATATAAAGGAAACAGTCTACACACTCCTTTTCTCTACCATCACAAACTTATTTTTGTATCTCCATCGGATTACTTCACACAAAAAATGTATATATATATATATATTTTTTTTAAAAATACGATAAAAAATAGTGAAAAACTTTTTTATATGTAAGAATTGTAAGAGAGAGAGCATGGTGGAATTATGATGTTATCTGATCCTGCTCAATAATTACCTCCTATGGCACCTTATCAGGGGGGTGAGAAGATTGGGCTTCTTTTATCTATTTATTGTTATTTCTAGTCATAGCCCAGGGCTTCAGGGATCCTACTATAAACCCAGTTTTTACCTAGCCCAAACCCAGCCTATTCAATATTAAAACCATCATTCATAACATGCCTTAGGGTCATGATTTTAAGGTTCAATATAGAACTACTTTTTTTGAAAAGATTAATTAAGCCACTTAATAAAAGGTTATCAAAGGATATTCACCACAGTTTTAAAAGTTAGAAATAAAACAATTCAAGTCTATATCCACATTTAACCCTCCAGGCCTCAAACTCTCAAGAAGGTATATCCAGCGTGTTTCATTCTGCGAAACCTTTATTTTTTTGTTGTTCCCTCTCCAATAGTTTTTAATTCTGTCTATACCGTAGAAAATTAGTTTTTTGGGGTCTCTTTGGTGCATCTCATCAAAGTGTCTAGACAAATTATGTTTAGGGAACCCTTTCCTTATATTCCTTATATGTTCCGCTATTCTTTTATGCAGTGGTCTTGTAGTTCTCCCAACATATTGAAGCTGACAGGTGCACTCTAGTACATATGTTACATGTGTACTATTGCATGTAATTAACTCCCTAGATCCGGTATTCCCTGTTGGTTACTCTGGATTTGAACTTCTCTTTTTTTCTAGGTTGTTCCTTACTCATCCTGCAGGGGAGGCATTTTTGGCACCGATAAAAGCCTTTCATATCTGCCATTAATTGTGTTTCAACTGGTGGGTTGATGACATTATGTACCAGGCAGTCTCTTAGATTTGGGGCTCTTCTATAGACAAATGTAGGTTTTCTTGGTAGTAAACTGGACAGTGTCCTGTCCATTTTCAAAATAGGCCAATATTTCTTAAGGATTCTCTCAACCATCCTATGTTGTTTAGTATACCCTGTAATGAAGGCAACCTCATTAGCTCTATTCTTTTTCTTTTCTTTACTTTGGACTAGCTCATCCCTGGTCATATTTCTGACCTGTTCCTTGGTTTTAATCAGGTCACTTCTCTGATAACCCTTCTGCTCAAATCTCTTGATCAGAATCTCTGCCTGGTCTTCAAAGTCCTCCACGTTATGACAGTTCCTTTGTATCCGTAATAACTGCCCTTTAGGTATATTCATCTTCCACCTTGGATGGTGGCAGCTTGAAATGGGAATATACCCATTTCTATTGGTCGCTTTAAAATAGCTCTTTGTGTATAGTTTGCCCCCTAATTTAAATATATGCAGATCCAGGTAGTTCATTTCTTCAAGGTTCCATTCCCCTGTGGATTTTATTCCATATATATTGTTATTCATTTCTTCTAGGAATTGTTGCAGTGACTCAACCGTATCCCCCCAGACCATAATAACATCATCTATGTACCTACGGTAAAATTTCAACTCCGGTCTTCTTCTATTGTAGATATATTTCTCCTCCCACATGTCCATAAATAATTTGGCGACACTAGGGGGCGTATCTAGCGCCCATAGCTACGCCTTTCTCTTGTACATAATACTGCTGGTTATACCAAAAATAATTATTTTCCATGGCTAACTTTAATCCTTCCAGAATATAGTTTTTTTGTTCCTGTTTGAGTTTTGAATCTTTATGTAGGGCTTTTTCCACACTTTTCAGGCCATCTTTTTGTATTATGTTTGTGTAAAGAGAGTTTACATCAACCGTGGCAAGGACACAATTTTCCATGTTATCCAATTTTTCCAGTTCCATAATTAATTGAGTGCTATCTCGCAAGTAATATTTTCCTTCTTTTACCAGAGGTTTGAGGAACTGGTCTAAGTATTCTCCTAATCTTGAAAAAAGTGAACTTATCCCACTAATAATGGGTCTCCCTGGGTGTTTAATTAATCTTTTGTGTATTTTGGGTAACTAGTACATAACAGGTGTCTTCACTGAGTCTGGTAGTAAGTATCTGGCTTCTTTCTTGTTTAATATCTTTGTTTCCTTCCCCTTTTTTTTATAAAGGATTTAAGTTTCTTCCTGGGGTTCTTCCCCAGCCCCCCCCCCTTTATCCGCTGGTCTTATTACCACATTCTTCTTCTTTCCGAGATCCTTAATCGTCTTCCATATATTCCCTGCCTTGGATTTGTTTGTTTTCAGTGACCTGAAATCTTTCTCCACCATTTTCTTGAATGCCCCTATGCATTCATTTCCCGGCACTTTGGGGTTAAAGGTGGAGTTATTTCTTAAGGTGGTATGCTCAAATATCGTGTCCTCTCGATCATTTTCCATTTTATTTAAGGCAAAATACTTCTTCAGATTTAATTTTCTAATAAATTTCTGGAGATCAATGTAAATCTCGAAGTCATTCAGGCTTTTCTCCGGAGCAAATTTTAATCCAAGATCTAAAAATTTTAATTCTTCTTTGTTGAAAGTGGCATCGCTTAAGTTAAAAATACCTTCCCCTAGTGTTCTCTCCTTCTTTTTCTTCCTCCCTCCTCTTGTTCCTCTTGTGCATTGTTTCTTTCCCTGTTTCTCTCTATATATTGTTCTTCCTGCTGCCAGTCTCTCCTTCCATAATTCCTCTGTTCCTGTATGGGTCTTGGTCCTCTTCTCTCTTGTGGCCAAGGTTCTCTTCCTCTGTACCATGAGGTTTCCCATGGTTGTCTCCAGTGTCCCCGGAAACCTCTGTTGTCCCCATATGGTCTGTGATGACCTCTGTTCTCTGCAAACCTCGAGAGTCCATAGCCCCCCCAGTTGCCAGGGGGCCTCTCTCTGGTCCTCCCTTGAAAAAAAACATAGTTTTCCTTCCTGGATCTTCTCTCTCTCCCATGATCCCTGGAATATTGAGGGGGTTCCCAATTCCGCAGGGGTGAGTATCTGTTGCGAGTGGGAATATTGAATCTTGGGGGTTCTTGGTTCTTCTCTCCTGGGTGTTCCATGTTTGTGTTCTCTATCGTGAGGTTGGTTGTTCCTAGAAATCTCCCCTCGTGCAAACCTGGGTGTTCGCGGGGTCCTCAACAGGGGTGTTTGTAGATCTTCTCCGTAGCCCCCTTCTGCTATGTCCTCTAGTGAATCCTCTTCTGCGGACGTATCAGAGCCCTCCTCGGTATTTGTTTGTATGTCAGCCTGCCATTTGTATACTCTTTTATTAGTATAATCCAAAACATCTCTCTTATATTTCTTCTGTTTTTTCTTCTGTATATTTGAGTCATATCTAGCAATCATATCTTGTAATTCTTTTTCCTTATCTTTATAATCTTTATGGCTTGCAAAGGGCATGATTAACCCTCTCAGCTCATTTATCTGGGCTTCAACCTTCCTCAGTTTGAACTGTCTTCTTTTAATAATATTAGTAAGGAGTTCCATTTCACATTTATTAAACAGGGAATACCAATCTTCCATCAATGCTGGATCAACAACATCATCATTAGGATTGAGGTCCCATCTTAACCTCCTAGGGGTCATCCTTTCCCTAATGTAGGTTTCTAGTGTGGTGATATCCCACCATAGCCTTAATTGCTTTTCCATGGTGTGCCTGAGCTGTTTAAAAAGACTTATAAGGTCATGATTTTTATTCACCTGTTCCTGATTAAAAATATCATCTGTGTTTATATTCCTGTTACTCATGTAACTAAAAATATCCATAGCTGCAGGGTAAAGTGACCCACTAAGGGGTTACTAACAATAAAAAGATAATAAGCAATATTCCCGCGCTAGGACAAACGAACTCAAATGTGGGACTGCTGCCTTCCAGGGACTCCCTCCTTGGAGGGAAGGGTTAATAACAAATAATACAGGAATGGCGCTGTCTGCAATGTGTGTAACACCTACAAAGGCTGTATCTATGGTAGGTTTATAGATTTCAGCACACTCTCCTTCTAAACATAATTGGGAATATATCAAATACTTTCTAATGTCAAGATTTGTGAATTACATTTGCTTTACTTGTTCAAAAACACCACCTGGGAATAATACCCTATTGCCGTCATCCCTATTTAAATACTTGTAAAGGAAAAGTTCCCTCAATTAGAACCTGGGATTTTCATAGGCAAACTGACTCATAGTTATGAATAAACTTTAGAAAATTTATTGGTATACAAAAGGGAAAAGGATTGTATATAAAAGCACAAAATCCAATACAATTGTACAAATTACAAGTGTATACAATACATAAAACAGCCAGGATGTGCTGATTCTCGAAGTCCGACGCATTTCGGGATACACCCTTCTTCAGGGACTTTGTTATTTTTTGAGGAGAATCAATTCTATAACGTAATACAGTACAATGTTATGGTCACATTCAAAGAAAACAATATTGTTCCAGACCACTAGGGACATCAAAGTTTTTAACTTCAAAATCACACTGCTGGTACGTACACTTGTGGCAATCAAAGGGTATATTAAAAAATGGGCCATAAGGCCCAATGAATACTGGATAGCACAAGGTGCCGCTGATGACACACCGCCCAACCGGTCACCACTGAGCCTCCGTGATCGTTTTAAAAAAATATATATATACATTTTTTGTGTGAAGTAATCCGATGGAGATACAAAAATAAGTTTGTGATGGTAGAGAAAAGGAGTGTGTAGACTGTTTCCTTTATATTGACTTACCGGAGTAATTTTTTTTGCAAAGTGGTTTTAATTGCTTATGTTACGATGATAGTTTTACAAGGTAAAAGCTGAGTTTGTAATGAGAAGGTTGGATCCCTTCCTTGCTAGCATATAATGTTATGCCATTCCCATCCACTGGGGGAATTCCCTCCGTAAGATTTATCCTCTCCCGGTTGTATGTCTATTTGATACCCGTTTTTTATATATAGAATTTTAACTTCACTATTTTTATGTATACAATCCTTGTGTGCTTTTATCAAAGAAGTAGAGTTTCTCTAAATTATATAACAGATGCCCATATCTCCTTCTGGGTCAATTATTTCAATCTTGAGCAAGGTGTATAAAAGATCAGAGGTGTACCAATATGGCCACCGCTTCAGACGACGTCAAGTGACGAAACGCATAAGGCGGGGCCGTGCGTACACACGTCACATCCGGGAAAGGTGGTTCCATGAGGTGGAACACAGAGTGGGAGGAGAGGAAGAGGATCCAATCTTCCTCAAGCAGGAGGCGCCTGACGGCTCTGTGTTTTCTGGATGGCAGTTTTCTATGTTTTTAAATCCTTTTAAATAAACTATTTTTGAACAATACTGCACTATCGAGGATCCCTTTGTTTCTCCCCATATTATATGGAATCCTTTGGCTTGCGAGTGGAGATTGGCGAGAGTGGATTAGACTGAGTTTTTGGCAACACTACCTACTGAATGGAGGAATCGTGAAGAATGTCACATAGTGACAAGATAAAGTGAGCTGTTCACAGGATACAAAGACCCCATTTACCCAAGGCGCACTACCCCTGCAGGGGTGTGGAGGATCTGGTAAGTGGGGACTCACAAGGGGGAGCACGAGTAGAAGTCACCCTTTTTCACAGTTGGATACAAGAGGAGCACTAAAGTCACTTTATTGTATACACCTTTTGGACTATTATTATTGATTTTTTACCTGAAGGTTTTTCATGATAATTTGAATGATTTTTTATTTTTAATTCTTATTTTGTATTTTTTTCATTTTTTTCATTTTTTCATTTTTTTCATTTATATATATTTTTTGGGTGAACGCATATCATTTTCCAATATATTTTCTATTCATATACGGATTATGGACTATTATTCACTATTTATATATTGTGCACGAGGTATTGTTTGTTCACTATAAAGTAACAATTTTTGGGGTCATTTTCAATAAGGAATGGGTGTTTCTGATCACATCCTAAAAATAGTCTCTGTTGAATATTAATTAATCAGTGATAGTAAAGCCAATATAATTCACAAATCTTGACATTAGAAAGTATTTGATATGTTCCCAATTATGTTTAGAAGGAGAGTGTGCTGAAATCTATAAACCTACCATAGATACAGCCTTTGTAAGTGTTACACACATTGCAGACAGCGCCATTCCTGTATTATTTGTTACAAACCCTCCAATGTTCACCATTGGACAAGAGAATTTACCACTTTAGAAGTACTCTGCACCAAAAAATCGCCCCAAAGGCATCCCATCTCAACCTTATATTCCTCTTTGTTTATGGGTCAGTCAGCCTTCTCTGAACATGCATGCACATTATAATAACAGGATCTAGACACACCATTCACAGAAAAAGACTGGGAAGTAATATGCTACTACGTTCATTAACCTAGCCACCCAGGAGTGCAGCTTCAAAATTATGTCCCAATGGTATAGAACACCTGAATTGCTACATACATTTTCAGCTTCTATCTCTAACAAATGTTGACGATGTGACACGGGCGAAGGCTCCTTTATCCACATCTGGTGGTCATGCCCATGCATCCAAACGTTTTGGCAGATGGTACACAACATAATCTCATTGGTCACAGGTAGAACACTTAGTCTTTTCTCCAACACTATATTTGCTTCACTACACTTCTATACCAAAGCGGCGTTACCTCAAATCACTGACAATGTTCATGATCAATGCAGCTAGACACTGCATCCCATTTCACTGGCTTTCCCCTACCACCCCATCGAAAGAGGAGTGGTTCCGAAGACTCAATACTATCGGAAAAATTGAAGAGCTTATTAGCATCTCGCACAAAACTCTTCCCAATTCTCCTCCACTTGTTATAACTGGCAACGATTTAAAATAACAAATGAATACTCATCTGATAATGGTTAACTTTTACCGTTCATCAAACTACGCTATTATACTTATAGAGATACGCTAACTTCCATACCTTACTCACTCCCCCCCTAACGTATACCAAAACCAACCAATATGTTAGTTCAGTTACCCCTGAGGGGGCTCCAGATGGCCAGGGGGGGGCACAGTTGGCCTGTATCTCTATCCCCTTCCTCTCCTCTATATGTCCCCTTCCTTCTTTCCTTTTTTTTCCTCCCTAATCCCTTTCCCCTCCCCAGTTACATCTCTATTCTGTTAAATACATACAAACATCACAAACAACTCGCCCTAGTTAGATTGCTCCCTTCTAGTCAAAGAATCAACATACCTTAATACGATGAATGCCCTCTTCTCCTATCTCATCCCACTGCACTAACATTACTTTTACCTATACAATCAAAGTAAGACAATAGGACTGCATCCCTATCTCCCCTTTTCAACCCCATGTAATCTATTGATCCCCTATTTTCAATGTCTGAACAAATGTGTTAAAGATGTACTTGTACAATGTTTTTGATTCTTTGTTCAACTTTTGCTCATTGACATTATTTACCATCCATTTGAATGTTTTATTTCTCTCAATAAAATCTTATGAAACAAAAAAAGAAAAACATACATCAGTACAAGTGTAGAGCATGGGACAAGTAAGCTTAAGGAGGAACGCCATACCTTGGGTACTGCACACATGTGTCTCACCTTTGAGTTGAGAGATCGCCTTAATGTTTGACTTTTCACATGACCTCAGCTCCTGCCTGGTCCCCTGGCATTGGGACCACTGGCATTGGTGAGCATGCCTTCGGGTGAAGTATTACCCCACGTTACCACAGTCAATGAGTGGCGTAGTCCAAAGAACCCAACCAGAAGGGATCCTCTCATGTAACCCTTGCTTGGCGCCCAATGAGAGAGAGAGACATGGAGGACGTGACAGACAACCTGTCTTCCCCCCTTACAAGCAGACTGATGAGCTCATCTCTGTCATTCTCTTCTCTCTGCTATCAACATTTAAGGATTTGTTGATGAATACACAGCTGCATTAAATTGCGTCCTTTATATATGCCTTTATATCAACTTAAAAACGGTTTTACTGCTTGACAGTTTAATGCTTGTAGACCAGTAAATAAATAAAATATATACTTCAACTATAAAAAAAAAAACTGACAACCCTACCTTGTCCCCGTCCTTGTTTATCCCCCTCAATAAAACAAAAAAAAAAACACTGTTTCCTTCCTGGCTAGAGTGTGCTTGTGAAGATGCGGTGTGCCTGGCTGTGTAGGGTGCGGGATCCCTTTCTACTTGTGGCTCCTTATACCCATCCTTGTACCCAACAAAATATTCCTAATTACTGTACCACAACTGACAGCCTCACATACACAAATACACCTCAGAACAAAGGATCCGATTTTAAATATTAAATGTCTCCATTACATTACATTTATACACACAAAAAGGATATACAGTAATTTTGTTTGACTGAACCTACCTTAAAGATGAACTCTGTTAAAACCAGCAACTGCTGGGACAATGAACACCTTGTTCAGGACTATGTAATTCACAACATAATGTATAGAGTGCAGGGGTGAGATAAGTGCCATACAAAACAATATATAACGTTCAGCAGTCAGGATAAACCCTCTGTTTACATTGTAGTCCCCCCTTATATGGAAGTCCACCCTTACATACTTAGGTTTCCAAGAGTCCCTCCTTACATCAGAGTCCCCAGTGTTCTCTCTTACACCATAGTGCCTCTCTTACATCAGAGTTCCCCCTTAAATCAGAGTCTATCTAGCATTCCCTCCTTACAGAGTCTAAAGAGTTCCCCTTTAGATCCAAGTCCACAGAGTTCCCCCTTATATCAGAGTCCACAGCATTTCCCCTTACATAGAGTCCCTCCTTACATCAGAGTCCCCAAAGTTCCCCTTTACATCAGAGTCTGCATTGTAATATAAGAAGAACTTTGCAGTCTCTATCTTAAAGAGGAACTTTGATGTAAGGGGGTCTCTGGTCACCAAGACCCCCTTACATCAAATTCTGTATTGTTCCTCTTACATCAGAGTCCACAGTGTTCCCCCTTATGTTAGCACCCCCCCTTCCATCAGAGTCCTCAGAGATACCCTTAACATCAGTGTCTGCAGAGTTTCCCTTTAGAGGGCAAGGGAGAATCCTGTGGACCCTAATACAAAGGGGAACACTGGACCACGATGTAAGGAGGAACACTGCAGACTCTGGTGTAAATGGGAACTCTGCAATAAGGGGGTCTCTGGTCACAAGAAGGAGCCCCCCTTACATCAGCATCCGCTGTGAATACACTATGGTAAGGGGGGGCACTGATCTAAGAGGGGAATGAGGACACTAATATAAGGGGTAACATTTATCAATGTTCCCCTTACCTTGGGGTTTTTACTCCCCCCTGACATTAGTGACCCCCTTCAGATTCTGTTTGGCAGATAGCAGGGCAGTCTCTCTATTGCGTGGAGCTGTTATGCACTGTCATGGACCTCTTTAACTGTAAATTTTTAGTGCAGTCCAGAGCACTGAGGGCAGAATCCTCCTCTTCTCCGGCTCCCCCAACTTGAAGTCTATTTCAAATTGTTGAAAAAAGGTGCCAAGTGCCATGATGTCACTGCACAGTGTGCACCTAGATCAGCGATCTGCCCCCCCATGCATGAGCCGAGCCAGCCTGAGATGTCGATGGATAGATATAAACTAGAGCTGCCTGGAGTGAGGAGGGAGGGGGGAACAACAGCAAGATAAAGACTGCCAGTGCTCCAAGCTCAACTTATCAGAAATCGTCTGATTTTAGAGCTGCAAATGGCAGTGCAAAAGCGGCTGGATTAAAAATTTCACTGGAGCTTTTTCCCACCCATTAACAATTACCTGTGGTGATCTAGACATTCTTTCACCCAGGGCAAAGACTTAGTTTGGCGCACCCCCCCACCCCCACCGTTCCCGAACAGGATGGTGTGCGTAGGGCAGAGGTTGTAGATAGTAGGGCAGTGGACAGTGTCAGTTTTTACATTTTTTTAATTATTTATTTTTAATGAATGTTTTACAATTGATTAATTTTTTACAATAATCCTATTTCTTTATATTTTATTTATAAGCCCTGTTGGGGGGCTTTGGTGCAATATCAGGGGTCGTAAAAGTCCTCTGATTCCTCACTTTTGAGACCGAAAAGAGATTGAGGACAGATTTCCCAGTTCCTTTCTTTGCAGTTTAAGGGGCATCAGTCAGGTATGGTACATACGTAGTTACATTGGTCCAATCTGGAACATTGTAACCACATATAATATAGCCTATGCCTCAAATTATTCTTTAAATTGCCCATGGATGTACGGTCCTGCAGCCATCCCCACGGCTTGGATTCTGGGAAATGCAGTAGACCAGGACAAAGTCGCTGCAGGACAGATTTCTAGAAAATGGGACTGTCCCGCCAGATTTGGGACACTTGGCAACTATGGATATAGCTTTCCTTGGCTCTGAAATTTACTGTCTAAGGCTGGGTTCAAACTGGTACAAACACAGACATCGCATGTGATTCGCACCACATTGCTTTGCAGACACATGCGATGTCTGTGTGATGTGAATTCAGCCATACCATTTGTATGGCTAATTTTGCATCGCATTCGGGCCAAAATAGTGCAGGACCCTATTTTTGGTCGGCACCAGAATCAGATCGCATGGGTGTTCACACCCATGCGATCCAATTCCTGTTCGATTTCACAGTTCGCACTGCGATCTGCAAACCAACTTGGGGGAGCAGTGTGAACCGCACTGGTTCCCTCATCGCACCAATGTGAACTGAGCCTAAGGCTCCTTTCACACAAGGGGTCTAATCAGGTCTGCCTGTCAGTTTTTCAGGTGAACCTGATTGGAACCTCAATTCATCCCAATGGGTAGGTGAGTGTAATGTCCATTTACACCTGCCTATCTCCAATTCAGCCCTTACAAAAACCTCAGCCTAGGGGAATGGGATTGGATGGCAGTTGGGTGTAAATGGACAGGTGGTCCGTTTACTCCCAGCTGCCCATTGAGCAGAGTGGGCTGTGTCTGTGTCTGCTCCACATAAACTGAGCAGACACGGACCTGCTATCTGCCTGTTATGCTCTGATCAGCAGAGGATCACACAACAGATCCCCTGCTCAGCAAAGCGGATTTCACCTCAAGTGAAGGAGACAGGTGACAAGCAGCTGGGTGAGATGCTGCTGCGATGTCAGTGATCAGGGCATGCTACTGCACATATCTATTATTAATGTCATTAGGGCATTAGGTTGCTATTGAAGATATCATCCATCATAATGTTTATGAAGATGTGGAAAGTTGCTAAAGTGACCACATTCACTGTGAATGTGCCTTTATATTTATTTATTGGTAATATGAACATGAGGATATATATATTTCTTATTATAAACTATATTAATAAACCCAAATAAATATATATACATGTTCAATCAATAAATAAATATAAAAGCACATTCATACATTCACACAGTGCATGTGGTCACTTTAGCAACTTTCCATTACTTCATACACATTATGATGATAGATTGATATCTCTAACAGCAATCCTAATGTCCCAGTGGCATGTGTGTCTGCAGTGCAACCTTCATGTTGACAAGAAAACAAAAGCTTTTCTTTGCTCTGTTAAAAAAACAGACCTGTAGATGTGTGTGACAATGCTGGATTCTTCTGCCTTGTGTGCTCCAGACAGCAGTCGCCCCCCCCCCCCCCCCCCCCCCTAGTTTCAGCCCTGACAATTACAGACGGGAGTAAAGTGCCCTATCTTTTTCACAAACGTTCTCCATAACGGATGGTCAGTAACTCTACTGGGGGGGGGGGGGGTACCCCCCCTGACCCTCCCCCATTATATAATTATATATGTCCCTGAATATGGTATAGGGATCTTCTGGACCACATTGAAAGATCAACTCCAGGAAACTTGAAAACTCTCCCCTGCAGTGGGGCTGTGCCTACACTGCAAGGGTTAATTCCTTGTTTAGGTCTAGGGGATACAGAACAGAAAATTTACTGCCCCTCCTCATTGCTACATTGGTCCCCGCAGCGCCTTCTCCCCACACTCCGGCAGTCTGAGAATGGTGCAGGATCCATAACCCTGCACCAAACATGATAACACCAAGGGATAGTCCACCTCCGAAGCATGGGGGAGCACCATTCTGGGAGCAGAGGATCAGGTAAGTAAAAGTGTTTTTACTCTACCCTAGAATAAATGAGCAGGTAACAGCCCAACTGCAATGCAGAATTTTCAAATTTAGGGTTTTTTGGAATTGGGCGTTAAAGTAACTTTTCAAAGAGCACTTAACCACAGGTTGCAGGAAATAAAACAAGCTTTATTCCCTTATAAACAATTAACAGTCAGTGTTGATAGGGGAATCCCTCCTGCCGAGCTATTGGCCCTGATTTACTATACCTCCCAAATCTACTCCAGCAGTGCCTTAAAATAACTCCCAGTTAAAGGCAATTACAACTTCAGCTCTCACCCACTCGAGTAAAATAGCACACATGCGAGCTCTATTTGCCTGTGAAGATGCCTCTCAGGTTATGTGTTGATGTTGGCTGGGATTGAACTTGCAGTTGTATGCAAGTTCATTGCCCTAAAAAAAAAAAAAAAAAATTTCCACCCCTCTCTCTAATTGTAACAGCCTTAGCCCCAGGGCACATGTCTGAATAGAAAAAAAAAGTTTCTAATTTTTTTTTTTTCAGGAGCTGTGGTTTTAATAATGGTTAAAGTGAAAAAAATATATATTCCTTTAACCACTTCAGCCCTGGAAGGAATTCACGCTTTAGGACCTGAGCACTTTTTGCGATTTGGCACTGCGTTGCTTTAACTGACAATTGCGTGGTAGTGCGACGTTGTACCCAACCAAAATTTGCGTCCTTTTTTACCCGCAAATAGCGCTTTCTTTTGGTGATATTTGATCTCCTCTGCGTCATTTGTGATCGCCACTCTAAATAAAAAAAAAGAGCGTAAATTTTTCAAAATAACCAGTTTTTCTTCGTTTTTGATAAAATACAAATCCAATTGTAAAAAAATAAAAATCTGTTTATTTACTTGTTTTTGGCCGATTTTTATTCTTCCTCCTATCTTTGTTAAATAAAAAATTGCAATCGTTTATTGTTTTGTTTGCGCAAAAGTTGCTGTGTTTAGGGATAATGCAAATTAATTACTGGAGTTGTATTTTTTACATTTTTTACTAGTAATGGCAGCGATCTGCGATTT
>BLSH010303463.1:37668-48062 GCA_018402905.1 Glandirana rugosa | reverse complement strand
AAAATTGGGTCATTTGGGGGGTATTTGTACTTTCCCAACATTTCAGGGCCTCAAGAATTGAGATAGGCCATCAGTGCATCAGGTGTGATCAATTTTCAATGATTTGCACCATAGTTTGTAGACTCTATAACTTTCACACAGACCAAATAATATACACTTATTTGGGTTATTTTTACCAAAGATAGGTAGCAGTATAGGTTTTGGCCCAAATTTATGGACAAAAATTACTTATTTGCAAAATTTTATCACAGAAACTAAAAAAAAGTGTTTTTTTTTTCAAAATTTTCGCACTTTTTTCAATTATGTCGCAAAAAATAAAAAACCCAGAGGTTCTTAAATACCACCAAAAGAAAGCTCTATTTGTGTGAAAAAAATGATAAAAATTTTGTTTGGGTGCAGTGTAGCATGAGAGAGTAATTGTCATTCAAAGTGTGAGAGAGCTGAAAGCTGAAAATTGGTCTGGTAAGGAAGGGGGTATAAACATCCGGTATTGAAGTGGTTAAGAAACCGTGTGAACTACCTTTTCCCCAGGGATTGAACTAATCCCTCGCAATATATACAGTATCTCACAAAAGTGAGTACACCCCTCACATTTTTGTAAATATTTTATTACATCTTTTCATGTGACAACACTGAAGAAATGACACTTTGCTAAAATGTAAATAGTGAGTGTACAGCTTGTATAACAGTGTAAATTTACTGACCACTCAAAATAGCTCAACACACAGCCATTAATGTCTAAACCGCTGGCAACAAAAGTGAGTACACCCCTAAGTGAAAATGTCCAAATTGGCCACCATTATTTTCCAGCTGTTAGAGATGTTAGAGACCTTGCGCTCCTCCACCTCCCGTTTGAGGTTGCCCCACAGATGCTCTAATGTGTTTAGGTCTGGAGACATGCTTGGCCAGTCCATCACCTTTATGCTCTGCTTCTTTAGCAAGGCAGTGGTCACCTTGGAGGTGTTTTTGGGGTCGTTATGTTGGAATACCGCCCTGCAGCCCAGTCTCCAAAGGGAGGGGATCTTGCTCTGCTTCAGTACATGTTGGCATTCATGGTTCCCTCAAAGAACTGTAGCTCCCCAGTGCTGGCAGCACTCATGCAGCCCCAGACCATGACACTCATGACACTCCCACCACCATGCTTGACTGCAGGCAAGACACGCTTGTCTTTGTACTCCTCATCTGGTTGCTGCCACACATGCTTGATACCATCCGAACCAAATAAGTTTATCTTGGGTCCAGTAATCCATGTCTTTAGTCTGCTTGTCTTCAGCAAACTGCTGGCTTTGTTGTGCATCATCTTTAGAAGAGGCTTCCTTCTGGGATGACAGCCATGCAGACCAATTTGATGCAGTGTGCGGCGTATGGTCTGGGCACTGACAGGCTGACCCTCCACCCCTTCAACCTCTGCAGCAATGCTGGCAGCACTCATACGTCTATTTCCCAAAGACAGCCTCTGGATATGACGCTGAGCATGTGCACTCAACTTCTTTGGTCGACCATGGCGAAGCCTGTTCTGAGTGGAACCTGTTCTGTTAAACCGCTGTATGGTCTTGGCCACCGTGTTGCAGCTCAGTTCCAGGGTCATGGCAATCTTCTTATAGCCTAGGCCATCTTTATGTAGAGCAACAATTCTTTTTTTTCAGATACTCAGAGAGTTCTTTGCCATGAGGTTCCATGTTGAACTTCCAGTGACCAGTATGGGAGAGTGAGAGCGATAACACCAAATTTAACACACCTGCTCCCCATTCACACCTGAGACCTTGTAACACTAATGAGTCTCATGACACCAGGGAGGGAAAATGGCTAATTGGGCCCAATTTGGACATTTTCACTTAGGGGTGTACTCACTTTTGTTGCCAGCGGTTTAGAAATAAATGGCTGTGTGTTGAGTTATTTTGAGAGGACAGCAAATGTACACTGTTACACAAGCTGTACACTCACTATTTTAAAAAAAATAGAAAAATGTGAGGGGTGTACTGTATGTACATGTGATTTTTGTAGTTTATTATTTTTAATACATTTGCAAAGATTTCAAATAAACTTTTTTTCATGCAGTCATTATGGGGTATTGTTTGTAGAATTTTGAGGAAAATAATTTAATCCATTTTAGAATAAAGCTGTAACATAATAAATGTGGAAAAAGTGAAGCACTGTGAATACTTTCCAGATGCACTGTATATATTTGTCATCCACGAAGGCATGTTATTTTTACTGCACTAGATTGTTACTGTGTAATTTTGTCCATATATGAAAAATATAGGTATGTTCCCTTATACCTACAGTATCTCACAAAAGTGAGTACACCCCTCACATTTTTGTAAATATTTTATTATATCTTTTCATGTGACAACACTGAAGAAATGACACTTTGTTATACAAGCTGTACACTCAATACTTTACATTGCAGCAGTGTAAATTTGCTGTCCCCTCAAAAAAACAACACACAGCCATTAATGTCTAAACCGCTGGCAACAAAAGTGAGTACACCCCTAAGTAAAAATGTCCAAATTGGGCCCAATTAGCCATTTCCCTCCCCGGTGTCATGTAATTTGTGTTTCAGGTGTGAATGGGGAGCAGGTGTATTAAATTTGGTGTTATCGCTATCACGCTCTCATACTGGTCACTGGAAGTTCAACATGGCACCTCATGCCAAAGAACTCTCTGAGGATCTGAAAAAAGAATTGTTGCTCTACATAAAGATGGCCTAGGCTATAAGAAGACCCTGAAACTGAACTGCAGCACTGTGGCCAAGATCATACAGCGGTTTAACAGGACAGGTTCCACTCAGAACAAGCCTCGCCATGGTCAACCAAAGAAATTGAGTGCACATGCTCAGCGTCCTATCCAGAGATTGTCTTTGGGGAATAGACGTATGAGTGCTACCAGCATTGCCGCACACTGCATCAAATTGGTCTGAATGGCTGTCATCCCTGAAGGAAGCCTCTTGTAAAGAGGATGCACAAGAAAGCCCACAGTTTCCTGAAGACAAGCAGACTAAGGACATGGATTACTGAAACCATGTCCTGTGGTCTGATGAGACCAAGATAAACTTATTTGGCTCAGATGGTGTAAAGCGCGTGTGGCGGCAACCATGTGAGGAGTACAAAGACAAGTGTGTCTTGCCTACAGTCAAGCATGGTGGTGGGAGTGTCATGGTCTGGGGCTGCATGAGTGCTGCCGGCACTGGGGAGCTACAGTTTCTTTAACCACTTCAATACTGGGCACTTAAACCCCCTTCCTTCCCGGACCAATTTTCAGCTTTCAGCGCTGTTGCAGTTTGAATGACAATTGCGCGGTCATGCGACACTGTACCCATATGAAATTTTTATCATTTTTTTCACACAAATAGAGCTTTCTTTTGGTGGTATTTAATCACCCCTGGGTTTTTTATTTTTTGCGCTATAAATTAAAAAAAGACAAAAATTTTTCAAAAACAATGCATTTTTCTGCGTTTCTGTAATAAAATTTTGCAAATAAGTAATTTCTCTTGATAAATTTTGACCAAAAATGATACTGCTACATTTCTTTGGTAAAAATAACCCAAATTGGAGTTTATTTGGTGTTGGCGGACAGACAGATGTGACGGGGACTGTGACAGATGTGACGGTGACATACAGATGTTTTGTGTATGGTGACAGATGTTTGAGGACTGTGACAGATGTTTGGGGACTGTGACAGATGTTTGGGGACTGTGACAGATGTTGTGTATGGTGACAGATGTGATTGGGGACATACAGATGTTTTGGGGGCTGTTTTATGGGGACACTGACATGTATGTGGACGGGGTATCAGTGTGCTTGGTGCACTGTGTGGGGGGGCGATCTGTAACAGCTTTCTGCATGAAATCCTCACCATGCAGAAAGCTGTCACAGAGCTGCAGCTCCCCCCTCCCCCCCCTGCACTGAGCTCTCACTGAGCTCGGCGGGGGAGAACTGTCACAGAGACGCTCGTCTCTGTTTACAATGTGACGGCTGTGATTGGACACAGCCGTCACATGATCGGGAGGGCCAGTCACTGCACCCGTATCCCGATCTCCGCTCAGCTGGATCCTGTGATCATAATGATCACAGGATCCAGCAGCAGCACGGCGCGTGCCCGCGCTGCGAGCTCCCGTTCTGCAGGACGTATATATACGTCCTGTCAGAACGGGGAAGCTCCCACTCGGCCGTATATGTACAGTGGCCGGGTGGGAGGTGGTTAAGGGAACCATGAATACCCTCTAACCCTCTTGTTTTAAATTGTACTGTTGCTGTAATGTCTCTCTTTATATTGTAAAGCGCTGCGCAAACTGTTGGTGCTATATAAATCCTGTATAATAATAATGCCAACATGTACTGTGACATACTGAAGCCGAACATGATGCCCCTCCCTTTGGAGACAGTATTCCAACATGATAATGACCCCAAAACACACCTCCAAGATGACCACTGCCTTGTTAAAGAAGATGAGGACAAAGGTGATGGGCTGGCCAAGCATGTCTCCAGACCTAAACCCTATCCTCAAATGGAAGGTGGAGGAGCGCAAGGTCTCTAACATCCACCAGCTCCATGGAACTTCCAGGAGTGGAAGAGGACTCCAGTGGCAACCTGTCAAGCTCTGGTGAACTCCATGCCCAAGAGGGTTAAGGCAGTGCTGGAAAATAATGGTGGCCACACAAAATATTGACACTTTGGGCCCAATTTAGACATATTCACTCAGGGGTGTACTCACTTTTGTTGCCAGCGGTTTAGACATTAATGGCTGTCTTTTGAGTTATTTTGAGGGGACAGCAAATTTACATTGTTATACAAGCTGTACACTCACTACTTTACATTGTAGCAAAGTGTCATTTCTTCAGTGTTGTCACATGAAAAGATAATAAAATATTTAGAAAAATGTGAGGGGTGTACTCACTTTTGTGAGGTACTGTATGCGTTTTATATATGCATTTTTTTCTGCAATTATGCAAATAAAACAAAGATTTGATTTAAAAAAATACTCATACAATCATTTTTTCCATAATCTTTAAACCCCCAAAAACAAAAATGTAACATACTGCAGATTACCAATCCATAGATGTAGTGGCTACGTTGGTTTTCTTTTTCTTTTTACTTTTTTTCCTTTATGTAACCTTTATTTTTTGGGCTTAATACTACTTTAAGGCTAACTTCACCTTTTAGATCATGTCACTTCCATATTTAGATTGCAACATGTAACATAATTCCCAAACCATGGCCCCTTCTGACAGTGTGAGAGGGCTCTTCTGCCTGACAAATGCTGTCAGTTTTGAATTATGAATTACAAGTCCAATTTGCCACCATGACAGGACTTGTAGTTCTCAATGGAACTCTCCAATGAAAGTATAAACAGGCATAAATATTAAAGCATGTGTGAAGTGTATGTTATGGTCTGTGCCTTCCTGTTCCATAGACATTACCCATTTTTCCCTGGTTTAACAGGGAGAATGTGAAAATTTCCAAATGGGTTCACAATAATAAAGATGTACCAGGAATTCTAACCCTTCCCAACACTATCTAAAAATCAAACAAAGTAATGTCTTGGATTGTGCTTTAATTCCTGTGCTACTGAGGCTGGTCATTTTAGGTATGTTGTAAAAGTATAAGAAGACTAGAAAGACTTTCCTAAAGTGAAATAATGTTTTACAATCAATACCCTTATCATCCAAGACTAGAACAAAACAAATAAACATACAAAAACATTATAATTATTTTTGAATTAACACTTTCAGACACTTTTCTCTTTTTCAATTTGGAGTTTCGTTCCGAGCATCGTGATAAATGTTTGTATCCCAATCCATTTGAGGCTCATTTGGTGAAAACTGTATGTTCATGTTGTTTTGATTCCCTATCTGCACATTCTCGGCATGGCTGATCTGAATAACTGGAGTCTGTCCATGAAATACAGCAAGTTGAGGTTGGGTTTGTTGTGGCAACACAGCAGTGGCATCACTCATCGACCATTGTAGGGAAATATTTTGTGGTTGTTGAAAATTTGATGTAATTCTCCTCACTTTTCTTTCCCACCGTTTATTCTGGTTCCTAATTACTTCCTTCTTGAAAGTGTTGCACACTTTAGTTTCAAAGATAGGAGAGCTTTCATCCAAGGCAACCAGGTTTTTTATCCACATTGGAATCTTACCATCTGGTTTATTTAATTTAGGATAAAAAGGAATGACACTGCCCAATTTGTCAGAATTTTCTATAGAATTCATCATTACTGTAGCACTCTGAAAACCACCCCATGTGGCTTTCAAAAAAGCATTAGTGAGCAAAAGTACAATATATGCACTGTTTTCCACTGCATTTTCAAGACACATTAAAGGATTAACACCTGGAGTCTCAAACCCCTCAGAAAAAGTTGTACCTTTCCCAACCACGTGGTGTTCTAAAACATTACAAACCCTGCTAGCTATCTCCTGGTCTTCAGGGGCATGAAAAATGACAAAACTGAAAAACTGGTCTGAAGAATTAACAGAAGGAACTGGAAGCACATCAGGACTAGAAAATATGTTAGATAAATGTGATTCTTGCTCAGAAAAGGGGTTACTTTTATGAACAGCTACTCCAAGAGATAATTCATGCATTCGTTCTGGAAGGTTTGAATTCTGTGGACCAGGAAATACTTGAGAACTATGCACATAACTTTGTCCATCAGTGTTCTTGTCTTCTGACACTATCTCCTCATTTCTCTTGCTTGTTAAACACAAATGATCAGAAGATTGCTGATTTTTCGCCTGTTTGGTGGTACAGAGATTGCTAGGGAGTTCTGAAGGAACAGGCTTGCAGCATGAACTTTCATTACAAATAATATTTGTACAAGGTGTCTGTGTGCCCGACCCAGAGCACTGGCTATTGTGTGGCTCATGAATGAAGGCTCTGGTAGGTGACTGGCTAATTTCCAAGGCATCGGATATACGAGACAAAGAATGGTGTGATGGTCTTAGTATTGAAATCCCTTGACTGCATAGATCTGAGCGTAAAGTATGTGGGGCATCATCAATATCTGTGTTTGAATGTTTTCTCAACATACTCATATACCTTTATTCTTAATATTATCCAGCGAATTTTTTTGTCACTTTTCAGAAGACCAGATGGTAAGCAGTAACAAAGTAGCACACACTTGCAATGCCTGCCATTATTTAAGTACTTAAGCAGGGAGAGATTCACCTGAAGACGTGAGTGGCCTGGTTAAATAAGCATAAAAAAACAAAAAAACAAAAACAAACAGTTAATGGTTCTGTAGCAATACAGCACATAAGCAATATATAAATACATCCATTAACACATACACATAAGCTTTCAAGAAAAAAAAAATACAGGAGATACAATTGATAACTTTTTTTTGAAGTTGCATGGTATGATATAGTATTCATGCTTTAGTATTTAGAACTAGCATGTACATTTGAGGCGTTCAAAAACATATAAAAAGTAGTATAGAATAATATATTTTGAGTGACTATACAAAACCAGTTACAGTATTTTCAAATGTACAAATCATAGGGTCACAATTGTCCATAATAGACTTGGGGGGAAAAAACAGTATAGTGCTACACACCTGGTTTAACAATGCACATGTCTATCTATGGGAATTTAATGGGGATTTCTTTCTGCAAGTATTTAAGACAAATAATAAACATCATTTGTTATAGATAAAACTTGCAACTATTTAGAGTCAAACAGTGGCACGGGCAATTAACATTTTTAAAGTAGCCTGTGCTAAATATTTGATTAGAGATACTTGGTATGTTATCCTCAAACACAAGGCCAGGGCTTGACAAATTTTCTTTGAACCTAGGAGCCAGCTAAAAAAGTTAGGAGCCAGTTTTTTTTAGCGTAGTGTGGGCTTTCAGCGCCCAGGGTAATCCACGCCCCCTAACTTACTCGCAGCAGAGCAGCCGATTAATAACTCCAACGCAACACCACTACATCAGGGTTATAGGCTGGCCAGAAAGAGTGACATTAAAAACCTGTTATAGGGGGAAACGCCTTATTATGCCTAATGCATAGTGACTGCGGCATGTAAAATGCCCTCATACCAACCGGGCCCCTTTTTTACATTTGATGGTTACAAGCTAAAAACATTTTTTTTTTTTGCTAGAAAATTACTTAGAACCCCCAAAAATTATATATAATTTTTTTTCAAACACCCTAGAAAATAAAATGGCGAGCGTTGCAATACTTTTTGTCACACGGTATTTGCGCAGCTGTCTTTCAAGCGCGAGTTTTTTGGAAAAATTTTACTTTTTGAGTTAAAAAAATAAGACAACAGTAAAGTTAGGCCAATTTTTCTGTATATTGTGAAAGAGAATGTTACGCCGATTAAATAGATACCATACATGACATGGTTGAAAATTGCGCGCACTCGCGGAATGGCGACAAAGTCCGGTACTTAAAAATTTCCATAGGCGACGCTTTAAATTTTTTTATCGGTTACCAGGTTAGAAGTGCAGGAGGAGGTCTTTTGCTAGAATTATTGCTCACAATCTGGCGATACCTCACATGTGTGGTTTGAACACTGTTTTCATATGTGGGCACGACTTGCGTATACCTTTTCTTTGCTGCGCGAGCTCGCGGGGACGGTGGCGCTTTAATACATTTTTTAAATTTTATTTGTTTAATTTTTAACACTGTTCCTTTAAAAAAAAAATCTGATCACTTTTATTGCGATCACAAGGAATGTAAACATCCCTTGTGATAGTAATATATGGTGACAGGTACACTTTTTGGAGGGCTGGGTCTAAAAAGACCCCCCATCCCTCCTTTGCACTTCACAGTATTCAGATCGCCAAAAACTGTCATTTTTGAAAAAAAATTGGCGCTGTTACGAGTAAACTGGAAAGTGACGTCGCTTCCGGAATTTGTCGAAAGAGACCCGATCGGAGCCGATTACGGCTTCTATCAGGTCTCCTTCCAGCCGGCGGAGGCGCCGGATCGTCGCTCCAGTCTCCCGGTGGGACGGGAGGCCGGAGAAGAGCGGCGGAAGGCGGGGGGGATGTCCCCTCCCGCCCCCTGGGATAACGACCGAGCGGCTCCCGAGCCGGATTGGTTATTACCCCTGGATAGCCAACCGTCCGCTCTAAAAAATGATACCGGGATATAGCCTGCAGCTGCAGGCTATGTCCCGGTACAGCCGGTCAAAGCCAGCCGCCGCCTATTTATGGCACTGGGGCTGAACCGGTTAAATAAAATACAAAAAAAAGGTGAAATAAGTATTCCAGTGCTGCTGATCTTCTTGTGCCTCTTTGCAGTCACTTCCAGTCTGCATGTGTGTCCCCCACGGTGACTATTCATTGCACTGGTGGGTTTCCGGTCACCATGAAATACTGGAGCCCAGCTGCTCATAAAGAGTGGTAATTGTTGATGGTACACAGGGCTTTATCAGAGGAAATAGAAAGACTCTTCTAAAGCATATCCAGCTGCCTCATTTCCCCTCCTCCACCTCACAGCACACAGTAGAGCTTCAAGATTCTGGCTAAAACGAGAATCACAATTTTTTTGCTTAGAATAAAGATCATGATTCTCACAGCCTAACATCATCTTTCACATTATACGAAAAGAATGGACTAACTTTACTTTTTTTTTTTTTACCAAATAATTTTTATTGAAGAATATAGAACTGTACATAGTAACAAATGTACAGAGTGATTGTACAACATAAAGTATGCATAGATGAAGTGATATAAAATAAATAACTGACTGGTACTTGTATTTAACAGAAATGTTTTTATTTTCATCATTTAACCACTTCAATACTGGGCACTTAAACCCCCTTCCTTCCCGGACCAATTTTCAGCTTTCAGCGCTATTGCAGTTTGAATGACAATTGCGCGGTCATGCGACACTGTACCCATATGAAATTTTTATCATTTTTTTCACACAAATAGAGCTTTCTTTTGGTGGTATTTAATCACCCCTGGGTTTTTTATTTTTTGCGCTATAAATTAAAAAAAGACAAAAAATTTTCAAAAACAATGCATTTTTCTGCGTTTCTGTTATAAAATTTTGCAAATAAGTAATTTCTCTTGATAAATTTTGACCAAAAATGATACTGCTACATTTCTTTGGTAAAAATAACCCAAATTGGAGTTTATTTGGTGTTGGCGGACAGACAGATGTGACGGGGACTTGACAGATGTGACGGTGACATACAGATGTTTTGTGTATGGTGACAGATGTTTGGGGACTGTGACAGATGTTTGGGGACTGTGACAGATGTTGTGTATGGTGACAGATGTGATTGGGGACATACAGATGTTTTTGGGGCTGTTTTATGGGGACACTGACATGTATGTGGACAGGGGTATCAGTGTGCTTGGTGCACTGTGTGGGGGACAATCTGTGACAGCTTTCTGCATGAAATCCTCACCATGCAGAAAGCTGTCACAGAGCTGC
>BLSH010303409.1:20651-36803 GCA_018402905.1 Glandirana rugosa | reverse complement strand
GTGTCACTTGCCACCAGATGCAGAGTGTCACTTGCCACCAGATGCAGAGTGTCACTTGCCACCAGATGCAGTGTGGCACTTGCCACCAGATGCAGTGTGGCACTTGCCACCAGATGCAGAGTGTCACTTGCCACCAGATTCATCGTGTCACTTGCCACCAGATGCAGTGTGTCACTTGCCACCAGATGCAGCGCACCACTTGCCACCAGATGCAGAGTGTCACTTGCCACCAGATGCAGAGTGTCACTTGCCACCAGATGCAGTGTGTCACTTGCCACCAGATGCAATGTGGCACTTGCCACCAGATGCAGAGTGTCACTTGCCACCAGATTCATCATGTCACTTGCCACCAGATGCAGTGTGTCACTTGCCACCAGATACAGAGTGTCACTTGCCATGAGATGCAGTGTGCCACTTGCCACCAGATGCAGTGTGTCACTTGCCACCAGATGCAGAGTGTCGCTTGCCACCAGATGCAGCGCACCACTTGCCACCAGATGCAGAGTGTCACTTGCCACCAGATGCAGCGTGCCACTTGTCACCACCGCTATGGCACCTACCCAAGCGAATAAACCAGCACATGCACAGTTTTGCAGCTGAGGGCGGGACAGGGGCAGATGGGGAGGGATGATGTAATCTCTCTGCTTGCTCGTCACACCACTGAGAAGCCTTTGTGGCCATGGCTGTGAAGGCAGATCAGCGGTGATGCAGGGCGTGAGGGGAGAAATTATGTCATCTCCCTGCTCCCCCGCCGCACCTCTTACAGTGCTGCTTTCACAGTCCTGCTGCAAAAGGCCACTGGTCTGCATCCCGGGGGTTGGGGACCCCCAATCTAATGGTTCTCTAGTGGATAAAGTACATAGGAGGACCAACACATTTGGAGGATTATCGATACATGCTATGTCACAAGTAAGAAGAAGGTGAGAGTTCTGTGAGCACAGGGGTGATATACAGATGTGCTCATAAGTTTACATACCCTGGCAGAATTTATGATTTCTTGGCCATTTTTCAGAGAATATGAATGAGAACACAAAAACTTTTCTTTCACTCATGGTTGGTGTTTGGCTGAAGCCATTTATTATCAATCAACTGTGTTTATTCTTTTTATATCATAATGACAACAGAAATTCCCCAAATCACCCTGATCAAAAGTTTACATACCCCAGTCCTTAATACCGTGTGTTGCCCCCTTTAACATCAATGACAGCTTGAAGTCTTTTGTGGTATTTGTGGATGAGGCTCTTTATCTTCTCAGATGGTAAAGCTGCCCATTCCTCAGGAACTGCATGTTTGAGATCTCCCCAGAGTGGCTCAATGATATTGAGGTCAGGAGACTGAGATGGCCACTCCAGAACCTTCACTTTATTCTGCTGTAGCCAATGACAGGTGGGCTTGGCCTTGTGTTTTGGGTCATTGTCATGTTGGACGTCCCATGCGCAGCTTCCTGGCTGATGAATGCAAATGTTCCTCCAGTATTTTTTGATAACTGCATTCATCTTGCCATTGATTTTCACCAAATTTCCTGTGCCTTTGTAGCTCACACATCCCCAAAACATCAGCGATCCACCTCCGTGTTTCACAGTAGGAATGGTGAACCTTTCATCATAGGCCTTGTTGACTTCTCTCCAAATGTAGGGTTGATGGTGGTGGCCAAAAAGCTCAATTTTGGTCTCATCACTCCAAATGACTTTGTGGCAGAAGGTTTGAGTCTTGTCTCTGTGCTGTTTGGCGTATTGTAAGCGGGATACTTTGTGGCATTTGCATAGTAACGGCTTTCTTCTGGTGACTCCACCATGCAGCCCATCTTTCTTCAAGTGCCTCCTTATTGTGCATCTTGAAACAGCCACACCACATGTTTTCAGAGAGTCCTGTATTTCACCTGAAGTTATTTGTGGGTTTTTCTTTGCATCCCGAACAATTTTCCTTGCAGTTGTGGCTGAAATTTTAGTTGGTCTCCCTGACCGTGGTTTGGTTTCAACAGAACCCCTCATTTTCCACTTCTTGATTAGAGTTCGAACGCTGCTGATTGACATTCTCAATTCCTTGGATATCTTTTTATATCCCTTTCCTGTTTTTTACAGTTCAACTACCTTTTCCCGCAGATCCTTTGACAATTCTTTTGCTTTCCCCATGACTCAGAATCCAAAAATGTCAGTGCAGCACTGGATGAAAGATGCATGGGTCTGTCAGGAATCCAGAAACTCATTGACCTTTTATACCCACACACTAATTACAAGCAAACAGATCACAGGTGAGGAGAGTTACCTTTAATAGCCATTCAAACCCCTTTGTGTCAATTTGTGTGCATATCATCAGGCCAAAAATCCCCAGGGTATGTAAACTTTTGATCAGGGTCATTTGGGGAGTTTCTGTTGTCATTATGATATAAAAAGAGTAAACACAGCTGATTGATAATAAATGGCTTCAGCCAAACACCAACCATGAGTGAAAGAAATGTTTTTCTGTTATCATTCATATTCTCTGAAAAATGGCCAAGAAATCATAAATTCTGCCAGGGTATGTAAACTTATGAGCACAACTGTATAATAAGTGTGTATATTTTGCACATAAGGGGAAGGCAAAAGAAACAACACAAGAGATATCACTCACATGAACTTTAATATGGAAATAGTAGAAAATTAATTATTTATATTAACTTTTATTATGGATCATGAAAATAGTAGATTATGTATAATGCACAAAGAATATTGATTTTTATTGCATTGCAAAATTTGATTTATACTTAGCATTTATTGCTTGCTTAGCTCTTATCTATATATTATTTTGCACCTATTTAGACTGCTGGATTTTCACACATAAGCAGCACAGCACCACTTGTTTTCGTTTTATGGAGATAAAATGTAGCCTCTGATCAATGGGGAGATTCTTTGTATCCTATAGATTGGGAGATACAATGTATCCTCTGATCAATGGGGAGATTCTTTGTATCCTATAGATGTGGAGATACAATGTAACCTCTGATCAATGGGGAGATTCTTTGTATCCTATAGATGTGAAGATACAATGTAGCCTCTGATCAATGGGGAGATTCTTTGTATCCTATAGATGTGGAGATACAATGTATCCTCTGATCAATGGGGAGATACTTTGTATCCTATAGCTGTGGAGATGCAATGTATCCTCTGATCAATGGGGAGATTCTTTGTATCCTATAGATGTGGAGATACAATGTATCCTCTGATCAATGGGGAGATTCTTTGTATCCTATAGCTGTGGAGATGCAATGTATCCTCTGATCAATGGGGAGATTCTTTGTATCCTATAGATGTGGAGATACAATGTATCCTCTGATCAATGGGGAGATTATTTGTATCCTATAGATGTGGAGATACAATGTATCCTCTGATCAATGGGGAGATACTTTGTATCCTATAGATGTGGAGATACAATGTATCCTCTGATCAATGGGGAGATTCTTTGTATCCTATAGATGTGGAGATACAATGTAGCCTCTGATCAATGGGGAGATTATTTGTATCCTATAGCTGTGGAGATACAATGTATCCTCTGATCAATGGGGAGATTCTTTGTATCCTATAGATGTGGAGATACAATGTATCCTCTGAACAATGGGGAGATTCTTTGTATCCTATAGCTGTGGAGATACAATGTAGCCTCTGATCAATGGGGAGATTCTTTGTATCCTATAGATGTGGAGATACAATGTAACCTCTGATCAATGGGGAGATTCTTTGTATCCTATAGATGTGGAGATACAATGTATCCTCTGATCAATGGGGAGATACTTTGTATCCTATAGATGTGGAGATACAATGTATCCTCTGATCAATGGGGAGATTCTTTGTATCCTATAGATGTGGAGATACAATGTATCGTCTGATCAATGGGGAGATTCTTTGTATCCTATAGATGGGGAGATACAATGTATCCTCTGATCAATGGGGAGATTCTTTGTATCCTATAGATGGGGAGATACAATGTATCCTCTGATCAATGGGGAGATACATTCCATCCTATAGATGAAGAGTAATGTGGGTTTACACTCTAGCAGTTTTGCTATTTCCTATTTTTAGTGATTGGCACCTTTTTTTATCAGCACGCTCCACGTTTGTTATTCACGGTTGTCATGGCAACCCACGCAAAGAACACGGGTTAATGTAAACAAAGCCAACTTTATGTTGTCAGTTGTGTATTTGTTACCATGACAATCAAACAACTTCACGCGCCATTCCCAATACTGTACGAGTTACGATTTATCTCTGATCTGCGCGTCACTCATCGATTCGCCAAATCCAAGACCGCGCCTCCAGAGTCTGGAAATTCTGTGTAATTCTGGAGAGGGGTGCGCACATTCACCTGACACCCTACAATCTTCATCATCCCACATTGTCACTTTTTTTTCTATTATTTGTGACAAATATTCGCACAGTTTTGCATGTCTTGCCGCCATTTATATTTTGGAGTGGGGAAGGGTTGGAACATCCGCCAGGTTAAATTGCTGTCTGTGTTTCCATTTAGCAAATTTCACTTCCTGTCTATTTTATAAATGTCAGATAGCACAGGAAGTGGGTGAAAATCTCCCTGTCACCGGGCATTCATTTCAACAACAATCTTCCCCTAAACTGGTACACTGTATTACCAAAAGTATTGGGACGTCTGCCTTTACACGTACATGGACTTTAATGGCATTCAAGTCTTAGTCCATAGGGTTCAATATTGAATTGGCCCACCCTTTGCAGCTATAACAGCTTCAGCTCTTCTGGGAAGGCTGTCCACAAGGTTTAGGAGTGTCTATGGGAATGTTTGGCCAGTCTTCCAGAAGAGCATTTGTGAGGTCAGGCACTGATGTTGGAGGAGAAGGCCTGGCTCACAGTCTCCGCTCTAATTCATCCCAAAGGTGTTCTATGGGGTTGAGGTCGGGACTCTGTGCAGGCCAGTCAAGTTCCTCCACCCCAAACTCGCTCATCAATGTCTTTATGGACCTTGCTTTGTGCAGTGGTGAGCAGTCATGTTGGAACAGGAAGGGGCCATCCCCAAACTCTTCTCACAAAGTTGGGAGCAAGAAATTGTCCAAAATGTCTTGGTCTGCTGACGCCTTAAGAGATCCCTTCACTGGAACTAAGGGGCCAAGCCCAACCCCTGAAAAACAACCCCACACCATAATCCCCCCTCCACCAAATGATTTGGCCACTGCACAGAGCAAGGTCCATAAAGACATGGATGAGGGAGTTTGGGTTGCCCCTCTCAGTCGAATTGCATGCTTTATTCTGCATTGACTATGAGGGACCACCCACTGCTCAGAGCTTTGGGTAGCAGAAAACGGCACTGGAGCTGCCAGACCAACTTGACCATTGGTCTCCAGACTGTGGTCCGGAGGCCGGGTGCGGCTCTTTGCTTGAAACTTGGGAGATCCCTGGACTAGACTAACCAAGCATTCAACCCTTGCAGTGTGTGGGACCCCACTTCAGTGCCCGTTCACATAGGGGCGACTTGCGATCCAACTTGAGTTGCCTCAAGTCGCCCCAAGTCGCTTGACATTTGAAATCCCATTGAAATGAATGGGAGCCGTCTTAATATACACGACTGAAGTCGCTCCGACTTCAAGGCGACTTCTGAAAAGGTTACTGTACTACTTCTAGGCGACTTCTGTCCGTCTTGTGCCCATAGGATTCAATAGAAGTCACCTCCAAGTTGGATCCCCATCTACATGGAAGCGACTTTACAGTTAAAAGAATAGAATTTATTTTTAGGCAGCCCCCCTCCCTCCCTTCTCTGATTGGTCAAGGCAAAGTCGCCTGGAAAAAGTCGTGTTGTAAAGTCGCATGAGGTCCTTGAAGTCACGCTGGAAGTCGCCTAGTGAAATTGCGCCGAAGTCGGGTCGCCCCTATGTGAATGCAGGCTCAAAGGTAGATTTTGTCTAATTTTCAAGTTCTAAACATTATGCCCAAAAAAAAAAAAAAATCTGATGCTGCAACTGCTTAAAATGTGTTGGCTAGAGTTCATTTTCCTGAAAAGCTTCCCCTTTTACTATTAAAAAGCCATCCTTCTGCTCCAGTCAGTGACTTTGCCTAGGCTGAGATGATGTCATCAGTCTGCTGCAGGCAGGAAGAGGCATTTGCTCAGTCTGTACATTGTAACATTGTAGCAAGTCACAAGGTGATAGGCTCCTTTTGCCCCCAATGAACGATTGGGCAGTGAAGGATGTGTACAGGAACATACAAGTAGGGAAGAAGGGTGTCCCCAGGATTAATCCCACAGACAGGGCAGCCATCAGAAATTTTGGGGCCCCTTACAGAGCTTTAGACCTGGGCTCCCCCCCTCCAACCGACCACCAACATTCCCCAGGGTCCGCCCACTGGCCTTCCCGCCACATGAGCCCACTGGCCAGGGGGGCACACATGTTGCAGCTGCAGTAGGAATTATACCCCCTGTCACACTTACCAGGTGTAGCCTGCCAAGCATGACCCATTCAAGTGAAGTGAAGTGTGCAATGCATGCTAGTGTGGGATCCAAGGGGTTAAAAAACAGTGCACAGGTTGCACAGCCTCATCTGATGCTTGCAATAAGACCTCACACCGAACCATAGGTGCTGGAGGTCCCAAACTTGGACAAGTTGTGGTCCAGGGGGCCCTCTCCATGTGACCCAAGTGGTATTTTTAATGCCTATGGTTCATGAGAACGGTGTCCCCAAACCGGGTGCCCCCTCCCACAGACTCCAATGTTAATTCCGAAATTCACCCGAGAATTACTAGTCAATTTGGGGACCCGGTACGGCCGAACCATAGGGGCTGGAGGTCCCTTACCAGGTGTAGCCTGCCAATCATGACCCATTCAAGTGAAGTGAAGTGGGCAATGCATGCTAGTGTGGGATCCAAGGGGTTAAAAATACAGTGCTCAGGCAGCACAGCCTCACCCGATGATTGCAATAAGACCTTGTGCTGAACCATAGGTTCTGGAGGTCCCAAACTTGGACCAGTTGTGGTCCAGATGGCCCTCTCCATGTGACCAAAGTTTGGCATTTTTATCGCCTATGGTTCGGGAGAACGATGTCCCCAAACCGGGTGTCTCCCTCCCATAGACTCCAATGTTAAAGACTGCTAAAGTCTTTGTTGTAAGGGCCCCTTGAGACACTGGGGCCCATTACAACAGTACTGCCTGAACCTCCCTGATGGCAGCTCTGCCCACAGAGACCTCACGATGCCTAGGGGCAACCACTGAACCACTCATGAGACTATGACCTCTTCCCCATCCAGGTAAAAAAAAAAAGTAAAGGTGTATAACATATTACAACAAACAATTACACCTACAGTATACTGCTACTGCACCTCGCCTCTCACTAATCTACAACTTTGGCTGGACTGAGGATGTATCTATCACATATTCAACCACTTAATAAAAAAAATAATTATTGATGATGAGTTATTGTACAGATTGTACATCCCACTGCCCCTCTGTCCATCCCACTGCCCCCTCTGTCCATTCCACTGCCCCTCTGACCACTCTGCAGCCCCCCCAGTCCACCCTGCTGCCTCCCTCTATTCACCCACTGCCCTCCAGTCCATCCCACTGGTGTGGGGTTCTTTGTGGTGCTGCGGTTAGGGTGGTCCACTTTGTGGTGCCTTGGATATGATGGACTGATTTGGAGTGTTGAGATAGAATGGGCCACTTTGGTGTGGTGTTGATAGTGTGGGTTGCTATAGGTAGGATGAGCTACTTTGGAATGTCCGTGGAAGGTTTGGGTGCAGGGGATAGTAAGGGGTGTTGTAGGTAGGGTGGGCTAATTTAGGCCCCTCCCATGGTTAACACAATGTGGCTACACCCTCTGTGCGCAGTGGCATACACAGCGCACCCTGTTACTACTCTCTTTAAGTCACCAAAAGTTGTGCAAGGTCTTTTACAATCCTATTGTCTATAGTGTATACTACAAAAAAATGCAGTGCGCAAGAAAAGTGTTCGGGTTTGGCTTGAAGAAAAGATGGCAACCCTAGTGCCATGGTGTCTCAGAAATCCCTGAACCCATCAAAAAGAGGCTCCATTGCAATCTGCTGAGACCCTGTGCACTGATTGGGGACTGTTCCGCCAGGCTTGCCACAGATATAAAGAACGACGACCCAGTGGATGTTCTGCCAATCCAGGAAGTCTCCTTCAAGTGGTATCTGCCCCCCATTGAACCCAGGCCTCGGGCTCTAGTTGATCTGGAGGAGGAGGGTACTGCCAACTCATCTACAGACAGTTTTGGGGTATCGATCCCAGAGGCTGCCAGTCTTGCTGACTCCCTGGACTCCTCTATGGGTACAACTTCCAGCTCGGGTGAAGGACGTATGACTGCCCCTGATGATAGAGTTGCCACCTCATCCCTTTAAAACCGAACACATATTAATTATGCAGGTTCTGTGGCTGATTAAGGTGGTAATTAAACTCACTTGGTGCCTTCATATTCATATGTGTTTGGGTTTAAAGGGGTGAGGTGGCAACCCTACCTGATGACCTCCAACCATCTGAGGCCTCGGGGCCATGTGCAGAAGTTGACAGTTCTAAAGGTGACCCCACAAAGGACAGATAGGTATGCCGCCCACTAATTATGTTGTCTGATATTCTCCTGTTATTGCCGTAATTATGTTCCATGCAGTCATGTGTTGTTCTTTATTGTGTTTCGATGCCGAGGATGGCATCTGTCAAAGGGGGGTGTAGACAGGTGCCGTCTGTACTCCCCACTGTGGGTGGCGCTCAACCGAAGCGTTAGTGCGCATGGGGAAGGAAGTTACAAGGAATTTGGTCTTGGGAACAGCTATCCCATTGGACGCTGGTGCCCCTCGTGACCTCGACGGTCATCTTGGGGCAGGGCATTGTCTATTTAAGACACTGGCTCCCGGGTTTGGCATGCAGTTTGCAAGTGATTAATGAAGGGACAGATTTCCCCTCTATCAGGGAGAGCGCACAGTGGTAGGGAAAGGTTCCAGAGGAGTAGGGACAGTGCAGGGACTACACCCTTCCTCGGTTTTAGGAAGCCTCCCACCAGGGAGGGACCGGCCAGGCCGCATTCCTGCTCCTCATTGCAGAAGCTGCCAGCATCATTTCTTAAGTGGTCCCACTTGGCTGTGACTACCCACTGGGCCTTATTGTGTATGGTTGGGGCTTTCTGAATGGACGGTTCTCATTCACCTCTGCATGTTCTCTGCCAGAGGCGTAACTAGAACCTTCAGGGCCCCGGTGCAAGAAATTAGAAGGGCCCCCTGACCCCTGGCCAGGGCCCTTTCCTCTTCCAACTGATCCTGGGGCCCTTTATGCCTATCGTGGGTCCCTTTATTATGGTACTGCAGTGGGGCCCTTTCACAAGTTCTGCAGCAGGCCCCAGGGAGACCAGAGAAGCACACAGGGGCCCTGGGAACAGCAGAAGACAAGTAAACTGGATAGAGGAAAATGGAGGAGATTGGGTCCTCTAAATGCCACCCCCGCCATCCCTCCTATTCAGGTGTACAAGGGAGGCACATGGGCCCCCTGGACCATGGGGCCCGGTTGCAATTGCAACCCCTGCAACCCCTATCGTTACGCCCCTGTTCTCTGCTCGCCGTCGCATCTCACTGCCCTCTGCTCTCATGTACCTTAGATATACATTATATACAAAACACAATTATGAATACTTGGAACAGAAAGACGCCGCAGTAAAAGATTCCTTCAGGCAAATGTTAAAGTAGAACTGTAAAACGCACATCGTGCGTAAAAATACATTGTAATTTCCCACATATGCACATTTAACGGCTGAGCTGGTAATTATGTGGGGAACCTGGACTGCCTGAGGGCTTTGTAAATATCACACTAAACGGTGTAATGGCAATGTTGGCCGCGTGTTCTCTTAAACACACTTCAGTGTAATTAGAAGCTTAAAGTGTCACTAAACCCACATCATAAAAAAACGATCATTAAACGGTGTATTACACGCTGGTCATACTCACTCAGTCACTATGAGATTCCTTTTCTGTAGTTTGCAAAAAACCTGGTTGATCCTGCTGCTCCCTATCTCCCCCTTCTGTCCATGTCCCCAATTCAGTTGCGTATTTTGCGGAGCAGTGTTGGCAGCTCTGCACATGCTCAGTATTCAGTGAGTTTCTATGCCGAGCATTTCCTCCCCGTCACATCTGAGCAGCCCATGTGACTATAGAGTCACACATGTGGGCGTATACACAGTGGTGTGTGACAGCCCACCCCTCCCTCCCCCTCTATGCACACTGATCAGTGTTGCCAACCTCCCGCAGCGTTTTTTACTGTCAAAACATGGAAAATTTACTGGCGGAGCACATTTTTTACTGGCAACCTGAAAAATAACTGAACTCCTATTAAAAACGAAGACAATTGATATGTAAACACAACATGGAAACACTGACAATACCAATATCAAGTAGTTTGCCCGGTTTACACTTAAAAAGTCAGCACAGCATGACAAATTATCAGACCCTGATATTTATAGACAGTTCTAAAAATCACAGATTTTTACAAACTGTCAGTAAATTTACTGGTGGTTGGCAACACTGACACTAACCAACTAAACACAATGGGAGTGGGATATTACATGTAGATTAATGGAGGCTTCACCTCCCTCTTATTCCAAGACACAGGCTGGAGGGGCGTGACACAGCCTTGGACTGGCAGAAATCCACACCACACCATGTTATTGCCAAAAAATAATAAACATTTGATTTCAAATATATATTTGTATGACAATTTAAAACAGTTTATTGATATCATTTTTACTCTGCATCCTGATTTTTTTTATATTGGACATGTGACTAGTAGCAGAGGAATAGAAGCTCCTCCTGCTTAGGTTTCCCTGCGGACAGGCTGGGAGAGAGCTGGGTCATGTGACAGCTCGATATAAATTAGGAAAACGGGATTTCGATTTTTTTTTTAAATTAAAATAATTGCAGTGCCATCATCCATATACAGAAATAGAAGGGACAATGTAAATTACGCAGTGTGCGTTTAGTATCACTTAAATGTGTCACCTTATACACTGGTTAGGGGGGTCTGCCCCTATCTTACTCCCTCACTGCAAATACATTGAATGACACAGAATCTCCTATTTATATAATTCTATGACAAGATGTTTGCCCAAATCCTACCGGATATCACTATCCAAAAAGGTATGCCGTCCTCCCCAAGATGGCTGCCTGGGCCCATAGCCTCAATGGGCTCCTACCAGCCTGCAGAAACATCACAGTGCCCCCTCCAGGTTTGAGAACATACAGGAGCCTCCAGCTGCCCGCAGTGCAGTCACTCTCTAGGGGCGGCCCCTTTCCATCATCACCACCACCCCCTATTCATGCGTCCGGCCTCTTTCAGGACACCGGGCGCATTAATTACAGCGGAGGGGGGGGTTGTTTTTTTTGAAGCACCTGATTACAGCCAGAGGCTCTAATTGGCTTCAAAATTTGGTGGGCTCAGGGCACAGAGCATTGAGCTCAAAGCCCACCCAGTTTTCTAACACTGAATCACCTCTCTGCCAATCAGGAAGCGCGGGTGTGAGATGCTTTTCCCGATTGGCCGAAAAGAGAAGTGTTCTGATTGGCCGTCAAGGAGGAGGGAGGAGATGTAAGCCGCCGAGCAGGGGAAGGAGATGCCAGCGGAGGAGAGCTGGGAAAGCTGCCCATGGTTGAGGTAAGTGCACCGATCAACCTGACCAGGGTGGTGGGTGCACTGTTTGCCGCCCCCCCCACAAAAAATGACCACCAGCCGCCACTGTCTATAGGGAACATGCTCTGGAACATGTGCATTCCCACAATGTGATGGTGTGAAAGGGGCCAAATTTATGCCTATATGCTTGTAAACACAAAACATGTATACACGCATCACAATATCGCAAGTAACCTGTTGTAGGCAGGCGGAAGCTGCTGTATATCCTCCAGCCTGAAGGTGGCACTATGCTGTTTCTTCAGTCTGGCAGGAACTCAGTGAAAATTAATTGCCCCCTGCTATGGGCTCCAAGCAACTATCTTGGGGAGGAAGGCATATTTAAATGGATACTGAATTTCCATAGGATTTGGGCACACGGAATGATGCTGTATAGGGGTTCTTACTCCCATATTACAGATACACCGAATGACACAAAATTTCCTATTTATATAATTCTGTTTCAAGATGGCTGCCAAAATCCTACGAGATTTCAGTATCCAAAAAAGATAAGCTGTCTTCCCCAAGATGGCTGCCTGGAGCCCATAGCAGGGGACAATTTATCTTCAGTTACATCCTACCAGCCTGAAGAAACAGCACAGTGCCACCTTTAGGTTGGAGGATATATAGCACTCTCTAGTGCAGTTGGCTGCCTACAGTGCAGTGTCTCTCAATGGGGAACGCGCTTTGGAACGTGCGCGTTACCACAATGTGATATTGTGAATAGGGCCAATTTTTTGCCTATATGCTTGTAAATGCATAATGCCACGCCTTGACCAGGGATCAATCCTGGGACCTGTGCTCTTGTGGGCAGTTCCTTACGGCCTTAGCCACAGGGTAATTACTATCTTTGTGGAGTCCTGGGTATCTACTGCGTTCGGATGGTGACTCTGGCTCCATCCAGTGGCTAGCTGTAGGCAGTCACCTCAATTAGTATCCTATAAATCCTCACTTCCCCTTTCTGTCTTTACCTGAGTATAGGTTTCAGTTACTGCTAGTCATTATAATCTGATTGCCTGTTACTCGCTTGTTCCTGACTACGCCTTTGGATTGCCCTCTTGTACTACGTTGACCGACTGTTGCCGAACCTTGCCTGTCCCTGACGGCGTCACTGGTAAACCCATTGGGTCTCTGCCTGGATTTGCTACAGGACCGACATTGGGTCGCCCTTGGTTCCCAACCACGCCCTCTACTAACCGTGAGTCATTTACTTATTTGTCGTTCCTTGATTGGGGCTGTTTGCACTCACCATAGAGGTCCCAGAATTCTGGCTGCAGGACCGCCCTCCACCTGATAACGGGATAACAAGACTACTGGTCAGGAAACTGGAGTGAGGGCTGGGGTTCCTGGCAGACCTAACACATAATGTATATATGCTCATCGCACCATCGCAAGTAGCATACTGTAGGCGTGCAGGGCTGGTGCAAGGATTTTTAACACCCTAGGCGAAACATCATTTTGCTGCCCCCCCTGGCTCCACCCCTGACCCCACCCCTTTTTCCCTGCCCAGCCTGATCAGCGCCAATCAAATGTAGCCTCACCTGTTCCCATCAAATGCAGCCTCACCTGTTCCCATCAAATACAGCCTCACCTGTGCCCATCAAATACAGCCTCACCTGTGCCCATCAAATACAGCCTCACCTGTGCCCATCAAATACAGCCTCACCTGTTCCCATCAAATACAGCCTCACCTGTTCCCATCAAATACAGCCTCACCTGTGCCCATCAAATACAGCCTCACCTGTGCCCATCAAATACAGCCTCTCATGTGCCCATCAAATACAGCCTCTCATGTGCCCATCCAATACAGCCTCTCCTGTGCCCATCAAATACAGCCTCACCTGTGCCCATCAAATACAGCTTCACCTGTGCCCATCAAATACAGCCTCTCCTGTGCCCATCAAATACAGCCTCTTCTGTGCCCATCAAATACAGCCTCTTCTGTGCCCATCAAATACAGCCTCTCATGTGCCCATCAAATACAGCCTCTCATGTGCCCATCCAATACAGCCTCTCCTGTGCCCATCAAATACAGCCTCACCTGTGCCCATCAAATACAGCCTCACCTGTGCCCATCAAATACAGCCTCACCTGTTCCCATCAAATACAGCCTCACCTGTGCCCATCAAATACAGCCTCACCTGTGCCCATCAAATACAGCCTCACCTGTTCCCATCAAATACAGCCTCACCTGTGCCCATCAAATACAGCCTCACCAGTGCCCATCAAATACAGCCTCACCAGTGCCCATCAAATACAGCTTCACCTGTGCCCATCAAATACAGCCTCTCCTGTGCCCATCAAATACAGCCTCTTCTGTGCCCATCAAATACAGCCTCTTCTGTGCCCATCAAATACAGCCTCTTCTGTGCCCATCAAATACAGCTTCACCTGTGCCCATCAAATACAGCTTCAGATCAGTCACTATTTCTATATACATTTGCAAATGGCATGTGATAATACAATCTCATTATCTCAGACAGTGCCAGTTATTACATGAATCAACGCAGAGCAGCCAGTGACAGATCAACAGTGGCCAGGCGCCCTAGGTGGCAGTGCGCCCTAGGCGGCCGCCTACTCCGCCTAGTGGTAGAGCCGGCCCTGTAGGTGCGCTATGAGTAAGGCTTCCGCCGAAATGCGTTAGCTTGTTACTGTTGTATACATAGGCGTGCGCACAGGGTGTGTCGGTTGTGCTTGGGCGCACCCTAATCACCCTGTGCTGAGCAGGGCCCCCCTGCTGCTTGGCTGCAGAAAAAGGGGCTGGGGAATCTCTGTCCTGAAAAGTGAGACATCAGGGGTCTGTTTAGACTCCTGATATTACACCAAACACCCCCCAATGGAGCTCCTAGAAAAAAAAATTGTAAAAAACAATAAAAAATTATTGTAAAAAAAATATTCAAAAAAATACAATTGTAAAAAAGTAATAATACTGACACCAATCTCTGCCCTACTGATATCGTCCACTGCTCTACCGACACTGTCCATTGCCCTACTGCCCTATATATATATATATACACACATATGTGCTTGAGCTTTGGGGTGCGCACCCTAATGCAGGGGTAGGCAACCTGTGGCCCTCCAGCTGTTGTGGAACTACATTTCCCATGAGGCATTGCAAGCCTGGCAGTTACAATTACTCCCAGAGGCATGATGGGACTTGTAGTTCTGCAACAGCTGGAGGGCAGCAAATTGCCTACCCCTGCCCTAATGCAATAGGCTGTGCACACCTATGGCTGTACCCTGCCTTGTAGCCAATAAAGAATTAATGCAATGGCTGTTACTGAGAAGCCGGCTGCATTGTATTGAGTGGAGGCTGCAGTGGATAGACAATTATGCGGCGTACGGACGCATACGCATCTAAACGCACATAAACCCATTTACATGCCAGTACATTTTTTTTTTTTATGCAGCAAGATCCAGAGTAGATATGAGAATGTTAATAATGTCTATGTGAATTAGCCCCGTGTCTTAATCCCCCTATAGATCAGTACGGGTGAAGGTTGGGCATCGGGCGCGCAGCCCCCCTCCATTAACAGGCCCCCAACGGCGCCATTGCTGCGACGGCGCGACTCTTCCCGCTGATCTATGGAGTGCCTTTTTAGCAGCGCTGATTTAAACACGGCAGCTAAAACTAAACTCGCCGGACGTGTGCAAATACGGATCAGATTTATGGATCCAATTACAGCCCCGCCAGCGCTTTGTGTGAGCGGGCGCTGGCACCGCCATGCAGGCCGGGCACCGCGCTCTCCCTCTGCTAAGAACTTCTGTCACACTTGACGAGCGGCGGCAATTTACTACCTGGCGTCTCTGCCTCAGGAGTTACGCTCATTACTTTAACTTTAAATAATGCCAGAGCAAACATCAGCAGCAGTGTGTGAAGGACGGTGGGCGACTGCGGAGAGATGGCACCGCAGGGTGGGGGGGGGGGAGGCTGGAGAGAGATAGGCAAGGGGGCCCCAGGGCGATCGGATCCAGCAGACCACACACCCCGCTAGCAGCCCCTCCACCTCTCCATTGGCAGGATTTAATCCTTATATAACCAACATGATCTGTAGGGATTAAACGTTATACATTGTAGCTTTTTTGCTTTTTTAATTAAAGATTTCAGCTTTCAGGAATAAACAGAACTGTGCAAAAGTTGTGTGAAGAAATGCTGTAAAGTAAGAATGCATTAAAAAATATATATTTTAATTGTCTATCTCTATCAATTTACCGAATGCAAAGTGAGAGAACAGAAGGAAGATCTAAAGCAAATCAATATTTAGCGTGACTACCCATTGGCATCGAACCGGCATAAATTCTTACACTTGCACACTCGCACAAAGTCCGCCAATTTTGTAGGATTAGGGCAGTGGTTCTCAACTCCGGTCCTCGGGACCCCCCAACAGGCCAGGTTTGCAGGATAACTGAAAGACATCACAGGTGATATCATTTGCTGCTCAGTGATTGCTGTATTCTAGTCTGCATCTCTGTTGAAAACGTGTCAAGACAAATAAGGACTTTCGA
>BLSH010303409.1:3419-14887 GCA_018402905.1 Glandirana rugosa | reverse complement strand
AGTGGTTGGGTAACGTTGAGGAGCGTAGGTGCAGTGGTTGGGTAACGTTGGGGAGTGTAGGTGCAGTGGTCGGGTAACGTTGAGGAGTGTAGATGGAGTGGTTGGGTAACGTTGAGTGTAGATGCAGTCAGGGCTGGCCCAAGACATTGTGCTGCCTGGGTCCAAGAATGAAATGCTACCACCCCCTGCCAAAAAAAAATCACACCCACAAAAGCCCCCCACATCCATTATTTTATATCATGATAATTAAAACTAAAATTACATTTATGAGGAATAATATGAGGAAGTCAAATTTACATGCAACAGCACCTTGTCTATATGCAAAATCATATGACATCCCATTATGTTCAATCCCAAGGGGTGGGCTAGGGCAGTATATAGACAGGCTAGGGTAGTATAGGGGACAGGCTAGGGTAGTATATAGACAGGCTAGGGTAGTATATAGACAAGCTTGGGTAGTATATAGACAAGCTTGGGTAGTATATAGACAGGCTAGGGTAGTATATAGATGGGTTAGGGTAGTATATGGACAGAAATCAACAAGCAGGGAAGAGAGGAAACCGTTCAGGTGAATAATAATCACCTTACCTCCAGGTGCTCATCTCGTCCGCAAGCTGTGCAACGATTCAATCCAAAGAGTTGTGACGGCACTCAATAGAGGTGAAGCTTAAGTAGTAAATTTATTGAAAAATCCAAAGTTTCAAGATAACATCCATAAAATGTACAGACAGGAACATACAAGGCATGGCAGAAATGTGCAGATGGATTAGCGCGTTTCACGAACCTTTGTTCGCTTAATCATAGTCTCAGTATATATAGTATATGGACAGGCTAGGGCACTATAGGGGCAGGCAGGGGTAATATACAGACAGGCTAGGGTAGTATATAGACAGGCTAGGGTAGTATATAGACAGTCTAGGGTAGTATAAAGTCAGGCTAGGGTAGTATATGGACAGGCTAGGGTAGTATATAGACAGGCTACAGTAGAATATAGACAGGCTAGGGCAGTATAGGGGCAGACTAGAGTAGTATAGAGGCAAGCGGAGCGGCCCGGGGGGGGGGGGGGGGCAGTTGTCGTCATGACACAGAATACTGCTGGAAAAAAAGCATGGTCGTCAATTTGCTGGGTAAATAGAAGAGAAGGAGAGGCAGCCGTGGTTCAATTTGCTGCCCCTCTCAAAGTACTGCCTGGGCCAATGGACCCACTGGGACCCATGGTAGGGCCGGCCCTGGATGCAGTGGTGGGGTAAGGTTGAGGAGCGTAGATGCAGTGGTTGGTAACATTGAGGACCGTAGACTCAGTGGTCGTCCAAGGAAACTTAAAGTACATGTAAACCCTCCATATACCCAGTGAAGTGAACAGCCTCAGATGATACACAGGGATGAAACAAATCTCCCTATAGAAGTATTACATGCATATTTGCTCTCTTCATCTGTAGAAAGTGGAGATCGTGTTAACATTTTTCTCTTCCTAGTTACATCTGGGAGTGGATCATTGGAATACAGCCAAGACAGCTGATTGGAGGAAAGGCACACACCCCCGCTCCACATAGGCAAAGGCAGAAAAGAAAATACTACAGATATATGTGCCCAGCTCAAATTTCATGAATCGGGTTTACACAAAAGGCACATCATGCTTACTTCCCTTCCACATCGGAAGATGTCCAGCAGTGTCATCAGCACAAAACTGGTCGAAACCAGTGAGACCCAGGTACCCCTGTCTACTGTCTGGAGAAGTCTGAAGGAAACCAGTGGGACTCAGGTACCCCCATCTACTGTCTGGAGGAAACTAGTGGGACCCAGGTACCCCCATGTACTGTCCAGAGATGTCTGGAGGAAACCAGTGGGACCCAGATACCCCCATCTACTGTCCGGAGAAGTCTGGAGGAAACCAGTGGGACTCAGGTACCCCATCTACTGTCCGGGGAAGTCTGGAGGAAACCAGTGAGACCCAGGTACCCCCATCTACTGTCCGGGGAAGTCTGGAGGAATCCAGTGGGACCCAGGTACCCCCATCTACTGTCCGGGGAAGTCTGGAGGAATCCAGTGGGACCCAGGTACCCCCGTCTATTGTCCGGAGAGGTCTGGCCAGAGGTGGTCTTCATGGAAGAATTGCTGCCAAAAAGCCTTTGACATGGAAACAAGGCTAAGCAAAGAAAAATGGCAGCAGGTGCTCAGGGCTGATGAGTCACAATATGGCAGTTTATTGGGGGAAGGGGTGGGGAGCGGTACAATGAGTGTCTGCAACCAACTGTGAAGCATGGTGGAGGTACCTTGCAAGTTTGGGGCTGCATTTCTGCAAATGGAGTTGGAGATTTGGTCCGGATCAATGATGTCCTCAATTATAACAAATACAGGCAGATACAAATCATGCCATACCCTCAAGGAGGCGTGTGATTGGCCCCAAATGTATTCTGCAGCAGGACTACCACACAATACATACAGCCAATGTCATTAAGAACTATCTTCAGTGTAACGAAAAACAAGGAGTCCTGGAAGTGATGGTTTGGCCCCCACAGAGCCCTGATCTCTCATGGAGTCTGTTTGGGATGACATGAAGAGACAGAAGGATTGGAGGCAGCCGACATCCACAGAAGATCTGTGCTTAGTTCTCCAAGACGTACAAAGAACAACCTACCTGCCGAGTTCCTTCAACGACACTGTGTTGTTCTTCTACCTAGAAGAAGGCAAAGTGGGGTCACCCCAAATATTGACTGGATTTGGATTTCTCTTCATTTACTTTCCATTTTGTTAGTTGATAAATCTATTAGTTACAAAGTCCAGTAGCTGTCGCTGTACCATGCAGAACTCTCAGGTGATCCATAGCGCTCTGTCCCACGCCCACCAATATATATTTTGTATTGAACTCTATCAGGTTACCTTTGTTCTGTTGTACACTGACCTCTAGTGGTGGTTTAGGGCTCTTACAACTTGTTTACTTATGTGAGTTGGTATCTCCCTCTGTACTCCCCTTCTGTTCAGTCCTAAGCTACACCCACCCTGTTCCTTCCGTATTCCCTTTTCATGTTTTCAGTGATGGTGGAAACCTCTGCATGCTTGCTTTGCCTAAAAATAAAATTGGGCCATCAATCCCTGAAAATGCATTTCCTGACCGGCGTGAACTCCATAACAAGCCACTGGGTTACCGCCCCCCAAAATCACATCTTGTAAAAATAGCATTAAGACCATCAGAGCAGAGGGAGGGGCCCAGCAGGCTCCACCCACCATAGGCTGCCTGCAGAAAACTACAGGAGGGGGCGGAGACAAGACCAGTCGCCCTGCACAAGGAGAGGGGGCAGCAGTGAGCGGTCTTTATTACAGGAAGTCTCACACTGAGTTACTGCACAGATCTGGGAGAAATACACAAAGCTCACCAAGATTCAAGCATACACATGACAAATGGATTTAGTCAACATTTACTTGGAGTTCAGTCTTTTACCGCCACAGCAAAAAGTGGACATTTCTGTATGCGCTGAATAGTGGGTGTGACTTAAAGAGGCACACCCACAGTATAGAATGAGACGGTGTTGAATAGGGAGGGTGTGGCACAGTAACTGTGAAGGGGACAAGGCTTAGATGCTGGGGCACCTGTTCAGGGGTCAGTGGTAAGTGAGTTACTCCTGACCCCTGACCGCTGCATCACTTTCTACTGACCTCCAGAGTCACTACTGAACTCTGCATAACTTACTATTGACCTCTGAACTCTGTATCGCTTACTGCTGACCTCTGAGTCACTTAATATTGACCTCTGAACTCTGTATCGCTTACTGCTGACCTCTGAGTCACTTAATATTGACCTCTGAACTCTGCATCACTTACTAACTGACCCCTGACCTCTGAGTCACTTACTATTGACCCCTGAGTAATTTTTGACCTCTGAACTCTGCATCCCTTACTACTGGCCCCTGACCCATTTACTATTGACCTCTGAACTCTGAATCACTTACTACTGACCCCAGACCTCTGCATTACTTACTACTGGCCCCTGAACTCTGCATCACTTACTACTGGCCCCTGAACTCTGTATCAGTTACTACTGACCCCTGACCTCTGCATCACTTACTACTGGCCCCTGAACTCTGTATCAGTTACTACTGACCCCTGAACTCTGCAGCACTTACTACTGACCCCTGCTTCACTTACTACTGACCCCTGAGCTCTGCATCAGTTACTACTGACCCCTGACCTCTGCTTCACTTACTACTGACCGCTGACCTCTGCATCACTTACTACTGACCCCTGACCTCTGCTTCACTTACTACTGACCCCTGACCTCTGCATCACTTACTACTGACCTCTGAACTCTGTATCACTTTTTAACTGACCTCTGAACTCTACGTCACTTACTACTGACCCCTCACCTCTGCTTCACTTACTACTGACCCCTGACCTCTGCATCACTTACTACTGACCCCTGAACTCTGCTTCACTTACTACTGACCCCTGACCTCTGCATCACTTACTACTGACCCCTGAACTCTGCTTCACTTACTACTGACCTCTGAACTCTGTATCACTTTTTAACTGACCTCTGAACTCTACATCACTTACTACTGACCCCTCACCTCTGCTTCACTTACTACTGACCCCTGACCTCTGCATCACTTACTACTGACCCCTGAACTCTGCTTCACTTACTACTGACCCCTGACCTCTGCATCACTTACTACTGACCCCTGAACTCTGCTTCACTTACTACTGACCCCTGACCTCTGCATCACTTACTACAGATCCCTGAACTCTGCTTCACTTACTACTGACCCCTGAACTCTGCTTCACTTACTACTGACCCCTGACCTCTGCATCACTTTTTAACTGATCTCTGAAATCTACGTCACTTACTACTGACCCCTGACAGCTGGATTTGATGCATTTCCTTTCAATTCAAAGGAAAAGGCATCAAACAAAGATGCATTCATCCTTGGGGCCCATTAATACAAAAGCGTTCCACTGTGGTGCATGCACATCTGTTAATGTGCGTTGCTGCATGCCTGAACATGTGTTTTGTTAGGGCAGCCAATGCACCACGACGGGTGACAACAGTATACCTTAGATTGTAAGCTCCTTGAGGGTAGGGACTGATGTGAATGTACACTGTATATGTAAAGCGCTGTGTAAATTGACGGCGCTATATAAGTACCTCAAATAAATAAATAAATAAATAAATATGTGTTGTGTGTTGAGCACCTAATTTATATTATGATTATAGAGTTATTATGTATAGGAGCGCTGGCACCATGTATCAGTTATTTAACAATGTACAGTATCTCACTTAAGTAAGTACATCCCTCACATTTGTGTAAATATTTTATTCTATCTTTTCATGTGACAACACTGAAGAAATGACACTTTGCTACAATGTAAAGTAGTGAGTGTACAGCTTGTATAACAGTGTAAATTTGCTGTCCCCTCAAAATAACTCAACACACAGCCATTAATGTCTAAACCGCTGGCAACAAAAGTCAGTGCACCCCTAAGTGAAAATGTCCAAATTGGGCCCAATTAGCTATTTTCCCTCCCCAGTTATCCCTCTCACTCTCTCATACTGGTCACTAGAAGTTACTGACTGAAGTTGCAACATGGCACCTCATGGCAAAGAACTCTCTGAGTATCTAAAAAAAGAATTGTTGCTCTACATAAAGATGGCCTAGGCTATAAGAAGATTGCCAAGACCCTGAAACTGAGCTGCACCACGGTGGCCAAGACCATACAACGGTATAACAGGAGAGGTTCCACTCAGAACAGCGCCTCTCCATGGTCGACCAAAGAAGTTGAGTGCAGTGCTCAGCGTCATATCCAGAGGTTGTCTTTGGGAAATAGACGTATGAGTGCTGCCAGCATTGCTGCAGAGGTTGAAGGGGTGGGGGGGTCATCCTGTCAGTGCTCAGACCATACGCCGCACACTGCATCAAATTGGTCTGCATGGCTGTCGTCCCAGAAGGAAGCCTCTTCTAAAGATGATGCACAAGAAACCTGCAAACAGTTTGCTGAAGACAAGCAGACGAAGGACGTGGATTTCTGGAACCGTGCCCTGTGGTCTGAGACCAAGATAAACTTATTTGGTTCAGATGGTGTCAAGCGTGTGTGGCGGCAACCAGGTGAGGAGAACAAAGACAAGTGTGTCTTGCCTACAGTCAAGCATGGTGGTGGGAGTGTCATGGTCTGGGGCTGCATGAGTGCTGCTGGCACTGGGGAGCTACAGTTCATTGAGGGAACCATGAATGCCAACATGTACTGTGACATACTGAAGCAGAGCATGACCCCCTCCCTTCAGAGACTGGGCCACAGGGCAGTATTTCAACATAACGACCCCAAACACACCTCCAAGACAACCACTGCCTTGCTAAAGAAGCTGAGGGTAAGGTGATGGACCGGCCAAGCATCTCCAGACCTAAACCCTATTGAGCATCTGTGGGGCTCCTCAAATGTAAGGTGGAGGAGCGCAAGGTCTCTAACATCCACCAGCTCCGTGATGTCGTCATGGAGGAGGGGAAGAGGTCTCCAGTGCCAGCCTGTGAAGCTCTGGTGAACTCCATGCCCAAGAGGGTTAAGGCAGTGCTGGAAAATAATGGTGGCCACATAAAATATTGACACTTTGGGCCCAGTTTGGATGTTTTCACTTAGGGGTGTACTCACTTTTGTTGCCAGCGGTTTAGACATTAATGGCTGTGTGTTGAGTTATTTTGAGGGGACAGTAAATTTACACTGTTATACAAGCTGTACACTCACTACTTTACATTGTAGCAAAGTGTCATTTCTTCAGTGTTGTCACATGAAAAGATAGAATAAAATATTTACAAAAATGTGAGGGGTGTACTTACTTTTGTCAGATACTGTATAAGGGAAACAGTGTAACTTTTTAAAATTTTGTTTACAGATAGTAAAGCGTTCAGCACTTTCTGCCCAGGGTGGGGGTGGGAGGGCTGCCTGTCCTCGGTGTAGATTTACGTCATGTTGGGGTCAATGACACTGTCGCCCCAATAGACATTGCCTGCTGTCACTGAAGATGTCCCTGGGGGGCCCCATCAAAGTTTTGCTATTGGGCCCCATGAATTAAAATTACACCCCTGCAGTGCACCCCCTTCCCTGCTCAATCCTGGGTGATCTTCCCTTTATCCTTCAGTCTTGTACATCTCCGCAGAACATGTCGGCGCTACATATCTGACCGCAGCCACTCCAGCTGATGACAGCACCGCGTCGCCTCCCCGCGCTCCCATCTATCATCCGGCAATCAGCCTCCTCCGCCGAAAACCGCTGACCGCTAATTAACTTCCCAATGACAAGACACATAATGAGTTTATTCCCAGAGCTGATCTGCATATTGCGGAAGAGACGATTGTTAGTTTCTGAGTGTCGCTATCGGAGGCGATTATCCCATTATAGGAGACCTCCGCAGGAAATAAAAGAGATGCAGACCACGGGGGGGGGGACATCTATAGGCGTTAGGAAAAATGAGCTGCAAAGCCACGACCAACGCCAGGAAATACCGGCCGTAAAAACGCGCTTTTAGTTGCTTTTTGCATTGGGGTTAATGCGCGTTAAGCTGCGCTAACTTTTAGCAGCGTTTCTCTGCCTCTATTCAAACTCAATGGTTCCCTATGGGAGCCATCTTAACTGATCCGACTTTCAGCCCATTGATTTGAATAGAAGTCGCATCGGAGTCGAATTATGGTGAGACTTGTGCTCTGAGGATCTTGAAGGGGAACCCGACGCCAAAATAATAAAAAAAAAATGGCATGGGGTTCACCCCAAGATCCATACTAGGCCCTTTGAGTCTGGTATGGAAATTTTTGGCATGGGGGGTTCCCTCAAAATCCATACCAGACCGAAGGGTCTGGTATGGTCTTGGGGGGACCCCATGCCATTTTTTTTTCATTTTGACGTGGGATCCCCCCCAAAACTATGGGTCTGGTATGGATTTTGAGGGGAAACCCCCACACCAAAAAGAATGGCGTGGGGTCCTCCCCCCAGACTATACCAGACCCTTCAGTCTAGTATGGATTTTGAGGGGAAACCCCCACGCCAAAAAGAATGGCGTGGGGTCCCCCCCCAGACTATACCAGACCCTTCGGTCTGGTAAGGATTTTGAGGGGAAACCCCCACACCAAAAAGAATGGCGTGGGGGTCCCCCCTAAAAATCATGCCAGACCCTTATTTGAGCATGCAGCCCAGCAGGTTGGGAAAGAGAGGGGACGAGCGAGCGCCCCCCCGGACCATATTAGACCACAAACCCTCAAAATAGGGGTGGGTGCATTTGGGGCAGGGGGGCTCCATTAACACTTGTGCGATTTGTCAGGTGACTTTGAACATCGATGGCACCCATTCAAATTAGTGCAACTTAACCACTTGCCGACCACCTCGCGTAGAAAGACCACGGCAAAGTGGCATGTTCCAGTGAATCACCATTTATAAACGTGCCCGCCGCGTGCTCCATGAGCGGGGCTGTGGGTTGGGCAGATTCGATCTCCGCCGGCAACCCGCGATCTGTGAGAGAGCCAGAACAGGAAACCGCCGATGTAAACACGGGATCAGTGAGATCTGTCATGCCCCTGCCAGCCCAGCCCCCTCACAGTTAGAACACGCCTAGGGAACACAGTTAACCTCTTCACTGCCTCCTGCAGGTTAACCACTTCACTGCCAATGACATTTATACAGTAATCAGTGGATAGTTACATTTCTTGATCGCTGTATAAATGTCATTGGTCCCAAAAAAGTGTCAAAAATGTCCGACATGTCCGCCGCAATATCGCAGTCCCGATAAAAATGGCAGATCGCCACCATTACTAGTAAAAAAGAAAAAAAATAGTAAAAACGCTATAAATTAATTCGCATGGTTTACAAACGCGGCAACTTTTGCGCAAACCAATCAATAAATGCAGATTGCGATTTTTTTTTTTTTACCACAAATATGTAGAATAATATATCGGCCTAAACTGATGAATATATATGTATTTTTAATATATATTATTTTTTGGGATATTATAGCAAAAATTAAAAAATATATTGTGTGGCTCTTTATTTGTTTATGGGGTAATCAGAAATGACGCAGAGGTGACCAAATACCACCAAAAGGTATTCTGGGGAAAAAAGGACGCAAATTATATTTGGGTACAACATTGCATGACCGCGCAATTGTCAGTTAAAGGGACGCAGTGCTGAATCGCAAAAAGTGCTCTGGTCCTACAGAGGGAAATCCTTCCAGGGATGAAGTGGTTAAAGTCTCACTAGGTGGGTGCAGGGGGTGCGGAACACAGGCAGGTGACACCCCCCAGAGGGATGACACCATCAAGTTGGAGCTGATATCCAAATGTGATTGGGTCACCCAGAGAGCCCAATGGGGAGGGGATGGTTGGGGTGAAACCAGAGAGCCTGATGGGCGACAGGGGGGGGGTGTGGTGTTGGGGGTGACACCAGAGAGCCCGAAGGGGGGCGGGGAGTGGTGTTGGGGGTGACACCGGAGAGACTGAAGGGGAGGGGGTTTTGGGGGTGACACCAAAGAGCCCTATGGGGGAGGGGGGTGATACCATGTATTTGCACACCAGGTGATGCCAACCCTAGTCACGCCACTGATTTATGGTCCTTGCGCAGTGCTTGGAATAGGGGCTCACAGCAACCAATCGTATGCAAGCATTTATTTTCCAGCTCTTATTGGCCAAAATAGCTTTGAATTTGCTTGATAACTGAAAGGAAACATAGAAATGTCTTCTTTTCAGACCCCCTTACGTACAAAGCTTTGTTCTGTCCCCTGCTGTGTAGGGAAACATTTATCTATCATGCTTGGCAGACCTCATTCTAATTATATTCCCCGCATCCATTCACAAGATAAAGAGCTAAGTGTTGGGGCAGCGGGCTGTGGAGAGGTTCTCGTTAGCTACCCCTTGCTTAATTATATAGGTCTCTAATGGTGACCGCACAATATATTGTACTCTCTAATTATCTCCAATCACAATGTATAGCTTTATATCCAGGATGCAGAACCAATTTACATTTATCACCACCAGGGGGCCGGACACAGCACTGCAACCGGATTAATTGCCATTAAGGCACAAGCGTGGACGCTGCTTCTGTGTTTAATTCTTCCTTTGAAATATATCTTAGTTTATTTGTAACTATATATTGCATGTATAAAATATATATATGTACAAACACACACACACACACATACTGTATATATATACAGGGGAGGGCTGGGCCAGGGAGCAGGGTGGCAACTGCCCCCCAGGCCACCCTACCTTACATTCAAAATGGCCAATGGCCACTGCCCGCTCACACTTTTTTCTTCTTGTGGAGGAAGGAAGCAGGGGCCAGGGGCGCAGACACCAACTAACTGCAGGCAAAGGGGGGGGGGGGGCACTCAGGGCAGGCTGTGCTGATGGGCACTGGCGAGCCTGCATTGATGGGCACTGATCAGGTTGCATTTGATAGGCACTGATGAGGCTGCATTGATGGGCACTGGTGAGGCTGCATTGCTGCATTATTTTTGTTAAACCTCCTTTGTTGCTATTAACACTAAATTATGTTACCGCATTGTATCCTATTTGTCTTGCTTCATAACATCAATGTCTGTTCTAAAACCAGGTGGGCATGGATGGTGAGCTGATTCAGAGGGTTCAATGGGCCACTTGTTTGGACTTGCCTCCCTGGCCTAAGGCTGCCAGCCCTCCCCTGTGTATATATATATATATATATATATATATACACACACACCATATTGCTAACAGTATTGGGACGCCTGCCTTTACACGCACATGAACTTTAATGGCATCCAAGTCTTAGTCCGTAGGGTTCAATATTGAGTTGGCCCACACTTTGCAGCTATAACAGCTTCACCTCTTCTGGGAAAGCTGTCCACAAGGTTTAGGAGTGTCTATGGGAATGTTTGACCATTCTTCCAGAAGTGCGTTTGTGATGTCAGGCACTGATGTTGGAGGAGAAGGCCTGGCTCACAGTCTCCACTCTCCAAAGGTGTTCTATCGCGTTGAAGTCAGGACTCTGTGCAGGCCAGTCAAGTTCCTCCACCCCAAACTCACTCATCCACGTCTTTATGGACCTTGCTTTGTGCAGTGGTGCTCAGTGATGTTGGAACAGGAAGGGGCCATCCCCAAACTCTTCCCACAAAGTTGGGAGCATGAAATTGTCCAAAATGTCTCCCTACCGGGGAAGGACAAGGTTGTAGTGACTCGTGGTGACGTGTTTCGTTCCAGGTATTTCTGCACCTACTCACTCAAACCCCACCTCCTTGAACTGACCGGACGTGTCTCAGGACTGAAGTTGCGCTATCTTGTGGAAACCTCTCACCTCTGACACTCGGTCCGGAAGAGGAGGTTGTAGTCACGGACTGTAGTGTTTGCGTGAAGACCTTCTTACCAGTTTGTAAGGGTATCTGTGAGGATTTGGAACACCTGTCGAAAGGGTCTTCTCCACTTCGACAATATCGACGTTTCACACCCGGTTGAGTTATAACTTGG
>BLSH010303386.1:147428-170690 GCA_018402905.1 Glandirana rugosa | reverse complement strand
AGGTTCCAGCTGTTGCTTTAACCACTTCAGCCCCGGAAGGATTTCCAGCTTTAGGACCGGATCCCTTTTTGCGATTCGGCGCTGCGTCGCTTTAACTGACAATTGCGCGGTCGTGCGACGTTGTACCCAAACGAAATTTGCGTCCTTTTTTTCCCACAAATAGAGCTTTCTTTTGGTGGTATTTGATCCCCTCTGCGTTATTTCTGATCGCCGCTATAAACAAAAGAAGAGCGACAATTTTGCAAAAAAACCCAAATTTCTTACTTTTTGCTAAAATACAAATCCAAAAAAAAATATAAAACAACATTTTTTTCATCGGTTTTGGCCGATTTATATTCTTCCTCATATTTATGATAAAAAAAAATTGCAATCGGCGTTCATTGATTGGTTTGCGCAAAAGTGGTCGCGTTTACGGATGATGAGAATTCATTTTTGGGGTTTTTATTTATTTATTTATTTTTACTATTAATGGCGGCGATCTGCGATTTTTAGCGGTACTGCGCTATTTCAGCGGACATGTCGGACCATTTTGACACTTTTTTGGGACCATTGGCATTTATACAGCGATCAGTGCTATAAAAATGCACTGATTACTGTATAAATGCCATTGGCAGGGAAGGGGTTAACCTGCAGGGGGCGCTCTAAGGGTTAACAGTGTTCCCTGGGCGTGTTATAACAGTGGGGGGACTGCCCTAGCTGGGGAAGGGAAGTGGTCACAGCCTCCACATACAGGAAGGCTGTGATCACAGCCCTTCCCCCTTCACAGAACGGAGGTCCGTGTTTACATACACAGACCTCCGTTCCTTCACTCCGGGGGGCCATTGCGGGTAGCCGGCGGCAATCGAAGCCGCCGCACCCGCTCCCTGGCCCTCCCCGAACACAGTGAGCGCACGGGCGCGCCTCCGGCGGCGCGCGTGCTCACTAGGCTCGTGAGCGCGGCCGCCGTCATATGACGGCGATTTGTGCTCACCAGCCACCTTGCCGCCGTCAGATGCCGATCGGCGGTCGGCAAGGGGTTAAGGGAAAGATTATTCTTCTAAAATTATCATCAAGTTGTACAGGGAAAGGTTCCAGCTGTTGCTTTAAGGGAAAGATTTGTATTCTAAAATCATCTTCACAGTGTGTGGGAAAAGCCTGTTTCAGCTGCATAGAGCCATATTAGTGTTCTAAAATCATCTTCACAGTGTGTGGGAAAAGCCTGTTTTAGCCACATAGAGCCATATTAGTGTTCTAAAATCATCTTCAAAGTGTGTGGGAAAAGCCTGTTTCAGCCACAAAGAGCTATATTACTGTTCTAAAATCATCTTCAAAGTGTGTGGGAAAACCCTGTTTTAGCCGCATAGAGCCATATTAGTGTTCTAAAATCATCTTCACAGTGTGTGGGAAAAGCCTGTTTCAGCCGCATAGAGCCATATTAGTGTTCTAAAATCATCTTCAAAGTGTATGGGAAAAGCCTATTGCAGGGGCATAGAACTTGGAGGTACAACTTGGAGATGCTTTTAGAATCTAAAATCATCTCCTAGTTCTATAGGGAGAGGTTCCTACTGTTGCTTAAAAGGACAGATTATTGTTTCTTGCGCAAAATTAAAAAGTGCATCTACATTGCTGGTTTAAAAAAAAAAAAAATTACAAAAATAAAAAAAACAGTGTTGGCTACCTCCTCCTCCTCCACTGCCACTTTCACCGCCTCCTCAACCTCCAACTCCACATCCACCTCCATTTTTGATTTTTTTATGTGATTTTAGCTTAATTATTTTAAGTTATTTCCCTATCCCCATTTCTTTGTAGGGCACTTGTCTGACCCTTACCCCCATTTTCCTTCCTTTTGCAGACCTCTAGGACTTTCCAGGACTTTGTTACAGCCATTTTGTGCCTAAAAGTAAGGGTCCCCATTGATTTCAATGGGGTTCAGGGTCCGGGTGAAAGTTTGGGTCAAGTCCGGACCCGAACGCGGACTTTCTCCCGAAGTTCGCCGGAACCTGCAGAACCCGAGCTTCTAGAGGTTCGATCAACTCTATTCAAGACGAGAGGATTAAGAAGGCCCTCTTCATGAGATCTTACAATCTAAAAGGGAGGGCTAAGTGGTAAAAAAGATAATACCTGAGAGGATTAGTTGATGGAAAACAAATATTAATACATTTGAGGCAGGATTTGCTTCCCTGAAGAGATGAGTTTTCAGGGATCACCTAAAGGCAGACAGAGCAGGAGGTTATTGGTCAGATTAGGGTAATGGGTTCCAGAGGTTGGCAGAGACTTTGGGAAAGTCCTGGAGGTGAGCATGGGAGGAGATAACAAGGGAGATAAAATATAAATTAATTTGGGTACAGTGTTGCATGATGGAGTAATAATTCTCAGTCAAGCTTTTACAATACTGAAAACTGAAAAATGGCCTGCCAAATGACCACAATGCACCGCACCACTGCACAGTGCATTAAAAGCCCTGTTTGGCTGAAGCAGTGAAAACTTCACCCAATCAGGGCACAGAGCAATGCCAGAGCCTTGATTAGACACTGTCGTGATGACTCTATCAAATCATGGCTCATTGCTCTTAGTCCCACATTATAAAAGTATTCTTTCAGTAACAGCCATTTTCAGTGTGATATCATCATGGAGAGAGATAGAACAGGGCTCTGTTCAGTGCTACTAGACAGTTAGTGTGCTAAAGTGTGCTACTGTGATTCTATAGTCAGTGTAGAATATTAATATAGTGTCACTCTAGGGATAGTCAGTGTGAGTGTAGTGATGACCAATCATCTTTACATTAGTGTGCAGCTAGGGAGAGTTCATATAGTGTCCGTGTAGTGTAGTGATGAGCCATTCGTCTTTACATTCGTGCATATCTAGAGTAGGGACAGTTCAGATAGTGTGATTGTAGTGTATTGACCCCCATTTATCTTTGCATTAGAGTGCAGCTAGGGACAGTTCAGATAGTGTCAGTGTAGTATAGTGAGGAGTCATTCATCTTTACATTAGATTGTATCTAGAGTAGGGACAGTTCGGATAGTGTGATTGTAGTGTGTTGACCACCATTCATCTTTGCATTAGTGTGCAGCTAGGGACAGTTCAGATAGTGTCAGTGTAGTGACCGTTTAACACCATATATTTCATTGCATTTCTGCAAGCTTAATGCCATATATTTCTGTGTGTTACTGCAATTCCAATGCTATATAGTTCTGTGCGTTAATGCAAATTTAATGCCATATATTTCTATGCATTGCTGCAAGTTTAAGGCTATATAGTTGTATGCGTTATTGCAAGTTTAACGCTATATAGTTCTGTGCGTTACTGCAAGTTTAAGGCCATATAGTTCTGCGCGTTATTGCAAGTTTAATGCCATATATTTCATTGTGTTACTGCAAGTTTAACACCATATAGTTCTGTTCGTTACTGCAAGTTTAATGGCATATAGTTCTGTGTGTTATTGCAAGTTTGACGCCATATATTTCATTGCATTACTGCAAGTTTAATGTCATATAGTTCTGTGCGTTACTGCAAGTTTAACACCATATAGTTATGTGCGTTACTAAAATTTTAACGCCATATAGTTCTGTGTGTTACTGCAAGTTTAATGCCATATATTTCATTGCATTACTGCAAGTTTAATGTCATATAGCTCTGTGCGTTACTGCAAGTTTAACACCATATAGTTCTGTGCGTTACTGAAAGTTTAACGCCATTTAGTTCTGTGTGTTACTGCAAGTTTAATGCCATATATTTCATTGTGTTACTGCAAGTTTAACACCATACAGTTCTGTGCGTTACTGCAAGTTTAATGGCATATAGTTCTGTGTGTTACTGCAAGTTTAACGTCATATAGTTCTGTGCATTACTGCAAGTTTAATGCCATATATTTCATTGTGCTACTGCAAGTTTAATGCCATATAGTTCTGTGCGTTACTGCAAGTTTAACACCATGTGGTGCTGTGTGTTACTGCAAGTTTAATGTCATATATTTCATTGCATTCATAAAAGTGGTCCAAACACCACTTTCCATTTATTAAAGTGCATCCACATACACATTTACACATCTTTATTACATTTGGTTAAAGAGCATATATGTCCACAGGCAAAGGTGCATGTGGTCAGTCCTCAGGCAGGGCATCATTTCCTCTGTTTAGTGATGTTTCCTGTGCTATCCAGCCACAGCATGCAGAAGAGGTGGTGGACTGGCTTACTAAACTGTCCTCATCCTCCTCATCCTCTGTCATCAAAGCAGAGACTAGTACACAGTCCCCTGCAGCTGCCAGAGTGGCCAAACCTTCCTCCTTGTCCACAGCTATTCCTGCCATAGCCCCAGCATCAGGCATGGATGAGTCAGCTGAGTTATTTGAACACAGCATCAGTCACTTGCTCTTTGAAGATGCACAGTCATTACTCGATTCAGATGTTGGTTTTTGGGTTGAGGAAGGCAGGGACATGAGCCTACAGAGAGGAGAGAACACTGGTACACAAATTGGCAGTCATGTTCCCCCAGTCATAGCGTATTGCCAAGTTGTCTCCAGTGGTAATGGGGATGGAGGAGATGATGATAATGAGGTCACTGATGAAATTTGGGTGCCAGATAGAGCAGAGGAGGAAAGGGAGGGTGAGGCACAACCCCAACGAGGCAGCCATCATGGAAGACCAGAATGCAGCCACCCTATTCCATCACATTGTGGCACTGTTATCTCCCGGCCCACTTCCCACAGCTCAGCTGTCTGGGCCTATTTTAGTACATGTGCAGCTGATCACACTGTTGCTATTTGCAAAGTTTGTTTCAAGCACATCAAGTGTGGCAAAAGTGCTAGCTATTTGGGTACCACATGTTTGACAAGATATTTAACCTCCCACCATTCAGTACTTTGGCAAGAGCACCTAAAAGTCCCACAAAAGGGGCACATATCTGTCCCTCCTCCTCCTTACTGACCTCAATCTGCCCCTGCTATAGCTCATGACCTCTCAGCAGCCTCCACTGACAGGAATGATGGTATAGCGCAGGGTGTCCCAGGTTCTTGCAGCATATCTGCCAGCAGCACACCACCAGCTGTAGACTACAGCTGGCAAATTTCTCTGCCCCATCTGTTGCAGTGGAAAAAAATACAGTTCATGCCACCCACATGCTCAGTGTCTGAATGAAAGCTTGTCAAAGCTGCTGGCCCTCCAAGTTCTGCATTTCCGCTTGGTGGATTCTGCCCTCTTCTGTGAATTTGCAGAATGTGCTGTACCATAATGGCAGGTTCCCAGTCGCTATTTCTTTTCACATAAGGCCATTACAGTTCTCTACCATTACGTGGAAGGCAATGTTGTGGCATCGTTGGGCAAGGTAGTCTGCCGCAAAATCCACGTCACTGCTGACACGTGGTCCAGGGATGATATATTTCATTCACAGCACACTGGGTAACTTGCAACTCATAAGGATACAGGACAGGGCTCAGGGCTGCAGCTTGTTGTGCCCCAACATCTCTATACAGCTGGCGATGATATGAAATTTGTCAGCTTTACAGGGGGTACAGGGAGGTCTCCTCCTCCTCCTCCTCCTCCTCCATGCCCTCCTCTGCTGAATTGTCCTATGAACCTCAAGTACCCCCTAAGTGTTCAAAGGGCTATTCAATGAGTCAGATTAAAAGGTGCCTACAGTGCTTCAGATGGTGTGTCTAGGGGACAGGAACCACACTGGAGCAGAGATTCTTGCAGCTTTTCAGGGACAGGCCCAGAGGAGGTTCACGCCATGCTAGCTGGAGCCAGGAATGGGGATGTGTGATAATGGTGCAAACCTCCTGTCCATCCTTAGACAGGGAAAGTTGACACATGTGCCATTCCTGGCACATGTCCTCAATTTGGTGGGGCAGCATTTCCTACATAGGTACCCAGGGTTAGAAGATCTGCTAAAGCAGGCCAGAAGAGTCTGTAGCCATTTCAGGTGGTCATACAGTTGGCTGAAATTCAGCGGGAATTCCACCTGCCTGTCAACCACCTGATTTGTGACATGCCCACCAGGTGGAACTGGATTTTGGCAATGCTGCAGCGGCTGCACATGCAGCAGAGAGTCATCAACGAGTACCTGTGTGAGTATGGCACAATGACAGGCTCAGGCTGGCTAGGTTTTTTTCCCCATGCCAATGGCTGCTCATAAAGGATGCATGCACTGTACTGTCACCATTTGAGGAGGCCACAAGGATGGTGAGCCATGACAATGCATGCATCAGTGACACAATCCCTGTTGTGTTCCTGCTGGAGCAGACTCGTGTTGCATTATGGACAGGGCACTGGAGGCAGAGCAGTGGGGGGAAGAGCAAGACTTCCTTTCCTCTCAAGACCCACTTTATGCAGACACCATTGTTCCTTTACCACAGAACACACAAGAGAGGAGGAGGATTCTGGCAGTTTTGGAGGCATTGAAGCAGAGGAAGAAATACTTCAAACAGTAAGCAATGGTTTTCCATCCCCAGAACCTTTGGAAGTAGTACGTGGCTGGGAGGAGGCAGTTCCAGATACTGTAATCCTCATTAACCCCAAGGAGTCTGCTTCTAATGCCTCCACAAATTTGCGGTCCATGGGGTCCCTCATGCTTCAAAGCCTGCGAAAGGACCCAAGAATACGTGGCATAAAGGTGAATGATCACTATTGGTTGGCAACACTATTGGTTTACTCCTTGACCACCGTTATAAGGGTAAAGTCTCAGAGACCATCCGTCCCCATAGAGAGTGCAGAAGATGAAATCTCTTGAGGACACCTTAAAGAGGAGTTTATTGAACACTTTTCCCAATTCTGGTAGGTTACAGTGTTGTGAAAAATGTTGTTTTGAGGCTTCTATTGCTCAAGAGAGGAGCAGTGGAGAAGGCGGCCGCCTAAGTGATGCATTTTTATATTTTTTTATTCATCGCTGCCCAATTTTCTAGGGGCAAAAACAGATATGGGAAGCTTTCCAGTCAATGATCCACTGGCTTACTGGGTCATGAGAATAGACCACTAGCCAGAACTTGCTCAGTATGCTGTTGAGCTGCTGGGCTGCTCTGCACCCAGCATGCTTTTGCATCGGGCATTCAGTGCTACTGGAGGTTTTGTTACTGACCATAGAAAGTGTCTGTCCACAGACTCCGTGGACCATATGTCTTTAATCAAAATGAATCAGTCCTGGATTACCAGCAGCTATGAAGCCCCTGATGCTGATGTTGCAGATTAAGTGTTTTTGGGATGTGGAATCTCTGCAGGACTTCTAGGCTGCCTAGCATTGTGGGTGTTGCTTTCATCTGGAAGAATGTTTTGGTGTAGGTTTCATGGGCACAATTAACACCCAAAGATCAATTTTTCCACACCTGTTTGACAAGTGCATATTATTGCAATTTTTGACAGTAAGGCCAATTCTTGCTTTTTTGAAGAGTACCTCTATAGAGTTATGGTGTGAAGGTGCCACTAACACCCAAAAACCAATTTTCAGCACTTGTTTGACAGCTGCATCAAATTAGTTGTTTTACAGTAAGGCTAATTCTTGCTTTCATCTAGAGTACCTCTTATAGGGTTTTGTTGTGAAGGCGCCACCAACACCCAAGGACCAATTTTTCCTCACCTGTTTGACAGGTGCATATGATTGCAATTTTTTACAGCAAGGCCAATTCTTGCTTTCATCAAGAGTACCTCTATAGGGTTATGGTGTGAAAGCACCACCGACACCCAAAAAACAATTTTTCAGCACCTGTTTGACAGCTACATCATATCTATTTTTTTTTACAGCAAGGCCAATACTTGCTTTCATCAAGCTTACCTCTATAGGGTTACGATGTGAAAGCGTCACTGACACCCAAAGCCCAATTTTTCTGCACCCGTTAATTCTTTCCAAAGTCTGCAGAAGAGACACCAGAATTTTTTTCAAAAAAATCTCAAATATTGTTCCCAGTGCACTACATTATGGCCTCATCATACAGGCTGGCTCCCCTAGCTGTTGCTTACAAAATAAAGGAAAATTGCAGGGAAAATGTCATTTTTTTTGGCTTTATAAATGCAATTATTGCTGCCACAGATTCTATACACGGTTCAGATGTGCCACTTTACAGCTAGACTAAGGGAACCCCCCAGGCACTTTATTGATAGGAATTTTTCATTTTTATGCTTTCACTTTAAGTATCAATAAATCACTACTTTAAAAAATGTCCCCCAGGGCAGTACCCAGACTCCCATAACCATTGTATGGTTAATTACTTGCATATAAGCCTTCAAAATGGAAACTTTTGATTGTTCACGTTCAGGTCCCATAGACTTCAATGGGGTTCGTTATTCGGCTCCGAACTTTCATGATGTTCGAAGCTTCAGGTGCGAACTGAACAGGGGGTCATTCAGCCCATCCATAGTCACAACCAGCTTAGATACCGGCAGCAAATACAAAATCTATTGATGCCCAATTATTACCCTTTGAATGCTTTTCCTATTTAATTAGGTTCATATACTGTCAGTCTGTTTTTTTTCGGAAGCTGTATTATTTTAATTTTAATACATGATATATACATATGTGTTTTTCCTAGCTTTTGCCTCTACCTCAAATGGTCAAATAATTCCATGTACACAGTCTTAGAATTTGTGAGGAAGTTCATCCACTTTTTGAAGTATTAAGAAACAGCAGGTGACCTTTAATAAAATGTATTGCACTCAATATTTAGCCCAAAAACAAAAAGTGTGTTCCAGAAAATATGGTACATCTTGCAAATGATTGAATGGGCATCCTTTTTCATTGAAACTTTACTAGCCAACATAGTGGTGCACTGACATTACAGTTTTATACAAACTAACATATTTTCCTCGTGTTATAACTAGAAAATGTATATAAAATGGGAAGTTAAAAAAGAGCTATTTATCTTTGATTCATTAAACGTATTCAATACCATTTTAAAAAAAAGGTTGAAATGGCATACCTAGAAGTTGCACAATGCAAATCGTCGTAAGCTTTATTAATAGCCCCATTGATTGATTTTAGGAACTTAATCGAGCTAAAGACCATATTTTGAGCTTAAGAGGTCAAACTCTACTCTAATTATTTGACAGGGATTTGTTTCAAGAAAACATACTTCAAATAATTATTGCAAGGAAATAATTTATTATTTTTGTCATTTTAATCCTTGAAATGTATGGGGAATTTGGAATACATTTTATATTTGCTACATTAATTTGACATACTTTTTTTGTCAATCAGTATTTCAGTAATCACCTATAAATATAGCAATACTCAAAGTTTTATGGGTAGTTCAGAGTATTGTTATTTTCATGGCTGGCAGAAAGTGTTGAGTGTATAAAGAGGGTGATTTACTAAAATATCATGAGTACAACTCTAGTCTTGGATGTAGTGGGAAAAAAACTCTCATGGGTTTATTATACTGTCTTTTTACTCATTGACACGTTTTCACTAGGAGGCATGCAGCATCAAAGAAGTCTTCCACTCAAGGCCAGTGCTAGCATCTTGCTGTTCCTTGTATTTGCATGTAAGTAAATGCATTGGGCCATGGCTAATATGGGCATGTTCAAACTTTTATATACCTTCTGATTAATAGAAGCCAGTCTATGTCCCTGTATCCTGCTTCAATTTAAGGTGTGTTTTTTTGCTTCTGGTTCAGCTTACTGTCTCTACTACGTATGCCTTTGTCTGGTTTTAACTATAATTCAGCCTTCATTTTTAGTATCTTCCAACTGATAACCGTCAGCCTATGAATGATAATAATTTCTGTTACAGTGCTAAGAACTTCATCATCAGTGTATTGCACCTGAGGATTTTAAACTGGGAACCATAACATAGCCAAAGTCATATCAACTTGGAATGGTTTCTCATAATGTTCAAGCTTTTCTTTGAGTCTGGGCTTAAGAAAAGCCCACACTTATTTTTTGGTGGCTTTGGAAGATCTACATGACATTAGATCACCCTCTCTTCTATCTGTTCAAGCAATCCGCAGCAACAGTCCAGCGTATCTGCAAGGAAGGGTTCAGATAAGTTGTAACCTTAGCACTGATATGCATAACGAGTAAAACACCTAATATAGGATAGGGGCAAAAACTAGGCAGTTAGTTGCTAGTCTTAATAGCATCGGTATGAGGGAAACTGTCACAGCCTAGAGCGTCCCATTAGGAATGAGGGGAGTAACACCCCAGTCTCTTTCACCATCAAGTAAGCAGTTCGGGTAGGTTGTCCTGGGTACCCCGGTAGGGCAGCCTATGCAACATATCAAGGAGGGACACTGTATGGCTGTGAAATAGACTGCACATCAAGATTCCAAGTCAGTCCAGGGTGGGCCCCTCTATCAAGCAGTACAAGGAAAAGGCACATAAGCTTTTTGCAGTGGTATTCATCCTGGACCTATGACGGTCTATTTAGTGTGGAGAAATCAGCATATATGTAATCCTGGGGCTTGTTCAAGTCACCCGAGAAACTGCACAGTGTCAGGGTGGGGTGGGATCATGACAGTGGTATCAGAGCCTTAGGTTAGACAATTTTGGGGCCCAGAGGGTAAACCATCAACGCAGACAGTATTTCATGGTTACAGGCTAGTCAACATGTCCCCCAATTAGCACATGTGTAAGTGGCTGGGGAAAAAAAGGGGGGTGAGGTCTCCGTAACATAGCTAATAGCAGTAGGTATTAACATATACTTATCGTGCGCGTGGAAGGGTATCTAGCCATTGAGAGGTATCCTCTGGGGAAGTGAAAAATCATGTTGTTTCTCCATCTATCACCGGAGCCGAGCAGGAAACAGCATACTATACTTCAGTCCCCTGGTGCGAAGCTGGGCCTTCACATGGTCAAAGGATCTACGTAGGCGTTGGGTTTTAACCAAATAATCGGGGAAAAGCATCTGGAAAAGCAATCTTGTGTTGTCGAATTTCAACTCATCCACCTTTCTTGCCTCCCTGAGCACCAGGTCCCAGTCATGAAAGTTCAGTAGGCGGAGGGTGAAGGTGCGCGGTGGGGCGCCCTGCGGACCTCGTACTGACGGCATCCTATGGGCCCTCTCCACTGTGAAGTGAGGTAAAAATGGTGCCCGAGGGAGCAGGGTGTGCAGAAGGTGTTTGGCAAAGGCAGCAGGGTCCTGTCCATCCGCTCCCTCTGGAAGACCCACAACTCGCAGATTGTTCCGACGACTATGGTTCTCGCTGTCTTCCACTCTGGATTCCAAGGCCTTCACCTTCACCTGGAGGGTGCGGATGGAGGTGTGGTGCTCTCTTACCGAGTATTCGGACTCTCCAACCCGCCTCTCCGCCTCCACCACCCTGTGCTGAATTTTGTCCATATCCCTCCGCATGAGTCCAAATTCTGATTGCAGGAGGTCTATTTTTGCAGGTACCATGGTCTGGCAGCTGGTGATGGCCTGCATGAGGGCTGCAAAGTGGTCCTCCTCCAGCCCTGTGGGATCTGCGGGCGCTGTTTGTGTCACCATATTGGAGAGGGTCAGCTGGGCCTGCGTCTTTGGCTGTGGAGATTGTTTGCAAATCAGTGCACCCTTCCGTCATGAACCAGGGCCACCTTTATGCATACCCAGGGATATCATGTGGAGCTCTTGTGGCTATTAAGCTCAATAAAGTCCCATAGTTGTCGGTTAAGTTAATCTGTTGCCGCGGAGCTCGTGGCAGGACATCCGCTCAGTCCGCCATCTTAACCACGCCCCCCCTGTTCAAGCAATAATTTAGTAGACCTTTTTTCAAGCTATTGTTTCATATGTCCATTGTGGTTGCTAAAGGTAATCAATCACCAGATATGTGACAGTTTGTGCAGAAATCAATCTTTTCTTTATTATGACAAAATCATGAAGGTAGGAAAGCTCTAACTGCTTCTTGACAGCACAGCTTGCTTTTTTCAAATTATACTTTTTATTTTATGTAAAACATCAACAGAACATAAGAGCACTTGTTCTTGTAGAGGGACCAAGAAATGGTACAACATTGCTATGTTGTGAGGAATTATGAATGCGTATGGAACACAATACTGAGATGATGACTTTCAAAACGACCTAATGTCTGTGAGCAAAAGATCTATAACTAGAAAAGGTTACATAATGGATCCAAGGGTGCAATATAACAGTTAACAGGAACAATTGAGCGTTATATTAATCAAAGAGTAGTTAAAGAGGTTAAATGAAATGAGACAGAACAAAAACAACCACCAATTGATATTATAATACATTGTATGATCATTTATTAAACTTGCACATATTAAAAAAGGGTTTAAAGGCACACCTATTTTCCTATATCCTTCAGATAATGGCAAGTAACATATCTAAAACATAGAAAATAAAAAAATTCCTGGCATGAGCCATTTAGTTTTTCTAAAAGCATTATTTTAAACAAGTATGATTTAGGCCTGTTTAAGTTGGAGACTAGGGTAGTAGCCATTTAATTAAGTAAAGTTTAAAGGCTTAGAAAAATCAGTTTGTAAATGGATAGAAAAATGGCTAAAAGACCGAATTCAGAGAGTAGTGGTTAATGATTCATACTCTGAATTATCTATTATCAGTTATAGGTTAAGGTTATCAGTGGTGTACTCCAAGGTTTAGTGTTTGGGCCCTTACTTTTAAACATATTAATAAAAGATATAGGGTTTGGGATTAAAAGTAACATTTCAGTCTTTGCAGATGAAATCAAGCTATGCAGTGGAATACCGTCCTTACATGATGTCTCAAACTTACAATCTGACCTCAATGTGCTGTTTAAATTGGCAACTATGTGGCAGATGAGGTTTAATGTTGAAAAATGTATAGTTATGCACTTGGGGGCTAAGAATATGCATGCATCTTACATAATAGGAGAAGTACAACTGGGAGAATCAATGATGGAGAAGGATCTGTGTGCTCTGGTAGATAATAAGCATAATAATAGCATGCAATGCCAAGATGCAGTTTCCAGAGCAAGCAACGTCCTTTAGTGCATTGAGAGAGGTATAGGCTCCAGAGAGAGAGAGATAACATTTTGCCCCTGTGCAAATCATTAGTAAGATCTAATCTGAAATATGCAGTTCAGTTTTGGGCACCAGTTCAAAAAAAGGATTAGGGGGAATTGGAGATGGTGCAGAGAAGGGCAACCAGGCTGATAAGAGGCATGGAGGAGCTCAGCTATAAGGAAAGATTAGAGGAAATTAATATATTCTCTCTTGAGAAGAGGAGGTTAAGGGGGATATGATCAACATGTATAAATACATAAGTGGTCCATATAGTGAACTTGGTGTTGAGGAAAAGACATTTAATCTCCAAATCCAAAGGTCTCATCACAGTAAGAGCTGTGAAAATGTGGAATAGACTCCCTCAAGAGCTGGTTCTGGCCAGCTCAGTGGATTTATTTAAAATGGCCTGGATTCTTTCCTAAATGTACATAATATAACTGAATACTAACATTTATAGGTAAAGTTGATCCAGGGTGAATCAGATTGCCTCTCGGGGGATCAGGAAGGAATTTTTTCCCCTGGTGGAGCAAATTGAATCATGCTTTGCTGTTTTTTTTTGCCTTCCTCTGTATCAACTGTAGGTAACGGATTGTGTATATAGGATTGTATGCTTTTTTCCTGTTTCCTGTTTGGTTGAACTAGATGGACTTGTGTCTTGTTTAAACCAGATTAACTATGTAGCTATGGGGCAAGACTAGAGTAAGAGGGTTAAATTGGGAAACTGGACAATAAATTTCAGGTAAAAAAATTCCAGCCCCATTGGGGGCTTCAGAGGAATGTTAGCACTCAGTATGCCCAGTGCACGATATTAGATTATTCCGAGTCTTTTTCACAACATCCTTTCCAAAATGTATCAAAATGATGCTCATATTCTTAAAAGATGGTCAAATATAGCCAATTTTAATTGCGTGTAGAGGAGACATAGGCTCGCCAGTTTTTATGTATCGGTATATCCGTGAAAGTTACTTCCCCAGGGTGGGTTTTGCCACAGCAAGGGCAATTGGTTTAGGGAACTTTAGCTTTGTCTTAGAGCCTATATGCATGGTAAGAAAATGTCTTATTTATTTGTATTGCAGGAGGTGGTTATGGGGCAGGTTGCATTTGCTGTTGTTGGTAGAATTGTAAAAGATTACCTTGTAAATGAAATGCAGTTTGAAGAGTGATTATGCTTTTTGAGATGCACACTCCGAGGGCATAAGAGTCGGTGTCCTGAGGAAAAGTGAATGTGAAAATTAGGGGCATCCGAGGGGACAAAACCCAGGAGACATGAAGGCTATTCTTGCTATTAGGGATGAGCTAAGTGTCCAGTCTGTACATAAACTGAGTTTTATGGTATGCTCTTTGGAAGTGCATTCAAACACTGAACATTTAGGCATTTAGTTGCTGTCCATCATTGCTAAGGAAGCAGCCGGTGCACCCACTGCATCCTTACCAACCAGTGACATTGCTTATCCTATTCACTTACATGGCCGGGAATACTCAACCACATAAGCAAAGAGGTGGGAATAGGAGGTGACATCATTGCCTTAATGTGGTCCTTGGCAATATTTTGGAAATAACGTAAGATGTGTTATTCCACAAGCAGGGTCAGGCATTCTCCATTTGCATTTTTAATGTTTCAGTTTAAGCATAACTAAAGTCTCTTCTGCCTGCCAAATGCAAATGTTTTACATTTTTTTTCGCTTTGGGGCATGTCACACAAGGCAGTGTCCAGTCCTCCCATGTCATTTGTTTGTCCATCCATTGCCTATTAGAGCTGAAAATGTTAGGCAGAAATGTTTTTTTTTTCACATTCAGCTCCTTTTGACTTCAATGGGATCCAGATTTACCAGTTTAGTAATGTTCGAACCCTACTTGAACCAAACCCAGGTACATTTGGCTCATTATTACTTGCCATATGACATATGTTGAGTTTAATATGGTTGGGGAAATTTGCAAGTTTAGTATCTAGAACCCCTTTCAAAGACAGTGGGGGAAACTGATTAATTGCCATGATCTACATTGGTGTAGAAAGAGGTATCACACACCCAATCCCTCACTCGTCTGAAAGTACTTAGGTTGTATACTAGTTTGTATAGTTAACGTTTTGTAGATTGACATTTAAGTTTCCTGTGGATGCCTGAAGATTTTGTCAAAACTTTTTTGGGGCTTTTTTTCTCTCAAGATGAAAGTAGAAAAAGTGGTTTCTTACTTTTAAAGTACTTTGTGTTAGAGAAATATGGGTAAAGTCTACATAGGATATATTACATGGGCAAAGATGATCTTCTTAAATATACATAGGACTCCTCTACAATACTGAGATAGTAACATCTCTCTATTATAGTAGTTTCACATATTATTTTTTATATCAAAGGTGTGATCTTTAGGGTATATAAGTCAAGGAATGTTTTTAGATTGCAGATTCTGAGGTATGTGTGTAATGTGACTATGTTGTAATTGGAACTCACAGTTGTTTGACCATTCTCTATCTGTTATTGTGGGGTGTTGTGTTAGGGATATAAGTTCACTCTTGTTAAAAGGGACAAATGTTTGGGGTAAATTTGGTAATTGAGCTTTGGGATCAAAGAGAAACAAAAGAATATCATCCTCAAGCAATGCAAATTGTGTTTTTTGACCCAATTTCATTCACTAAAAAAGCAATCGGGAGAACTGGCTTTATAGCGAAAGGGCAACCTTTTTCTGGAATAGAAAAGGGGAAGACAAAGTCCCAGGCTTGGCTTTTTGGAGGTTCTCACTGAAATTTGCTCAGTTGTGAAATATTGTGTTGAAAGAACAACACTGAGAGTTGCTCAGTTGTGATATGTTTTGTTGAAGGTATTTTGATAATATATAAAAAATAGAAGACATGTGTATGATTGTTCAAGCTAAAGGGACCCCATAAACTTGAACATGTCACAGAAAGAGATATGATATTATGTAAGTTATCAATTGTGAAGCAAACTTCTGTTATTTCCTCTTTAATATGCATCTGCAGAAATAAATGTAACTTTAGAACTAAAAATAGATCAACGCTTTTGATGTAGCTGTTTAGAAATATCGGGGGCGTGGCTTGGAAGCAGCGACGGCAGACATCCTTCTACAGAGCTCCGCATGAACAGCCAGAGAATCTGAAGGAATCCTCCATCTCCCAACCTAGGTGAGACAAACAACACACTTCAGGTGTCTCCCTAAATCACCTGGAGAAGAACAAGCTGACTTTTATCCAGAAAATCCCTCTGGGGGATTTTTAATCCAGACCTGCGGCGGCACCGATCACACAGCACGAGGCCGCTCTTCCCAACAAGGCCATAAGACACTATCTCCTCATAAAATACCCCGCAATACACCTGGGGAAGAACCCCCATAATATCTAGGAAGGTGTCTGGGACAGGAAAAACGAAAGGGGGAACATAAGGCCTACCGCGCACTTCACCAAGTGAAGCCGCGGCCTAAATTTTGGGACAGAGACACTTGAGCGGTAATCGGAAAACAAGCTCCGCCAGCTGGAGATTACTCAAATTCAGCTCACCCTCTAATATAGGAGAGGCACTTGGTATCAAAAGAATCCAGCACTTATTTATGGCATAAACGTTTATTTGATATCAAATCCTAAGGATTCCTAATGGCTGAATAAAAAGTGATGCCTCAACCCCCCACGGCCTTTATACACAGTCAAATCAATTAGGAAATGGGCAAAATTATAAAAGGGACACATCTATCCAAAAATAAGAGATCCCTGGATCCTCTAAAGCAGTGTTCCCCAACGATGGAACGGATTTCCATTGTTTTGCACAGGTGATTTGATCAGTTTCACTGCCTTAGTAATTATCACAGCTGATTCATCTGAGGGAAATCCTGAAAACATGACCTGTTGGTGGGCCTTGAGGACTGGGTTGGGGAACACTGCTCTAAAGAACTCTCATAGCAGACAAATTGAGGACTTATTCAAACCCCAAAGCGTCTATAAAAACAAAACACAGACAGACACTATGGCAACATCCCACATAGAGGAAGACAGTAATGATGGATCTATAGCAGCCTCTGAATATTGGGCAAGAGACCACCAAAATCTAGAAGCACCCCTTACACTTGCAGACATGAATGAAATAGCAGCTGACATCAAAAGATTGGTCACATCTGCGATCACAGACCTAAAAGAAGAAATCAGAAACATGTCTGACCAACTCAAAACCCAAGAAAAATCAGGAAGGAAAAGAGATAAAGCAATACACAGATTAGAATCCATTACCGAGACTCATTCCAACCATCTCATAAACCAACCATCTCATAAACATAAATAGACATTTAGAGGACTTGGAGAACCGAGGAAGGAGGTCCAATATCAGACTGAGAGGTATCTCAGAATCTATTACCCATGACCAAATTAAACCACTACTTGAAAAAATATTTAACAGTGTCTTGGAAAGGAATGTAGACACACCCATACCTATGGAAAGGGCTCATAGAGCCCTTAGACCAAAAGGCCCGGAAAATGCCCCACCAAAGGATATCATTTGTTGCCTCTCCAGCTTCACACTAAAAGAAGAGATCCTAGCCAAAGTGAGACTCAATGACCATGTAGAGCTGAATGGAGATAACATCAAACTCTTCCAAGACTTGTCACCAATTACTCTAAACAACAGAAGAGCTTTAAAACCCCTGCTAGAAGCTTTGAAAAGAGAAAGAGCTAGGCTACAAATGGACATTTCCCTTTGCCCTGCAGGTCACTAACAAAGGCAAACAACATCTGCTGAAATACCCTAATGAATTAAACCAATTCTGTGAAAACCTAGACCTGCCAAATACTGATCTACCAGACTGGTATAAGGATTTCAAGCTACCAGCACTTCCTGGAGACACCCAACAATCACCTACAGTCTCTCCAACAGGAACACGACACAAGAGAGGCAAACACCACAAGTACTCCTCCCAAACATCCTTCCCTACTTCTTCAGGACCCAGAACACTGAGATCAAAAGAAAACACCTGAAAATTATCCATTAATTTTGTTCTCTCTCTTTTCCAGTTTACATGAACAAGGAAAACACTATGCTTCTTAAACCTAAGTTACAGGTGGTACATTTCTATGTGGAGTCTACACCCACACAGAAGAAGCTCCAAATACTCACTGAAACAACATTGTCTTTATATTTCCTGTCTGTTTGTTAACAACAATTTGTTTTACAGCAAACACTTAAAACTGCTATAACCAGCGTTCTACAAAAGCTCCCTAGGACTGGGTAAGTGATTCCACCATCACTGATTCACCCCCCCTCGCTAAAAATAGACTGGGAAGCGTAATTGTTTACTCAAATCTACTTCTATATAAACTTATGACACAATAAGTCAACAACAATTGACTGAAATTTCACCCTCATGAAGAGACTCTCCCTATAGAGAAAATGAAAGACTTAATAACCTATAACCTGGTGACACAAAGGGGGAAAATATAGACTTCCCATCTCCTACTATGGCCACCAGACCAACAAGTCAACGATCCAAATGCGAAAACAAGGATAAATTCCTTCAGAATTTTCACCAGAACTTTTTGGACTTGGAAATCCCAATTTTTTTTTTTCTTGGGGTCTTCCCTCCCCTTTTCTTGAGAATTACATATCTTGTCTGATATTTTGAGTTTCATTATTGCCAACTTTCCTATCATATATACTATTTCAATTATTTGCATGGATGCTCCATCCAAGGTCGGCCACCCTACAATAGTTGGGCGGCACTAATTTTACCCACAAAACAAGACGAACAAAGCCCATGGCCCTGTCCGAACGGAGCTCCCCAATATTTGACTGTTATAAATGTTAATACCATACATTATTTAACATGTTGGTTTAGTTCTTAACTTTTTTATACCTGTATGGTTATACACCTTCGTTTTCTTATTGTAGGCTGTGGGGTAGGGCTAATTATATAACAAACACTAAGTAATTAAACCTACAGATCCCCACTCCCTTGTCATTACAAGTTTAAACTGCTGTTTGTTTTTCTCCCACTAACCCCGCAAAAACCTACCAGCCGAGTCAACTTGCTTGACCTCATAACCTTTATTATCCACACAAATATCCTTCATGGTAACTAAAGTCAATAAATGCTGGGGCTGGAGATTCCCCAGTATTAACCTGACAACTATAACAACTCTCTTACGAACCTCCTTTGAAGACATTCACCTAACTTTACTCTTACCTCCCCAATCCTATCTACTTTCTAACTTTCACACCTACTCTATTCTTTCCCCATCTTACGTCCCATACCCTTATCACATACCCCCAAAAAAGGGAAAAGAAGCTGAAATGTCTTACTAGGTACACAACCTACGATCATCTCACATAACACCAAAGGCCTAAATATTCCAGAGAAAAGATCGGCCTTAATCTCCCAACTTACTAGCACAAAACCAAAAATTGTACTGCTACAAGAAACTCATTTTAAAAAAGACAAACCCCAGAAATTAACAAACAATTACTTCACTAAAGCTTTTGTTGCATCAAACCCATTGGCAAAAACTAAAGGGGTAGCCACTCTTATTAGCAAAAATGCCAACTTTGAAGTTTTGGAACAGCTGGCTGACCAAGAGAGCGGATACCTGTTCTTAAAAGGTAATATGGATGGTTCCCCCATAACAATAGCAAATGTCTATTTCCCAAATAAATCACACGCCACTTTCTGCCAAAGGCTGATAGATGAACTAAAAGGCTTTGCAAAAGGAATGCTGATTTTGGGTGGAGATTTTAATGTTCCTCTCTCCCCACTGCAGGGCACTTCCAATTGAAAGACTTCCATTGCCTACAAAACAATTAGACACATCAAAAAACTACTCAACTCCCTATCACTTATAGATTCCTGGAAACTTCTTAACCCAACAGAAAAGGACTTCACCTATTTTTCTGGTTCAAATAGTTTTTATTGAAAGAAAACAAAACAGAGTCAAAATAGGCAAGCATGCCAGGTAAAAACAATGTATACAGTAATAAAAGTTACTGTATGTGGTGATTCCATTCTTTCCTATTAGCTTGTGTGGGTGATAGCAATACAACAATCATATAGTAGAGTGGGCAAACAATATCTGACGCTATGTATCGTCACCCTGGGGGTGTCACTGGGATAAAGAGTAGAGTAGAGTCTAATTTACATTATGGCGTCCATAGGTGTCTGCATCAAAAATTGACTGTGAGGCAGAGTTACATGCTGCTAGCGATTTCCTAGGAAGCCTCTAATGATAGGTTTCACACCTATGGAAGCTAAGTGGGGTGGTGGGGGGAGAGGGTGACACCCATAGGTAGCCCCAAGAGTGGGGGATATTAAGAGGAAAGGGGCATGAAAACCTAAAAAAAGGGAAGAGAAAGGGGGAGTAGGTAGGAAAAGTCAGAAGACATAGAAGTAAGGAAGCCGGGAGGGGGAAATTATCCCATGGATGGAGATATAATAGTTGCCAGTTATCGTGGTAAATCGAATTATGGGAGCAGCAGGGAGTCGTCAAAGTCCGTTGGAAGGAAATGTCAGACCCAAGGTAGCCATATACGTTCGAATTTAGGGATGGAGTCCAGTATTGTCGCCTCTATTTTGGCATGTAACATAGATTTGGTCACCCTGTGTTTTTTCTCTGTAATTAGAAGAGTTGGGGTCTTCCAAGCTCTAGCGATCGTTTGTTTCGCTGCTGTTGTGATTTGTAAGACCAACTTAAATTGTGTTTTAGTGATCTCTTGAGGTTTATGGTTGAGTAGGGCAATAGCGGGGTCAGGCTGGATTGGTTGGTTGGTTAGCTTGGAGATAATACCAAATATATCAGCCCAGAATTTGTCTACTATCGGGCAATCCCACCATATGTGGAGATGCGTTCCCCTATCTGCACACCCCCTGAAATAGGTTGGAGGATATGTTGTTTGGTATTTAGCTATTCGTGCAGGGACCAGGTACCACCTAAAAAGGACTTTATAGTTCGCTTCGGAGGCTATGATATTTTGTGTGGCTGACTTTGTGACTTGCCAGATATTAGTCCATTCTTCAGGTTCAAGGTGTATATTTAAATCCTGTTCCCATTTGGTAACATATGAAAGAGAGGTGTGGGATCAAGAAGAAGCTGATATAGTTGAGAGATTAGTCCACGCATATGAGGGTCGCGGTCGCAGGCTTGTTCAAATATGGTTTTCTGGGGTAATGAGGGGTCTGTGTGTATGTGAGGGGAGAAGAAATGTTTAAGTTGGAGATAACAAAATAGTTCAGTGGATGGGAGGTTGTGTGCTTCTGATAAAGAGTCAAATGTCTTGAAATTTCTGCCTGTGGTAAAAGAGTATGCTCTAAGGAGGCCTGCAGAGGACCAGCGATGGAATAAAGAGGGTGAGGACCATGCGGGGGGAAATGAGGGGTTGCGTAAATAAGAGAGAAGTGGGTTATGGGGGGATTGTAGTTTGTATTTAAATTTAAGTGTATTCCAAATACGGAGGGAGTGACGGGTGATCGGGTTGTCTATCTTTTTATGATCTTTCGGTTGAAGCCACAAGAGATTTGCTATAGAGAGAGGGTCGCAGTCTATAGACTCAAGCGTCAGCCAAAGGGGGATTTCTTTGGTCGTGTGGTATTTAGTTAGGGGGACTAGTTGGGCTGCTTGGTAATATTTCAAAAAATGTGGCAGGCCTAGCCCTCCTTGAGACTTATTAAGATAAAGTATTGATCTAGAGACACGTGGCCTGGTCTTACCCCAGACATAATTAAAGATTTTGCATTGTAGAATACGTATAAAGTATAGGGGGACAGGTACGGGAAGTGTTCTAAAGAGATAGAGAATTTTAGGTAAGATAACCATTTTCACTGCCGCAATACGTCCCAGCCAGGACAGTGTGAGAGTGGTCCAGGAGGACATGAGTTTTATTAAATGCTTCAGTGGGGGGGGGGGTAATTGGCTTGGAAGAGGTCTGATGGATTTGAGGTTAGCTTGATACCCAGGTATTTCAGGGCGTCGGATGCCCAGGAGAATGGAAGTACTGACTGTAGATGAGAGTGTATGTGTGAGGGCATAGAAATATTGAGGGCTTTAGATTTTTGAGGGTTGACCACTAGCCCAGAGAAACCGGCAAAAGAGGTTAAGGTGGAAAGAAGATTAGGGGTGGACGTAATTGGAGAAGTTAGAAAAAGTAGTATGTCGTCTGCAAATAAGCAGAGCTTATGCGTTTGTCCACCTATTTCTAGGCCTTTTATGTTTGGGTTATCACGGATTCTCTGGGCTAGTGGTTCAATGGCAAGGGCAAATAGGAGTGGGGAAAGAGGGCATCCCTGTCGGGTTCCCCTACAAATTGGGAAGGAGTCTGATCGGTGCCCGGCATAGGTTACACTGGCTGTCGGGTTTGAATAAAGGGAAAGAACCCATTTGAAGAAAAAGGGACCAAACCCCCATTTGAGAAGAACATTTTGTAGATATGTCCAGGAGAGGCTATCGAAAGCCTTCCTGACATCTAAAGAAAGGAGACATGTGGGAATTTGCCTGGTACGAGCGAGGTGTGTCAGGAGGACTACCCTTCGGACATTGTCACCTGCTTGCCTGGAAGGCATAAAGCCTGTTTGATCCCTGTGTATTAAAGTACCAATTATGTTGTTAAGGCGGGAGGCGAGTATTTTTCCTAAGAGTTTGATATCGTTATTCAATATCAAAATTGGGCGGTAGTTGGCCCATGATGTGTCATCTGTTTGGGGTTTTGGTATCATCGAAATCGTGGCTCGTAACGAGTCTGGTGTAAATGATTTGCCTTTACGGATAGAGTTGAAGGCAGCTGTGAGGGGGGGACCAGAATGTCTGTGAAGCGCTTATAGTAGGTCGCTGTGAGACCATCAGGGCCTGGTCTTTTATTACTGTGAAGGGATTTTATGGCCATCTTAGTTTCTAACTCAGTGATCGGTTGGTCTAATTGTGTTTTTTGTTCTAACGTTAGTGTGGGCAGAGAGAGGGAGTCTAAATATTCTGAGGTTTGTTGTGGGTTTGACGATTGTTTAGGGGCAGAATACAGTTCTTGAAGCTTATTGTGAAACACTTGGAGGATTTTGGTTGGATCGCTGGTGTAGTCATGTTGGTTTGTTTTCAGTCGAATGGGCCTATGGGGTTTATCTAACCCACTGTTTGGAGTCTTATAAATCTGAGGGAGAGAGACGGGTGTGATTGCAATCTTGTTTTTTGTGTTAATCTGGTTGGCTAGTGACTCAATCTTTGATTCTACCGGTATTTTAGGGAAGTGTCATTATTTTCTGGTCCGGGACTACCAGAGTGTCGCTGGATGATATTCGCGAAGTGTCTGTAAGACCAGGGGGGGAGTGTCGACGGAAGTTGAGATAGGCATTTCCGTTTAGTAAATGTGGTCTGAGCAATGCTCGGTGCTAAAGCTACTATGGTTTTGGGGTTTG
>BLSH010303386.1:137076-147418 GCA_018402905.1 Glandirana rugosa | reverse complement strand
CATAGGTTACACTGGCTGTCGGGTTTGAATAAAGGGAAAGAACCCATTTGAAGAAAAAGGGACCAAACCCCCATTTGAGAAGAACATTTTGTAGATATGTCCAGGAGAGGCTATCGAAAGCCTTCCTGACATCTAAAGAAAGGAGACATGTGGGGATTTGCCTGGTACGAGCGAGGTGTGTCAGGAGGACTACCCTTCGGACATTGTCACCTGCTTGCCTGGAAGGCATAAAGCCTGTTTGATCCCTGTGTATTAAAGTACCAATTATGTTGTTAAGGCGGGAGGCGAGTATTTTTCCTAAGAGTTTGATATCGTTATTCAATATCGAAATTGGGCGGTAATTGGCCCATGATGTGTCATCTGTTTGGGGTTTTGGTATCATCGAAATCGTGGCTCGTAACGAGTCTGGTGTAAATGATTTGCCTTTACGGATAGAGTTGAAGGCAGCTGTGAGGGGGGGGGACCAGAATGTCTGTGAAGCGCTTATAGTAGGTCGCCGTGAGACCGTCAGGGCCTGGTCTTTTATTACTGTGAAGGGATTTTATGGCCATCTTAGTTTCTAACTCGGTGATCGGTTGGTCTAATTGTGTTTTTTGTTCTAACGATAGTGTGGGCAGAGAGAGGGAGTCTAAAAATTCTGAGGTTTGTTGTGGGTTTGACGATTGTTTAGGGGCAGAATACAGTTCTTGAAGCTTATTGTGAAACACTTGGAGGATTTTGGTTGGATCGCTGGTGTAGTCATGTTGGTTTGTTTTCAGTCGAATGGGCCTATGGGGTTTATCTAACCCACGTAGGGTCAAGGCCATGTGGGTATTGGGCTTATTGGCTTTCATAAAGATTCGGTGACCAGACCTTCTAAGGGACTTTTCTGCAGAGTCAGTAAGGAATATGTCTAAGTCTAGTTTTGCCCGATCTAGTTCATTTTTATTTGCAGGGGTAGGGTTGTTTTGGAAATTGGTGTGGGCTTGAGTGAAGGCTTGTTCTAATTGCTGGAATTTAATTTGACGTTCTTTTTTCTTATGTAATGCCAGGCTTATCAGTGTCCCGCGTATTGTCGGTTTATGGGCTTCCCAAAGTGTTAAAGGTGAGATATCATCTGTTGCGTTGAGGGACATGTATTCTCTGAGGGCAGTCTCTACTTGCATTGCCAGGGATGGGTGGGATAGAAGGGAGTCATTTAGTGACCAAGTTTTGGTGCCTTGTGGTGGTGTGAGAGCTGAGAAGGAGGACAGGATGGCGTTATGATCCGACCACGGGATGGGGATGATAGAGGAAGAGTGCAATAGGGGTAAGGATCCGATCGAAGTAAAAATATGGTCAATTCGGGTAAAAGAGTTGTGCGGGTGGGAATAGTAAGAAAATTGTTTTTTAGCGGGGTTGTGTTCCCGCCATGTGTCAGCCAGAGAGTGACGTTGCAAGAGTTGCTGAAAGGTAAGTTTTTTTGGGGTTGGGTTGGGTGAATAGGGTGACTTGTCCAGAAAGGGGAAGAGGACTTGATTAGAGTCGCCCCCTATAAACAAGGTGCCTTGTTTGTGTGTGTCAATCACTTTTAGGAGATGGGAAAGGAAAGCCGAGGGGTTTTTATTGGGGGCATAATATGATACTATTGTGACTGGAGAATCAATTAATTGGCGAGTTAAGATTAAATATCTACCCTCTGGGTCATGTATTTCAGATTTTATCGTGAAGGGGGTGGATCTATGGAAGGCTATTAGGACCCCTCTTTGTTTCGTGTCAGCCGAAGCGGTATAGTATTGCGGGTATGTGTTAAGTAGGTATTTAGGGGTGTGTTGTTTTGTGAAATGTGTCTCTTGGAGACAAATGACATGGGCTTTGAGAGAGGCGAACGTGCGAAGGGCTTTGTGCCGTTTGCATGGGTAATTAAATCCCTGTACGTTGAGGGACAGAATATTAAGTTTAGCCATTGGGTGGGATAGTGTTTGGTGCTAATGTGGGCATAATATTGGGGTGGGGTTTCCCCCTACCGGCTGGAAAGGAGTAGGTAGATAATGAAGAGAAAAAGGAGAAGAAAGGTAATAGTACAGTAGACATGACAGTGAAGAGAAGGAGAGGGTGTAGGGAGAACAGTAGACCGTCCAGGCAGGAGGGGATTTCCTGTATGGAGGGAAGCATGTTGCCCAAGGAGGACCAGTTAGGTGGGCCCTTGGGCAAGATGTGGGGGCTAGCAGTGACAGACAGCCGGAGACATGAGACGGCACAAGTAAATATTAGTATACAGTAACAGTTGTTACAGCCAGTATATACATTATACAGATTAGCGGTCCATAGAAGGGCTTAGGTGCACTTACGTGGTGATCTCGCTATTGTACTTTCCAATAGGTGCCAGCTGAGTTTTGTCTAAGAGAGAACAGAACAACAGGGTTGCATATAACATAACACAACAAAGGGGGGGAAAAAAAACCTCTCGAGGAGAAGATATGTGAGCCTCTTAAGGATTGTGAGAGTAATGGCTTGGGGGGATTTTAGAGGTTGTCCATCACACATTCTACGTGTGAAGGGGTCAGGTTGTAGAATGCTAGTACTGAGGGGGAGGGGAGATAAGAGACTCACATAGCTCTGGTTCTGTGAACAGGTAATAACTAGAAACAGTAAATCTGCAGCCAATAATATATCTAGGAGGAAACAGATTAGTCTGTATAGGAATTTGTTACCAGGGTCCCTACCACTTAGGTGTTAGGGGAGGTTGAACTCTTCGTTAAGACGTGACTTGAGTATTTGTATGCTCAAAAAAAAAAAAAAAAATTAGAGTTCACGCCGGGTAGGCAATAACTGCGGATGCAAAAAAAAAAGGGGGGGACAGATCAAGGTCCTAATAATGGACGAATGGGGGTAAAAAGAAGTTGCCTAATATCGGCAAATGAATTTTGGCTTGCATTATCACTTAGCTTTCAGTCCATTGAGTCTGAGGGGTCCTGGAAGATGGGGGATTTCCTGCTTCTTTTGGAGGAGGATAATGGGGTGTGGGGTGTCTTCATAGGAGAGGCTGAAGCGGATCGTCAACGTGTTCTCTGTGGGAAGGTTGTGTCAGCTGGTGCCAGATGTAGGTCTTGTAGGTGGTTTTGGAGTTCTTCAATGGTTTTGCTGGTATACTTGCGACCTTGATAGGTGAATCGCAGGGAGAAGGGGAAACCCCATGAGTACATGATCTTGCGTTGTTGAAGGGTCAGGAGATAAGGTTTGAAGGCTCTTCGTTTTGTAATGGTGGTTTTGGATAGATCAGCGAAAAGCTGGTATTCGTTGCCTTGAAAGATTAGGGTGGACTTCTGTCTGGCGGACTGTAAGAGCTGTTCCTTAGTACGGAAGTAGTGCATTTTTGTGATGATGTCTCTCGGGGGGCCGTTTTGCTTGCGAGGGGCCAAGGCTCTGTGTATGCGATCTATCTCAAGGCGCTCCATGGGGATGGAGGGAGAGAGTTCCTGGAACAGGGCAGTGATTGTGGATTGGAGGTCCTCTACTGTTTCAGGAATGCCTCTGATCCTAATGTTGGAGGGTCTTGCCCTATTTTCAAATTCCTCTAACTGGGACTGGAGAGCTATATTATCTTCCTTGAGGGATTCTATCTCCTCTGCCTGAGCAGAGAGGTGGTGTTCCATCTCATCCACCCTCTGTTCAAGGTCTGCTGTACGCTGCCCAAGCTCTCTAATTTCCCTTGTGAGATTGTTGGTGATCTGCTCTGATGTGTGCTTTAAGGCATGCTGTAGCATCTTCTCAAATTGTTGGAGTATACCCGGGTGCATATCATCGGGCTGTGAGAGGAGTGGAGAGGCCAAGGTGTCAGAGTCTGATTCTCCCTCATCTGGGTGCCGTAGGGGCTGCCGTTTAGGGGATTTAGATGTACCTGATTAGGCGGCGTGCGGCGGCACCATCTTGGACGAGGCCCGAGCCAGGGCCTCCCGTATTGTTTTGGTCCGCATCTTCGGTTTCGACCCGGTTGCGACCATGACCACAGTGCGGCTTGATAGAGCGGGTGTTGTGGAGGCGATACCGATGTTTTCAGGCTACTGGCTGGATGCTAGGCAGCCATATGTCTCGCGGCTGTGCGAAGCTCTAGGCAGGCATGTCCGTCTCCTCAAGCTGCGCGCATGCTCCCCGGACTTCACCTATTTTTCAATCCCACATGACAAACATTCCAGAATAGACTACATCTTCCTATCACAGAGAGATCTAGCCTCACTCACAGAAGCAAAGATTGGCTTCCAATCCTTATCTGATCATGCACCTATAGCCATTACATTGACAACTTTAAACTTGATCCCAAAGCCATGCACATGGAGACTAAACCCATACCTTTTACTCAAACCTGACATACTAACAGATATAACAAACTCTCTCAAAAATTATTTTGCCGATAATAGCAACGAGGACTCTTCCCCTCTCAACATCTGGGAGGCCCATAAGTGTGTGATCAGGGGCGAATTCATAAAATGGGGATCGAGACTTAAAAAAGAACTCAACCAAAGAACTTCCCATCTTATATCTACCATCTCAAAACTTGAAACTTTACACAAACAATCCTTATGCGTAGCTTCCGCCTCTGAGCTGCTCGTGGAGAGGAAGGAACTTCAGAACATCCTTGAAAATAGAGCAAGACATCTCCTATTTTTTAAGAAGAGAGTGTATTACGAACATGGAAATAAAAGTGAGAAGTTCTTGGCAAGAGCTTTAAGAGATTCAAAAACACTAGGAAACATACATTCCATACGTACAAAAGATGGGAAATTAGAACATAAAACAGAAAAAATTGCAGCCCAGTTCCAGGACTATTACACAAAACTATATAACATTCCCAAAGCCCACAAACCAAAAGACCTGAAAGGAGATAGGCAAAGCATCATCATTGATTTCCTACAAAAAAGCAAACTCCCCTCCCTTCCAGAGGAAGACATTTCAACTTTAGAAAAACCCATTCAAGAAATGGAAATAACACAAGTTATAAAGGAACTCAAATCGGGGAAAAGCACAGGACCGGATGGCCTAACAGCCCAATACTACAATTTTTTTGTAGATATCCTCAAAAACCCATTACTTAAAAACCTGAACTCACTACATAAAAACCAATGTATTCCAAACTCCTGTCTACAAGCACATATCACAGTCATATCAAAACCAAATAAAGACCCTAACGACTGTGCCAATTAGCGCCCGATTTCTTTACTGTACATAGACACCAAGATTCTGGCAAAAATCCTTGCTTTGAGAATGAGACCCCTTCTACAAAAAATTATTGTGCTAGAGCACGTAGGCTTCATGCCGGGTAGAGAGTCGAGAGACAATACTGTTAAAGCCTTAAACCTTATACATATAGCTCATTCGGATAAAATAAAGGGCCTTCTCTTGTCCACAGATGCAGAGAAGGCCTTCGATAGGGTCGGATGGGATTACATGTTTGCAACATGCAAACACATTGGCCTACAATCTAGAATGATGTCTTGAATCTCGACTCTATATAAAGACCCTACAGCTAAGATCAAAATTAATGGAACTCTCTCTGATAATATCAAAATCAACAATGGCACCAGGCAAGGATGCCCCCTTTCACCCTTACTTTTCATTATATCCATTGAACCCTTCATAAGATCAATTGACCAAAACCCTTCTATCCACGGCTTTAAAATCTCAGATAGAGAATATAAAATAGCTGCCTGCGCCGACGATATGCTGTTTTTCCTGACACAAAATCACATTTCCATCCCAAATTTACTAGAAGAATTTAATAATTTTAGTTACATCTCTAACCTTAAAATAAACTATAGCAAATCAGAAGCATTGAATATCACCATACCCAAACATAAATTAAACAAAGTCCGCATGATCTGTCCCTTCAAATGGGAGTCTGAACAACTCAAATACCTAGGGATCTGGCTAACCCCAAATATAAAGGACATTTTTCATAAAAATTATACCCCACTTCTCACTTCGATCTCCTCTGATCTCAAAAAATGGCACTCAGGAAACTTCTCTTGGTTTGGAAGGGCAGCCATCGTTAAAATGTCAATTCTTCCTAGAATGCTTTACTGTATGAATACCTTACCCATCAGAATCCCTCTTAATTTTTTTAAACATTTGCAAAACCTACAGAGAAGATTTATTTGGGCCCACAAAAAAACAAGAGTCAATTTCCTCACACTAACAAGCTCTTAACATTCAGGAGGTATGAACTTACCTGACTTCAAAAAACACCACACTGCAATCCCCATCACGAGGATTATTGATTGGCACTGCCATCACTCAAACAAGGATTGGATTACTCTGGAAGAATACTCATCTTCGTCAGCCCTGAGGTTTCTACCGTGGATAAACATAACCAAAATACCTCCACAGATAAAACTACACCCTTTAATAGGCAATTCTCTACAGATTTTCCAGGCAGCAGCACGTAAATATGATCTATCCTCAATCCTAGGTCCACTAACAAGATTATCGGACAATCCAGATTTTCACCCAGGCCTTGGGAACAATTTCTTCACTAACACCTCATCGAATTCCCCATTACTAGCTTACCATTGCTTTCAAAACGGCAACATTAAAACTGAAGATGACATCCAAGCAATATGTGGCAGATCCACCTTTCCCCATTGGTCATACTTACAATTACGCAGCTTTCTAAATTCACGTAAGCACAAAACAGCTTTTTTCCTGAAAACTAACACAACTTGAACAAAAATGTCTCAACGCTTCCCGAAATTAAGAAAACTACATCATTAGCTTACTCATGGCTGCAATTTGCAACCGATGATGATAATAACGCATTCAAAGAGAAATGGGAAAAAGCCTTAAATACAAGCTTCTCTGACCATCAATGGGAAAAGGCATGCATCTTAGCCCACAAATGCTCAATTAGCACAAAACTTCAAGAAACCTCATACAAAATTCTAACTCACTAGTACAATACACCAGAAAAAATGCATAAATGGAACCAGCAGATCCCTGATCTTTGCTGGAGATGTAAAAAGAAATAGGCACGTTGGCACACATCTGGTGGCATTGTGATATGATCAAAGACTTTTGGTAGAAAGTAAGAGAATTAACAAAGTGAATTACTGAAACAAACCTAGAGCTAGATGCACTTTTCTGTATCCTCAATATTTCAAACAAATTGCTGAGATCATACAAAAACTCCCTGACAAGACACTTAATTAATGCGGCCAAAACTGTAATCCCAAGAGCTTGGAACACTAACTACCCTCCCTCAGTAAAGAACTGGTTGATAGAAATAAACAATTACCAGACTATGGAAGACACACTTGCTTTAACCTATGACAGAATAAATCAATTTCACAAAACCTGGAACCCCTGGTTCATTTTTTAATTTTCAGATCAATATATACAAATCTTGAATTCTAGCAACTAGACATTTACTTCCATACCCCCAGTCATTATAAATTACCCAACAATCCCTAGTCACATTTTACATTTTACCGTTCACCCCTTCCCCCCCTCCCCCTTACTCTAATTCCTTTCTCTCTTATTCTCCTTCTCTCTAACTATCTTAATTTCCTTCTTCTTCTTTTCCTTTTCCTTTATTTCTTATTATCTACAACCAAATACTAACTAAGGAACTGATATATATATATGCTTATTTGAAAAAAGGTTGTATTACACTGTGATATAATGATACTATAATTATGTCGAGTTACAGTTGTATTTATTTCCTTTTCCTTTAATTGGAACAAAATACGCTAAAGTTTGATACCTGTTATTTGTTTTAAAACCTTAATAAACGTATATTGTGAAAAAAAAAAAAAAAAAGAAATATCATCTAGAATTCAGTTCTAAATATATTTTTGACTATAATTCAATTGGTCTCTTGTGTCTTTTTCTTTATTTTCATTGTACCTCTATTTGTAAATAATTACAAATGTACTAATGAAATACACATTTTTAAATAATAAATTGAAGTGCAACACTAAGGTTAATCACAGAATTAATTTTAGAAACAATCTTGCCCTTCTCCCACTCCATCTTACACTGTTGATAACTTAGTTTTGAACTTTGACGTCTGGGTGATGCTTAATCTTGTAGGCAATCCAAAGAAGTCATCACTAAGTGAATAGCATTTTTTTTTCTCTAGGAAACGTTTTGGAACAGTATTCCCAAACTCAAAGTCTTCAAAGACACAGAATAGCAGGATCAAAAGGGGTTAGCCAATTTATTAATCTTAGATCAAAGACCCATCAAAAATATTCCCTGTTGACATTCACTTAGATTGGATCCTCATGAACACACTGACCTGTTAAATATGACCTGTATCCATCAGGAACACAGCATCATGAAGAGATCAGGTCTGGCATAAATTCCTTTTAAGGCATATAGACAAGAAACAATTTGAACAGCTAGTGAAAGCAGTCTTTGTCCAAATGTGTAATAATTACTCTGTATGGATGATGATGACTATGCAGGAATATGTAAAAGCTATAGAATCACGATGCATATATGGGACATACTGAGGCTGATGTACTACAGAAGTTAAGAATCTTCACTGAAAAAATAGTGTGAATGGGAAAAGTATCTGCTTGTGTTTGGTTATTCAAAGTCAACAGGACATTGCTTTTAACATGATTGGATAATTCACAGGAATGCTGGCCATGTATAATATTGTTAATAATGATCCAAAGGTTACTTTTCCTTTGCAGTAGTAAATCTGCAATAATATAATTTTGAATAACTAAATAATCAATTAACTAGTTAACTAATTGTGGTCAGTCAACAAAGTGGGGAAGGGCATTCCACTTTCTTCAGGGTTAACAATTACAGAAACAATATAAATACATACAATATGGTGGCTTGTAAATAATAATTATATGCTGTATACAGTATCTCACAAAAGTGAGTACACCCCTCGCATTTTCTAAATATTTTATTATATCTTTTCATGTGGCAAAACTGAAGAAATGACACTTTGCTACAATGTAAAGTAGTGAGTGTACAGCTTGTATAACAATGTACATTTGTTGTCCCCTCAAAACAACTCAACACACAGCCATTAACCACTTCAGCCCCGGAAGGATTTGCCCCCTTCCAGACCAGAGCACTTTTTGCGATTCGGTGCTGCGTCATTTTAACTGACAATTGCACTGCCGTGCAACATTGTACCCAAACAAAATTGATGTCTTTTTTTCCACACAAATAGAACTTTCTTTTGGTGATATTTGATCATCTCTGCGGTTTTTATTTTTTGCGCTATAAACAAAAAAAGAGTGACAATTTTGAAAAATAAAACTACATTATTTACTTTTTGCTATAATAAATATCCTAAAAAAATTAAACAAAAACACATTTCTTCCTCAGTTTAGGCCAATATGTATTCTCCTACATATTTTTGGTAAAAAAAAAATCGCAATAGGTGTATGTTGATTGGGTTGCGCAAAAGTTATCGTGCCTACAAACTATGGGAATAGATGTATGGCATTTTTATTATTATTATTTTTTTTACTAGTAATAGCGGTGATCTGCAATCGCAATCAGGATTGTGATATTGTTGGTGACAAATCGGACACTTTTCACACTTTTTTGGGAATAATGACAATTATACAGCGATCAGAGCTTTAAATAGCCATTGATTACTGTATAAATGTCACTGGCAGGGAAGGGGTTAAACTTTAGGGAGTGATTAAGGGGTTAAGTGTGTTCCCTCAGTGTGTTCTAACTGTGTGGGGGCTGGGTTGGCAGGGGCATGACATATCTACTTGTTCCCGATCACTGGGAACAGTAGATCTATTACATGTCCCCTGACAAAAAGGAGATCCGTCCTGTTTACAATGGCAGATCTTTATTCTGCCTCTGTAACAGGCGATCGGGGGTTGCCGGTGGACATCGGGTCCACCTGACCCACGAGCATGCTCATGCAGCATTCAGTGGGAGCAAGAGTGCGCCGGCGGCAGCGCACTCCTGCCCGCAACTGCGCGAGCCGCCATACAGCTGCGGCGATTCAGGCAGCAGTGCCAACCTGCCTCCATATTATGATGGAGTCCGGTCAGCAACTAGTTAATGTCTAAACCGATGGCAACAAAAGTGAGTACACCCCTAATTGAAAATATCCAAATTGAGCCCAAAATGTCAATATTTTGTGTGACCACCATTATTTTCCAGCACTGCCTTAACCCTCTTGGGCATGGAGTTCACCAAGCTGTACACTCACTACTTTACATTGTAGCAAAGTGTAATTTCTTCAGTGTTGTCACATGAAAAGATATAATAAAATATGTAAAGGTGTGTACTCACTTTTGTGAGATACTGTGTGTTTGTGTGTATATATATATATATATATATATATATATATATATATATATACAGTGGTAGTGTGTCATAGAGTGTTTTCACT
>BLSH010303386.1:120983-137066 GCA_018402905.1 Glandirana rugosa | reverse complement strand
TTGCCGGTGGACATCGGGTCCACCTGACCCACGAGCATGCTCATGCAGCATTCAGTGGGAGCAAGAGTGCGCCGGCGGCAGCGCACTCCTGCCCGCAACTGCGCGAGCCGCCATACAGCTGCGGCGATTCAGGCAGCAGTGCCAACCTGCCTCCATATTATGATGGAGTCCGGTCAGCAACTAGTTAATGTCTAAACCGATGGCAACAAAAGTGAGTACACCCCTAATTGAAAATATCCAAATTGAGCCCAAAATGTCAATATTTTGTGTGACCACCATTATTTTCCAGCACTGCCTTAACCCTCTTGGGCATGGAGTTCACCAAGCTGTACACTCACTACTTTACATTGTAGCAAAGTGTAATTTCTTCAGTGTTGTCACATGAAAAGATATAATAAAATATGTAAAGGTGTGTACTCACTTTTGTGAGATACTGTGTGTTTGTGTGTATATATATATATATATATATATATATATATATATATATACAGTGGTACCTCGGTCCACGAACACTTTTTGCGAACTCGGTTCATGAATAGAAGAGTTCACAAAAATTTGCTTCAGTTCATGAATACGATTTGTGGCCATTTTCCCTGCTTTTGAGATTGTGGGTCACAGAGAGACACTGAAAGTGTACAGTACAGTATTGAGAAGCTGTGCTTTTTAGCACATACATACTGTACTGTCGATCCAGTATGGCGCCAAAGAAAATGCAGAACAGGCATGGTGTTCAGAAGAAAGTGTGGAGCAGTAATGCAGGTGGCAAGAATATGCAAAGCGCAAATGTAGGTGACAAGAATGTGCAAGGTTAATGTTCTCTCTCTTCATACTGTACTGTACTTTTTTCATAGCTTTGTGGTTCAAAAACAAAAAAAAAGTTCAGAACGGTTTAACCTGATTTACATTGCACCCTATGGGGAAATTTGCCTCGGTTCAAAACCAATTTGGCTTGCGAATTAAGTTTGTGAACCGAGGTACCACTGTATATATATATATATATATATATATATATATATATATATAACAACTGTAATAACTGTATATAATTAAAATGGTATGTATTCATGAGTCAACTGATTAGTATTCATTAACCACTTAAAGACCACTTAGCGTACGCATACTTTTACTGCTGCAGAGTGGCAGAGTAGCGCAAATCGGTGTATATAAATGGCATTCCGCGCACGCGCAGCTAGAGGGTGAGCGCGTACCACTGGTGGTGTGCTTTCGTGCCTGCCGCATGCTCCCTAAGCATGGCTGCTGGTCGGGGAGACTCAATGTCTGCTGGTGACCCGCGATCGTCTGTTAGAAAAGAAAATTGGGGAACCGTCGATGTAAACACGGCGGTTCCTCGCTCTGTCAGGTGCTCGGGATCAGTTAGATCTCTTGTGCCCCTGGCAGCCCAGCCCACACACAGTTAGAACATGCCTAGTTAACACAGTTAACCCCTTCATGTTAACTCCTTCATTCCCCCTGCAGATTAACCCCTTCCCTGCCAATGACATTTATACAGTAATCAGTGGCTATTTAAATTTCTGATCTCTGTATAAATGTCAATGGTCCCAAAAAAGTGTCAAGAATGTCTGACATGTCCACGGCAATATTGCAGTCCCGATAAAAATCGCAGATCACCGCCATTACTAGTAAAAAAGAAAAATGGTAAAAAAGCCATAAATTAATTCTCATGGTTTGTAAACGCAGCAACTTTTGTGTAAACCAATCAATAAACGCCAATTGCGTTTTTTTTACCACAAATATGTAGAAGTATATATATCAGCCAAAACTGATGAATAAATTTGTGTTTTTATATATTTTTTGGATATGTATTATAGCAAAATGAAAAAAATATTGTTTTTTTTTCTTTAAATTGTTGCTCTTTTTTTGTTTATAGCAGTGATCAGAAGTGACGCAGAGGTGATCAAATACCAATAATTCATTTAGGTACAACATCATATGACCGTGCAATTGTCAGTTAAAACAATGCAGTGCCAAATAGCAAAAAGTGCTCCGGTCCTAATGTGGGAAATCCTTCCGGGGCTGAAGTGGTTAATATATAGTAATAAAAGTCCCCTTATATTTGCATTCTAAAAAAAGAATTGTTATCACTATTTGTTAAGAGAAACACTGAGTAAAAAATAAACCTGTTTCTGAGTTATCTGGGAATAGTTCAATTTGTATTAACTCATCCATTACTAGCATTACTATGCTAACTTTGTGATTAATTGCATACAGTCACCAGATATTTATAATGATTCATAAGTGCAAGGACACTCGCAACATGTAAGTGTGCAAAAGGCACAGGGTACTTATTCAAGTTTGGAATAACCCATTTATTCAAGCATATAATTTCCATCTTTCCAAAATGTAAATGGACTTATATCTGGGATTGGACCTGGTGTTCACCTTGGATGTTCTCAAGATAGCATCTACTTCATATTGAAAACCCATAAATACTGTATGTATAGCCATCCATGCTACATTTCTATGAACTTTTTCACTTTATATTTAAATCTCTTAAATAATATTGTGTCTATCATATGTTCTGACAGAGAATAACACCCCTAAGGACATGGCAATCATATTTTCACAAAATGAAAATCTGCCAATTTTTCATCAGCATTTGTCTTGCAGCTGCCCACATGCAATGCAGATAAGTAATGGAACTTCGCAGGTGTGTTCATTTGCTTAATTTCTTTCCACTAATTAGATTTGATATATGTTTTTTAGTGTCGTTCATCTTGACAAGTTGCTGAATTATTCCATCTCCTACATGTTCAGACCTATTCTCACGCAGAGTTGAAACAAAGTGGTTCTTTGTGTACTACAATGTAGTAAGCATATCAAATTATAGTTCAACCTTAAAGGGATTTAGGAAAGTACGCATATTACCTGAAACAAACTCAAGATTGTCATTGCACCAATTGCATGCATAGGGGTTTGTTTCTACACTATGTGTAGGAGAGATTCCACACTATGAACTCTGATAAATATCATCATTGCTTCTACAAGTAATCAGATATCATAAGTAGAGTTGAGCGGACACCTGGATGTTCGGGTTCGGCGGATTCGGCCGAACTTCGCGAAAAAGTTTGAGTTCGACACCGAACTTGACCCGATCTCCGAACCCCAATGAAGTCAATCTTTTGGGCACTAAAATGGCTCTAAAAAAGTCCTGGAAAGGGCTAGAGGGCTGCAAAAGGAAGCAAAATGGGGGTAAGAGTAGGACAAGTGCCCTGCAAACAAATGTGGATAGGGAAATAACTTAAAATCACATAAAAAAATAAAAAATGGAGGAGGTGGATGTGGAGTAGGAGGTTGAGGAGATGGTGACCGTGGCGGTGTAGGTGGAAGTGGCGGTGGAGGAGGAGGAGGTAGCCAACACTGTTTTTTGTTTGTTTGTTTTTTTTTTCTAATTGACTTATGTTCTATAAAAAAAAAAGAATAAGTTCACTTAAGTATACCAATGGCTGTGTGAGGTCGGTATAAATGTCTATTCTGCACAAGGTAAAAATAAGTCTTGTGGGATCCATGCCTGGTTCATTTTAATAAACATTAGCTTGTCCACGTTGGCTGTGGACAGGCGGCTGCGCTTGTCTGTGATAAGGCCCCCTGCCGTGCTAAACACACGTTCAGACAATACACTGGCTGCAGGGCAGGCCAGCACCTCCAAGGCATAAAGGGCAAGCTCAGTCCATGTGCCCAATTTGGAGACCCAGAAGTTGAATGGGGCAGACCCATCAGTCAGTATGTGTAGGCGTGTGCGCACATACTGTTCCACCATGTTGCTGAAATGCTGCCTCCTGCTAAGACGTTGCCTATCAGCTGGTGGTGCTGTTTGTTGTGGTGTGCTGCTGACAAAGCTTTTCCACATTTCAGCCATGCTAACCCTGCCTTCTGAGGTGCTGGCGGTGCCACAGCTGCGTTGGTGACCTCTTTCTCTCCTCTGCCTTCGCCTTGTGCTTCCACTGAGCCCCGGTGTAATTTGTGAATGCCCTCAGCAGCGCATCTACCAGCGTGCGCTTGTAGTCACGCATCTTTGGATCACGCTCCAGTGAGGGAATTAAGGACAGCACATTGTAATTGTAACGGGGATCCAGCAGGGTGGCCATCCAGTAATCAGCACAAGTTACAATGGGGGCAACTCGGCTGTCATTGCACAGACACTGCAGCATGTAGTCGCTCATGTTTGCCCAGAGGCAAAGACGAGCTGTCCTCTGTGGGAGGTGTATCATCTGTGTCCTCCGTATTCCCCCAGCCACGCTCCAGTGATGCCCACGAGCTGCGTTGGGTGCCACCCTGCTGTGAACACAGTTCCTCCTCCTCATCATCCTTGTCCTCCTCGTCCTCCAGGACTGTGCCCTGGCTTGAAATTTTTTTACCTGGCCTATGCTGATGCAGGAACCCACCCTCCGAGCCACTTGTTAATGACTGGCCTGATAACCGTGGAAATGACCCCTCTTCCTCCTCCTCTTTCTCCTGTGCCCCATCCTTTTCCATCATCGCCCAAAGTGTTTTTTCAAGGAGACATAGAAGTGGGATAGTGACGCTGAGAACAGCGTCATCGGCACTGGCCATGTTGGTGGAGTACTCAAAACACCGCAATATGGTACACAGGTCTCGCATGGAGGCCCACTCGTTGGTGGTGAAGTGGTGCAAACTCCACTATTGCCTGCTGCTGCTCGCACAGTCTCTCCAGCATGTGCAAGGTGGAGTTCCACCTTGTGGGCACGTCGCATAGGAGGCGGTGAGCGGGAAGGCCGAAGTTGCGCTGCAGCGCAGATAGGCAAGCAGCAGCAGGGTGAGAATGCCGAAAGCATGCACAGACGGCCCGCACTTTCTGCAGCAGCTCTGACATATCCGGGTTGTTCTTTTAGAAATTTCTGCACCACCAAATTCAGCACATGCGCCAGGCAAGGGATGTGCGTCAAACCGGCTAGGCCCAGAGCTGCTACGAGATTTTGCCCATTATTGCACACCACCAGGCCGGGCTTGAGGCTCAGTGGCAACAACCACTCATCGGTCTGTTGTTCAATGCCCGTCCACAGCTCCTGCGCAGTACGGAGTAGGAGGCAACAGGAGGCAAAGAGAAATGCCCTGCAATCCTCGGTGGTGGAAGGACATGCGCCAAACTGCTATCCACCTCAGGCCCACCCGCCACTACATTTGCCCAGTGTGCAGTTAGCGAGATATAGCGTCCCTGCCCGTGCTTACTGGTCCACGTATCAGTGGTTATGTGGACCTTGCCACAGATGGCGTTGCGCAGTGCACACTTGATCTTGTCCCGACTTGTTTGTGCAGGGAAGGGATGGCTCGTCTGGAAAAGTAGTGGCAGATGGGAACCACGTACTGTGGGCAGCCACCGCCATCAGGTTTTTAAAGCTGTCCGTGTCCACCAGACGGAATGACAGCATTTCAAATGCCAGGAATTTTGAGATGCTGGCATTCAGGGCCAGGGATCGCAAGTGGGTGGGGGTACTTCCTCTTTCTCTCCAGTGTTTGGGAGATGGACAGCTGTAAGCTACCATGGGCCCGTGTGGAAATGCTTGGGCACAGCAGTAGAGTCATCAAAAAGCATAAGAAACTGCTGCATGACTTGGGGCTCAGACTGCTTGGCTGATTTACAAGGGGCTGAGGTGAAAGACAGATGGCCATGGGGTTCAGGTGCCAACTCTGAGCTTTCAGCAAGGGACCGGGTGTGAGACAATGTGAAGGAACTGGAGGCATTGTCAGCCATCCAATCTACTATCGCCTGCACTTGTTCTGGCCTCACGATTCGTTGAGTGGCATTCGGGCCTACCATATAACGTTGAAGGTTCTGTCAGCTACTCGCACCTGAGGAAGGTGTTTCACTTGTGCGTGTAGCTGGCACAGATTGACCACGTCCTCTCCTTGCAACAGGAGCTTCACCAACACCAGCAGCACCAGGACCATGACCACGTCCCTTATTTGACGCTCTCCTCATTCTGGACACAAATGTACTATTTATCACAAATTTATATTATTTTTTAAACCGGCAATGTAGACACACTTTTTACTTTAGCGCAAGAAATGCACAGCAAGGTGCAAATGTACTATGTAGCACTATTTATTATTCTTTTTTTTTAAACCAGCAATGTAGACGCCCTTTATAATTTTGTGCAAGAAATGCATAGCAAGGTGCAAATGTACTATGTAGCACTATTTTCTTTTTTTTTTTAAACCAGCAATGTAGAGGCACTTTTTAGTTTTGTGCAAGAAATGCACAGCAAGTTGCAAATGTACCATGTAGCACTATTTTTTATTTTTTTTTAAACCAGCAATGTCGATGCACTTTTTAATTTTGTGCAAGAAATGCACAGCAAGGTGCAAATGTACTACGTAGCACTATTTATTATTCTTTTTTTTTAAACCAGCAATGTAGACACACTTTTTAATTTTGTGCAAGAAATGCACAGCAAGGTGCAAATGTACTATGTAGAACTATTTTTTTTTTGTAAACCAGCAACGTCGACGCACTTTTTAATTTTGTGCAAGAAATGCACAGCAAGGTGCAAATGTACTATGTAGCACTATTTATTATTCTTTTTTTTTTAAACCAGCAATGTAGACACACCTTTTATTTTTGTGCAAGAAATGCACCGCTGGCCGCAAATGTAGTATTTAATTTTTTTTTTAAACCAGCAATGTAGAGGCAATTTTTAGTTTTGTGCAAGAAATGCACAGCAAGGTGCAAATGTACTATGTAGCACTATTTATTATTCTTTTTTTTTTAAACCAGCGATGTAGACACACTTTTTATTTTTGTATTAGAAATGCACCGCTGGCCGCAAATGTAGTATTTAGAATATTTTTTTTTTAAACCAACAATGTAGATGCACTTTTTATTTTTGTGCAAGAAATGCACCGCTGGCCACAAATGTAGTATTTAGAATATTTTTTTTTTAAACCAGCAATGTAGACACACTTTTTATTTTTGTGCAAGAAATGCACTGCTGGTCGCAAATGTATTATTTCGATTTTTTTTTTAAACCAGCAATGTAAACGCACTTTTTATTTTTGTGCAAGAAATGCACTGCTGGCCGCAAATGTAGTATTTAGATTTTTTTTTTTTAAACCAGCAATGTAGACGCACTTTTTATTTTTGTGCAAGAAATGCACCGCTGGCCGCAAATGTAGTATTTAGATTTTTTTTTTTTTAAACCAGCAATGTAGATGCAGTTTTTAATTTTGTGCAAGAAATGCCCCGCTGGCCACAAATGTAATATTTTGCACACAAAAAAAAAATTAATTTGTCTAACTGCAATGTAAAAGCATTAAATGTTGCCAACTGAACTAACAGAACAAGATTAAAGTAGTATCCCTGACACACAAGCAGTGTTAAGTGCACTACACTTGCAAAAATGGCTGCAAACGCCCACCTAACAAACAGAAAAATTGCTTAGGTTTTAAATGAGGCACTTTGCTTAGCAAACAAAATGTACTCTAGCAAACATAAATCTCCTCTAGCACCCACCCACCAATAAATCGCTGTTTTTAACAGATTTTCTAAAGCTAATCTGTCCCTCACAGCAGCAGCATCCTCTCCCTACACTAGTATGATATGATGTGACATGCAACACTACGTGACTCCAGCTTATATAGAGGCTGGGTCACATGATGCACTAGCCAATCACAGCCATGCCATTAGTAGGCATGGCTGTGATGGCTTCTAAGGGCAAACAAGTTAAACGCTTGTTGATTGGCTGCCCTGCAGCCATTCAAAAGGCGCAAAAAAATACTCGAACTCCGAACCCGGACTTTTTCTCAAATGTCCTGGTTCGGGTTCGGGACACGGACACCCTAACGACCGGTACGAACCCGTACTTTACAGTTTGGGTTCGCTCAACTCTAATCATAAGGTATAAAAAATACAAATACTAGCTTTAGAATGTAAAAAATATTTAGTTTTCATAAACTACGTTCTCCCCATCCAGAGCAGTATTATAAATAAAATTGTAATAATAAGTGACTTGCACTTCTATTGTATTGGCCTTTTGGGGTGGTTTATAGCTAAAGCCAAAAAACAGACATAAAAACAATTAATGCAATTATATATTTAATATAATAGCAAAAATGGAAGCTTAGAATGCTACAGACATAGGGTAAATGTATGAAAAAGGCAGTCTGGTGGCTTTTATCTTCTCGGCCAGGCTGGACGTTGTGTCATGTTAGGGGCAAGTATATACAACTTTTTTTTACATATGTAAAGCTCTGTGTAAATTGTCTACTCTATATAATTACCTGCAATAAATAAATAAATACTCTCTACCTGCCACATCATAAAAGCATGATATCTGAGAATTATGAATTGGCAGGTTAGACAGCCTCGCTTCCTGCACTGAAAAAATCCTGTTCTTTGGTCGAACATAAATCGAATGTCCATTATCCTTCGTCTACTGATGTTGTGATCTTACAACTTACTAGGGGAAATTATATTTTTGAGGCTGCATACCTTCTTAAATGTGACAACAGGTGCCTCAGGAAGACTAGGTCCTAATTTAGAGTCCAAAAGAATAAGTGCCAATGATTTTTAAAGATTCTAATTATAGCCTGATAATTGCCAATGGATTCCATAGTAAATCTCACCTTGTTGGTGCTCTCAATATTAGACATATAACAATGGGTAAGAGGGCAATCCTCTAAATAACTTTTATAAGCACTGTGTACTAGATGGTCTGAATATCCCTTCTTCTTAAATTTGCTTATTATGACCTTACTTTTCGTTTTGTAGTCATTCAACCTGGCACAATTTCTCCTCAAACAATGGAACTGACTTGTTGGTATATTTTTGTGCCAGGAAGTGTGGTGGCAACTGTTATAATGTAAGTGAGAGTTGCCGCTGGTAGGTTTATTGTGCTTTCTAGTACATATAGTGCCCCCATCATGAAACAATTCTAAATCCAGAAAAAACGAATTATCATGAAAGATTACATGAGTAAACTGGAGGCTCAAGCTATAGTTATTGCAATGGGTCACAAAGGATGAGAATGATTACAAACTACCATTCCAAATAATCAATATACAGTCAGGTCCATAAATATTGGGACATCGACACAATTCTAATCTTTTTGGCTCTATACACCACCACAATGGATTTGAAATGAAACGAACAAGATGTGCTTTAACTGCAGACTTTCAGCTTTAATTTGAGAGTATGTACATCCAAATCAGGTGAACGGTGTAGGAATTACAACAGTTTGTATATGTGCCTCCCACTTTTTAAGGGACCAAAAGTAATGGGACAGATTAACAATCATAAATCAAACTTTCACTTTTTAATACTTGGTTGCAAATCCTTTGCAGTCAATTACAGCCTGTAGTCCGGAACGAATAGACATCACCAGACGCTGGGTTTCATCCCTGGTGATGCTCTGCCAGGCCTCTACTGCAACTGTCTTCAGTTCCTGCTTGTTCTTGGGGCATTTTCCCTTCAGTTTTGTCTTCAGCAAGTGAAATGCATGCTCAATCGGATTCAGGTCAGGTGATTGACTTGGCCATTGCATAACATTCCACTTCTTTCCCTTAAAAAACTCGCAGTATGCTTCGGGTCATTGTCCATCTGCACTGTGAAGCGCCGTCCAATGAGTTCTGAAGCATTTGGCTGAATATGAGCAGATAATATTGCCCGAAACACTTCCGAATTTATCCTGCTGCTTTTGTTAGCAGTCACATCATCAATAAATACAAGAGAACCAGTTCCATTGGCAGCCATACATGCCCACGCCATGACACTACCACCACCATGCTTCACTGATGAGGTGGTATGCTTTGGATCATGAGAAGTTCCTTTCCTTCTCCATACTCTTCTCTTCCCATCACTCTGGTACAAGTTGATCTTGGTCTCATCTGTCCATAGGATGTTGTTCCAGAACTGTGAAGGCTTTTTTAGATGTTGTTTGGCAAACTCTAATCTGGCCTTCCTGTTTTTGAGACTCACCAATGGTTTACATCTTGTGGTGAACCCTCTGTATTCACTCTGGTGAAGGCTTCTCTTGATTGTTGACTTTGACACACATACACCTACCTCCTGGAGAGTGTTCTTGTTCTGGCCAACTTTTGTGAAGGGTGTTTTCTTCACCAGGGAAAGAATTCTTCGGTCATCCACCACAGTTGTTTTCCATGGTCTTCCAGATCTTTTGGTGTTGCTGAGCTCACCGGTGCGTTCTTTCTTTTTAAGGATGTTCCCAACAGTTGATTTGGCCACGCCAAATGTTTTTGCTATCTCTCTCAGGGGTTTGTTTTGTTTTTTCAGCCTAAAGATGGCTTGCTTCACTGATAGTGACAGCTCTTTGGATCTCATATTGAGATTAACTTGAAAACTTGAAACTTGAAATTAACTCTGGACATTTTATATGCTCCTTGTAAATGGGATAATGAGGGAATAACACACACCTGGCCATGGAACAGCTGAGCAGCCAAATGTCCCATTACTTTTGGTCCCTTAAAAAGTGTGAGGCACATATACAAACTGTTGTAATTCCTACACCATTCATCTGATTTGGATGTAAATACCCTCAAATTAAAGCTGAAAGTCTGCAGTTAAAGCACACCTTGTGTGTTTCATTTCAAATCCATTGTGGTGGTGTATAGAGCCAAAAAGATTAGAATTGTGTTGATGTCCCAATATTTATGGACCTGACTGTATCATCAATATGTAGACCATAAAAGATGATATACTGAGCGAAAAGGTTGTCGTGACACATAGGGGTTGATTTACTAAAGCTGGAGAGTGCAAAAACTGGTGCAGCTGTGCATGCTAGCCAATCAGCTTCTAACCTCAGCTTGTTCAATCAAGCTTTGACAATAAAACCTTGAAGCTGATTGCTTTCTGTGTGGAGCTGCACCAAAATTTGCACTTTCAAGCTTTAGTAAATCAACCCCATAGAATCAGGGTCACTGATAGTGCAGTACAGCCGGCCTTCCTGTACCAGGCCTAGCCCTATCAGTTCAAAAGAGGGGCCCGGGCACCTGATGAGTAGAAGGGTGGGCTGTTCTGCCTCATCACTGTATCTGATCCTTCTGTAGCTTCTCCTGCAGCCCAGCTAACTTTTACTACCAACACTTTTCCATTGCTGCTGGAAGAGCCATAGGGAGATTGGCTCCAGTATCTGTGAATTGTGACCCTGCGCCATGCTGCACTGATCACCTGCCTTCTGGGTCCTCCAGCACCAATTATCCTGTGTGTCCCTCCCCTCCTCCTGCAGCTGTGATGGCTCTTCTCTTCCTTCCTACATCTGCAGTTGCTGAGACACGGGTGGATCAGGAAGCCAGTGTATCAGTACATTTAGATTTAAAGAGGTTCAATTTCCACAGCTGTTACCTGAACATTCCTCTATTTGCCGTGGTTTTACCATGCTAGCAGGTGGGTTCATGTGCACTTGGTCAGTTTCTGGCTTTGTATATGACTGAAGCCAAGCCTGAGAATTGATATAACTATTACAAGAAGTTTCTGGAACTAATCTTTGAAATTGATGTAAAGCTCACACAATTTAAAGTGGTTCTTCAGTCAGTTTATTCATTTTAATTTACAAAAACTGTAACTGCTGACTTTTAATAAACAGCAATTTGCCTTTCACACAATCCAGCGCTGTCATCACCCAAGCCAGTTTCTTCACTGGCCTTATGGTCACCATATTAACTATGGGCAGCCGGCTGTGACCACAGCCTCACAGCTGGGTGTCCACTACGCATGCACGAGACACACTGCTCTTTATAAATTGTCACTGCAGCCTTCTGAGAACTGTGGCATGTTCCAGAAGGCTGCGGGTTGGGGGTGGGGGAATGGGGCTGGGGGTTGTGAGGCTTCTGGCAGGTCTGCCATGGCATCCTAACCAGGAAGTGGGAGCGGGTACCTGTCAAAACCACTCCCCCCCAAAAAAAATTATATTGCAAAGGTGGCAGAGGAGAGGGAGGAGGAGATACAGCGGAACATCACCTCAAACTTTGTAACCATGTACAGTGAATACACCACTCACATTTTTGTAAATATTTTATTATATCTTTTTATGTAACTTACACTTTTCTACAATGTAAAGTAGTGAGCGTACAGCTTGTATAACAGTGTAAATTTTCTGTCCCCTCAAAATAACTCAACACACAGCCATTAACTGCTGGCAACAAAAGTGAGTACACCCTAAGTGAAAATGTCCAAATTGGGCCCAAAGTGTCAATATTTTGTGTGACCACCAATATTTTCCAGCACTGTCTTAACCCTCTTGGGCATGGAGTTCACCAGAGCTTCACAGGTTGCCACTGGAGTCCTTTTCCACTCCTCCATGATGACATCATGGAGCTGGTGGATGTTAGAGACCTTGTGCTCCTCCACCTTCCGTTTGAGGATGCCCCACAAATGCTCAATAGGGTTTAGGTCTGGAGACACGCTTGGCCAGTCTATCACCTTTACCCTCAGCTTCTTTAGCAAGGCAGTTGTCATCTTGGAGGAGTGTTTGGGGTCGTTATCATGTGGGAATACTGCCCTGCGGCCCAGTCTCTGAAGGGAGGGGATCATGCTCTGCTTCAGTATGTCACAGTACATGTTGGCATTCATGGTTCCTTCAATAAACTGTAGCTCCCCAGTTCTGGCAGCACCCATGCAGCCCCAGACCATGACACTCCCACCAACATGCTTGACTGTAGGCAAGACACACTTGTCTTTGTACTCCTCACCCGGTTGCCATCACACACATATGACACCATCTGAACCAAATAAGTTTATCTTGGTCTCATCAGACCATAGTACATGGTTCCAGTAATCCATGTCCATGATCTGCTTGTCTTCAGCAAACTGTTTGTGGGCTCTCTTGTGCATGATCTTTAGAAGAGGCTTCCTTCTGGGATGACAGCCACGCAGACCAATTTGATGCGGTGTACGGTGTATGGTCTGAGCACTGACAAGCTGACCCCCACCCCTTCAACCTCTGCAGCAATGCTGGCAGTACTCATATGTCTATTTCCCAAAGACAACCTCTGGATATGACGCTGAGCACATGCACCCAACTACTTTGGTCGACCATGGCGAGGGCTGTTCTGAGCGGAACCTGTCCTGTTAAACTGCTTCATGGTCTTGGCCACCATGCTGAAGCTCAGTTTCAGAGTCTATGCAATCTTCTTATAGCCTAGGCTATCTTTATGTTGAGCAACAATTCTTTTTTTCAGATCCTCAGATAGTTCTTTGCCATGAGGTGCCATGTTGAACTTCCAGTGACCACTATGAAAGAGTGAGAGCGATAATGCCAAATTTAACACACCTGCTCCCCATTCACACCTGAGACCTTGTAACACTAACGTGTCACATGACACCAGGGAGGGAAAATGACTAATTGTGCCCAATTTGGACATTTTCACTTAGGGGTGTACTCACTTTTGTTGCCAGTGGTTTAGACATCAATGGCTGCCTGTTGAGTTATTTTGAGGGGACAGCAAATTCACACTGTTATACAAGCTGTGCACTCACTACTACATTGTAGCAAAATGTAATTTCTTCAGTATTGTCACATAAAAAGATATACTAAAATATTTACAAAAATGTGAGTGGTGTATTCACTTTTGTAAGATACTGTACATTTCCTCTCCTCTGCTACCTTTGCAATATAATTTTTTTTGGGGGGGAGTGGTTATAAAAAGATATAATAAAATATGTACAAAAATGTGAGGGGTATACTCACTTTTGTGAGATACTGTATGGTGCAAAATAATGCAATAAATAAAGTGATCAAAATGTATAATTCTAATTACGATTAATAAATAAATAAAGATAAATTCATATTAATATGTGCAATAAATAAATAGTGGCATTTCATATATATATATATATATATATATATATATATACACACATACATATACAAAAACCTCCATGGAAGAGCCCATAAAGCAGGATAAAAGAGTCCAAAGACATGCCAATCCACAGAAAGAGGGGGAATCTCTTCAAGGTTCAATCTAAGTGGGGGATAGAAAACCTCCAGATCTCAAGTAGCAGGTACATCACACCACCTCAGTGTAAACAGATAGGAGTTAACCAGAGCTATGCGATCACCTGTGGAGCCGGGACACATGGCAACCATGAATGCACAATTGACCGCGGCCATCTTTGTTTCTGGCAGAACAATGTTTTTATTAGTTAGAAGTGAAATGTTTTCATTACTCATGTAAGTGCATTTGTCAGATTAAATTTTATATTTTATTGCTGGTCTTCACTATGGAGAGTATTATTTTCTTCCTTCTTATTGTGGTGTGATGTGCAAATGGTCTAAAGACCCACATGTACTGTATAGGCATTGGCATTTTTAAGGAGTGATGGATTGTTTTTGATGACATCTCATCCCATTCTGATGATCGTGGTGCTGTGCTATTCTCTTGGAGCGTTTTGACCATCATGCTAGTGATCCCAATCTGCTTTCACTGAGGTGATATGATGTGCCTGCTTTATATCACCCACTTAGATGGAACCTTGAAGAGATTCCCCCTCTCTCTGTGGATTTGCATGTCTTTGGACTCTTTTATCTTGCTTTATGGGCTCTTCCATGGATGTTTTTGAATATATATGAAATGCCACTATTTATTAATTTATTTATTGCACATATTGATATGAATTTATATATTATATATATATTTATTACAATTTGAATTATACATTTTGATCACTTTATTTGTTGCATTATTTTGCACAATACATTGTAATATTTGATATAGCGCTATTCTGTTTGCTTTGGAAATTGTGCATACTTTGTATCTAAGTATTATGTTAGCTGTTTATTTTTAGGTTTATTTGGACCCTAGTGCAAATTTCTTTTCTCTTTATAACAGGAATTGCCTGCAGAAGGACCTTCATTGTAGGATCACCAGATATTATTTTCATGAAAGATGCAGATTAAAAAAATATAAAAAATTACTTTTTAAAATACTTTAACATGTTAAAGCTCATGTTAAAACTAATATGTTGGGGTTGTTGTGCCCAGTATCTCCATACCATCAAAGGGGGATTAGGAGGCAAGTTGCTTAAAAGAGCTCTCTTATTGGGGATTTCAATCCCCCTGTGCAGTTAATTTTTATTTTTTGAGTGTTTTTAAGATGTATCTCTACATTTGGGGCATCTTTTTGAATTGCTATTGACTGCCTCTTTGTTCCTTTTGTCAGTCAGAGTAACCCCCCTTTTTGGGGGGGGGGGGGGCTTTGTGAGAGTTTTTCTCCATTTGGCTGACCCTGTATATACCTTTACATCAGTGGGACTGCTGACTTTTAGTTACACTATGATTATTCATTTGGGTTGACTGGAACAGCTCTCCCTCCTTCCTGTCTCACTAATGGACTCCAGAAGGGAATTCCTGGAACCCTTTGGGCCCCTCAGCTTCTCACATTGTGTGAGCTGCTGATGACTTATGGATACATTCTATTGGTTGACTAATCATTTTTGTTGTTTTGTTAGATTTTTTTCATATTGACCACCAATTCACTGAAGATTTGTTGAATGCTGGACCCATGTAAAATTGTGTCTAAGTTTGGCTACTGTAACAGTTATTCTGTATCATCTGTATGTGAGGTGATCTTAACAAAACAGATAGCATTGATCCAACCATGGCCACATAAATCTAGCAGCCCAAATGTTTTTATGGCAATGTCTTGTATCTAATGTTTATTAAAAACATGGCCCCCTGGCATTTATCAGATTATGCTGTACCTTGAAAGCTCAAATGAGATGTAAGTGATAAGGTTTTCATTTACGTTATTGTTTAATTCTGTTTACTTGGTATAGTTGACACATAACCCTTGACTCAACTTAACCACTTCCTTACTGGGCACTTAAACCCCCCTCCTGCCCAGACCAATTTTCAGGTTTCAGCACTGTCGCATTTTGAATGACAATTGCGCGGTCGTGCGATGTTGTACCCAAAGTAATCTATGTTCTGTAACGGTATTTTTGTAAACCCGACGATCTAAATACACCGGTACCAACCTAGTTACGATAGACAAAACAATTCTAGTGGAGTGTATGTCTACTATGTCTTATTGACAATGTCATCGGTTTGAATCTGTGTTAAAATGTACCCAGGTCGTAAGTTGTTTAGAAGT
>BLSH010303386.1:106193-120868 GCA_018402905.1 Glandirana rugosa | reverse complement strand
AAAAAAAAAAAAAAAATTATTCATTGGGTTTGGCCGATTTATATTCTTCTACATATTTTTGGTAAAAAAAATTGCAATCGGCGTTTATTGATTGGTTTGCGCAAAAGTTATTGCGTCTACAAACTATGGGAATTGATTTATGGCGTTTTTATTATTATTATTTTTTTTACTAGTAATGGCGGCGATCTGCGATTTTTATCGGGACTTTGATATCCGGGCGGACATGTCAGTCATTTTTGACACTTTTTTGGGACCAATGACATTTATTCAGCGATCAGAAATTTAAATGTCCACTGATTACTGTGTAACTGTCATTGGCAGTGAAGGGGTTAACCAGCAGGGGGCAGTGAAGGGGTTAACAATGTTCCCTGGGTGTGTTCTAACTGTGGGGGGGCAGGGCTGGCCGGGACATAACAGATCTAACTGATCCCAGTGACAGGGATCAGTAGATCTGTTTGTCCCCTGTCACAGAACGGGGAACCGCCGTGTTTACATCGGCGGTTCCCCGTTCTACTGCTCTGTAAGGCGATCGCGGGTCAGGAGCGGACATCGAGTCCACCCGACCCGCGGGCACGCCCACGCAGCGTGCGGCGGTGGTGCGCGCGCGCCGCCGCCGCAAAGTGCGCGCAGGGGGCGTGTAAAGGGGCGGACGTCCATGGACGTCCACCCGGATTTTCAGGTCCGCGCTGTTGACGTCTTTTGTCAATAGTGCGGACCTGTAGAGGTTAAGTATTACTGTAAGTGCATAAAAGTGTTATCTGCAGTTCTTATTTCTAATTACAGTTAACTTAAAAATACACTTCTATCTAAGACAACTGTATCCACAGATTGAGAATGCTGTTGCACAATTTTACTGCAGAACGCACAGTACTGTTACCTTGTTGCAGGAAGTGAAAAAAAAACTGATTTACTGGTGGGATCACCAGGCAATAAAACTATAAAATGAGTGCTTGGAAAATTAAAAAAAAAAAACAATATGTTAATACTGGTGGTAGACTGCATAATACATGTGTTTGTTATCCATTGTTAAACTTTATCATTCAATCAAATTTAGGTACTCAATTTGAATCATAAATTCTGTTTGGTATGCATGATTTTGTTCCTCCTTCTGCATAAACCCATATATATATATATATATATATATATATATACACACACTTTTTTTACAATAGAACAGTCTGCACACATCTCTGTATTTCATTTTTCTTAACCATTACTAAAAAATGAAATCATTAATTCCTAGTGACTGTTCCTGTTTAAAAAATTCTGGTTTATATTTAATGTTATGAATATGATCAAGAAAACATCTGGCAAGGTATGCTCAGAAAATTAAACTCTATTTAAGAATAGCTAAGAGAGGTATTGAATTTAAAAGACTGAAAATTGAATCCAACATCTTATGTGGCATAGGATAAAAAAGATACATGAGCCCCTTTATTCAGCTACCAATCTTGAAACAACATAAAAATACTCATTTAAACTCATAGTAATATATTGCATTGCTGCTTTTTTTACTAGTCCATTTTTGGCAGTGAGACACAAAAGTAAGGCCAAGTCAAATTCCTCTTTGAATATAAATACATTTGAAATGAATATGCTATTATTTCATTTATATGCCTTAATAAAATGTTCAGTCAACAATTAAATATTATGATGTTTGATTATAAGAATATCTTTATCCTCTAGGGAGAAGAAAAATTTAAAAATAGACGAGGGATGAAGAATTATTTTATTTATATTACTGTATTATATTTAAGAACAATGTAAAAATGTAACCCTAAAGTTATTTTCCACTCTTAAAGCAGAACTTCAGTGTGGCTCTATTAACCGGCCCTCATTGCTCTTTTGTGCCATCATCTTTTCAAAATCCAGCATGTGCACAAATCTCTGCCCAGAATTCAGAACCATAAGCAATTAACGTGCAGAGCTAGTGCTTGACCTTCTTATAATGCATGCATATTATTTTTGATCAAAGTTGAGGATTATATACATACATAATATAAAAATAAAATAAGTTTATAAACTTATAAAGGAGTTTACCAGTTCTTAGGGACAGGTGCTTCATCCGCATCCTATATTAAAACATGTGAAAGGAGAAGGGAAATATTCCCAGTTGGGTTGGACTTTAATGAATGAACAGCTGGCACTGAGGTGAGCACACAATTTTTCATTAAAATTGTAAATATTTATTTCATACAAAAGAAAAAAACATTCTTACATAAAAAGAGGCATAACCATCTCATGAGTCATAAATTACATAATGCTGATATTGTAGAGATATTTGTTTCCAAGATTCAAGATGCTTGTAAATATGGAATCATCCAACGCATTTCGTGGAATATTAATGCTGCTTCTTCAGGGAAGATTCAACATGTATCTAATTATTGTCAAATTGGAAAACACAGCATTACTTACAGAGTATATCATAAATTATATAAATTGCATACATGTATGTATTTGTTTAAATTTATCAAAATTAGCAATTATTATACATGCTCACCAATTTCATCAGCGTATGGGCATGGGTATTCCCATGGGTACCACATCAGCTAAGGCCATCACTATGACATCAAGTGCCTAGTAGCCAAGACCAGGGTGGGTCTGGTGAACACTGTATTGTATAGTGAGAGATAAGGCAGGAAAAAAAGGAAAACTACCCCAGAAGTCACTGCAGAGAGAAAGAAAGGGAAACAAACACTTGATCCAAAGGTACCTCCATATTCGTGGGATGAGCATACCTATTCTAACATGAGGCCCACCATAAAAAAGATATATATATCTACATATATATCAAGTAGAGTAGTAGAAAATAATATATATGTATATAAACAACCAGCTTCAACTGAAATTCAATACATATCTGAATCTTAATATTAAATTCTATAGTGACTATGGCACCTTAGTGAAAACCAAAAAAGCATCACAGCTATGAAAAAAACTTATAGGGTAAACAGTGCATATTCCATCTAAGTAGATGGAGACAGCTAAACCAAATATATACTACTTAGAGCCTCTTCATGGATTGCTGTGCAAGATTATATAGACCAGCATATCAAACCGCTCACGCCACTGAACAGCCACCATCCCCCCAGACTCCTACAGCCCACGTTTTTGAGGTATCTCTTTGTAGCAGTCTTCATTGTGTAAAATTAGTTCACACATATCCACATACTGCTCGGTGTCCATAACGACCACGTTGCCCCCCTTGTCAGTGCGTTTTATGACAATGCGGTCGTTATGGACAAGTACATGTTTGGATATTCGCTGTAGGATTCTGGGGGGATGGTGGCTGTTCAGTGGCATAAGCAATTTGATATGCTGGTCTATGTAATCTTACACAGCAATCCAGGAAGAGGCTCTGAGTAGTATATATTTGATTTAGCTGTCTGCACCTATTTAGATGGAATATTAACTTTTTACCCTATGAGGATTTTTCGTAGCTGTGGAGCTGCTTTAGTTTTCACTAAGGTGCAATAGTCACTATAGAAATTAATATTAAGATTCAAATATGTATTGAATTTCAGTTGAAGCTGGTTGTTTATATACATATATATTATTTTCTACTACTCTACTTGCCCACTATCCACTCTCATCCTTCTGAATAATATATTTGTGGGTAGATATATATATATATCTTCTTATGGTGGGCCCCATGTTAGAATATGTGATGCCCATCCCACTAATATGGAGGTACCTTTGGATCACGCATTTGTTTCCCTTTCATTCTCTCTGCAATGACTTCTGAGGTAGTTTTCGTTTTCTCCTGTCTTATCCATCACTCTACAATCCAGTGTTCACCAGACCCACCCTGGTCTTAGCTACTAGAGATTTGAGGTCATAGTGATGGCCTTAGCCGATGCGGTACCCATGGGAATACACATGCTCATATGCTGATGAAATTGGTGAGCACGTATAATAATTGTTAATTTTGATGAATTTAAACACATATATACATGTATGCAATTTATGTAATTTATGATATACTCTAAGTAATGCTGTATTTTCTAATTTGACAATAATTACTGTAGATACATGTTGAATCTTCCCTGAAAAAGCGGTATTAATATTAAGCAAAAAGTGTTGGTTAATTCCATATTTACAAGCATCTTGAATCTTGAAAATAAGTATCACTACAGTATCAGCATTATGTCATTTATGACTCATGAGAAGGTTATGTCTCTTTTTATGTAATAATGTTTTATCTTTTTGTATGAAATACATATTTTACATTTTAGTGAAAAATTGTGTGCTCACCTCAGTGCCAGCTGTTCATCTGTTAAAGTCCAACCCCACTGGGAATATTTCCCTTTTCCTTTCCAGGCAGGGAGCCTGACGGCAGGGGCCAGCCTCTCCTATGACCCCGGTTTGAGGGACCGCTGGGGTTGAGACAGCGGTCACACGAGCACAGTGAGGTATGAGTGCCTGTGACAGTCCACTGATGTTTGCCAGCAGGTGGTCCACAGGATCGCTGGAGGTGGAGATGACCTGCAGGTGGAAGGCACAGTTAGATAGGAGAGACCCAGTGGAGCTGGGAAGCTGCTGAGCTGGAAGCCGCTGAGGTCCGGATAGCAACAGGCACTGGGACGGAGTCAGGTGAAGGCAGGTTCGGCAACAAGCTGGCGGTGCGGTACAGGAGGAGCAGGCAGGAGGGTAGTTGGGTCCAAGCAGGGTCATCAACAGGCGAGCAGCAGGGTATCAGAGGGTCAGGCAGGAACGTGGTCACAGACAAGCCGGGGTCGGGTGCAGGCAGATAGCAGGAGGGTCGTAGGCAAGCCGGGTCGGAGACGGGTTCAGAACTGGTTATCGGGTTGCAGGTTGATACGGGTAACACTGTAGAGCAGACAGCACCTGCTACAGGGTGCACACTGTTTAAATAGAGCTGCCCGGCGCCGCCTCCTCCGGGAGCATGAGGAAAGAACAACAAAGTGCAAACAAGTCCTCAGCACTGTCTTCTTCTAACACCCGTTGAAGAATATACACTACAGTTTACCAAAAAGCACCTATAGTTTTCATTTAGGGTTTGATTTCAACTTCATGTCTTAAATTATCTGTTTAAAAAAAAAAACCACACTATCATAATTTGAACGAAATATAACATTATTTATTTAAAAGATGTCACATCATGTAAAAAATTGGTTATATTTAATTTCAATATACCAAATTACTGCTAAATATGATTGTTTGCTATAGACAGACATACTGCTTTTTTTTTCTCAAAGGTGTGTGTTGCTATTGGTCTTTTGCAGGGGTAATAAGTAGATACTTAGGCATACCTTGCAAGCTTGCATTTTCAGAATGGCTTAAAATTAAAGTGATACTAAAGGTTTGTTTATTTTTTTTTTAAATATCAAACATGTCAGTGGCCCTGATCCTCCACTTCTGGGGTCCCCCAGTGGTGCTCCTGGCTCCTTCTCTTCTTGAGTGCCCCATCAGGGAATTTCTTTCCCTGGGGGCACTCATGCAGGCACATTCCCATGTCCTGCTGCTGCATCCATTGACACAGACAACAGGACTCGGCTCCGCCCCCCGGCTCCCACGTCTCTGGACTTGATTGACAATGGCCCCCCTGCTATCAATCTATGCAATGAGGATCAAGCTGCTAGGCTCGTCCCTTTCGTGGGAACGATTGGGCTCAGGTAAGTAACATGGGGGGTCTGGGGGGCTGCTGAAACAGAAAAGGGTTTTCCCCTTAATGTATAGAATACATTAATGTGAAAAACTGTGAGGGTTTATAACTAGAGTTGAGCGAACATCTGGATGTTCAGGTTTGGTGGGTTCGGCCGAACTTTGGGAAAAAGGCCGGGTTCGGTACCGAACTTGAGCCGAACTTTACCCCAAACCCCATTGAAGTCAATGGGGACCCTAACTTTTTGGCACAAAAATGACTGTAAAAAAGTCCTGGAAAGTGCTATAGGGCTGCAAAAGGAAGTAAAATGATTTTAGAACAATAATCTGTCCCTTACAGCACAGCAGGAACCTGACCCTATAGGAGTAGGCGATGATTATAGAACAATAATCTGTCCCTTACAGCAACAGCAGGAACCTGAACCTATAGAACTAGAAGATGATTTTAGAACAATAATCTGTCCCTCTAAGCAGTAGACTCTACCTAGTCCAGTCAGATCATTCTGTAATGCAGGATGAGATGTTATTAGATCTGCAATCTGTCACTAAAAGCAGTAGTAGTAGTAGTAATCTCTACCTAGTCCACAATCAGATCGTTCTGTAATGCAGGATGAGTTGTTATTATATCTGCAATCTGTCCCTCACAGCGCCGGCAGCATCCTCTCCCTACACTACCCAGAAAGCATGTGACATGCAGCACTAAGTGACTCCAGCTTATAAAGAGGCTGGGTCACATGATGCACTGGCCAATCACAGCCATGCCATTAGTAGGCATGGCTGTGATGGCTTCTAAGGGCAAACCAGTAAAATGCTTATTGATTGGCTGATCAAATACCCGAACCCAGAACCCGAACCCAAACTTTTTTCAAATGTCCGGGTTCGGGTCCGGGTCACGGACACCCCAAAGTTTGGTACGGACCCGGGTTCGCTCAACTCTACTTACATCCTGTTTGGCTTGAGGTTAGCAGAAGGGACCAGACACCATGTGAGATGCTCGGGAGTAACTCCACTTATATAAAAAAAATCAAAAATAAGAACAAAATGAAAACATATGCAGATGATTATGCACTGATGTGCATTGCATAATTTTATCAAAGTTTGGTGCAGTTGACTTCTGTCCTGAACAGAGAGTTGTTTGTATGAGCAAGGTTTTTCTTTCTGTGTTGGAGGCTCTGTTTAATGAATCACCTGTTGTAGTGATGCTCTGATGTGAGAACCTGCTGTGCCAGTATTCCTTTAGCAGTAGTTAACCCCTTAGGGTTTTTTTCTCACCTACCAAGCCAACAGCTGTTACATTGTCTCTCTGAACAGCTTAGGAACCTTCAGCAGCTGCAATAGGAATTGGGAAGGTTATTTAATAAATTACTACATGGCTTGAGTAGCAATTGCACATGTTATAATAATCCTCTTTTCTTAACAATATGGAGTACTCCCTTAGACTTGAAGGGGTTTATTTCTTTCTACAACAGGTCCTTGTGCTGCCACAGCCTAATCCCTCAATGCTGTGATTGCTCTAAGAAGGTTATAGCTGGAGGGGGGCAGTGCCTTCCTTACTGATACTGTTCCTGGATTGTCAACTTTTCTGTTGGCCTCCTAAAGCTGACTAATGTACATTTGCTATTAAAGCGGAGTTCTGCCCGCCCCAGCAAAAAATTGAAAGTCAGCAGCTACACACTGCTGCTGACTTTTAATATTAAGGACTGGAATCCAGCAATGTTGGCACCCCTGCTGATGTTTGCCTACTGCGCATGCACGATGGCCTGGCGGGGGAAGGAGGAGGAGGGCCGAACTTCAGAGTGATCTTACTGTGGTGAGATCTCTCAGAAGTGGGGATGGGTACTTGTCAAAAACAGGTACCCACTCCCCCTCCCCTCGAAAGGTGCCAAATATGGCACCAGAGGATGGGAGGCTGATAAGCAGAGCTTCCACTTTTGGGTGGAACTCTGCTTTAAGCCTATCCAGATCTGCATGTATTATGCACACCACAAACTGGACCTTTGCTGCTCATGCCTTGGCTGGTGAAACCCTATATGAATTTCTTGCTTTGTTTGGGCATCCAGGGAGCAAGATACAGCAACCAACAGGTTTCCATGGATAGACAAGACACTCTAAAGGAGTCTGTTACAACTCTCTTTGTGCAAGGATTCTCTACTCTGACAATGTCACACTTTTTCTTTGCAGGACCAGTCAACTGGCCACTTTAACCCACTACAAACAATTCCTAAAAGGAAGATGCAGATGAGGAAGATCTTTAAGCAGGTTTTTGTACTTCCCTTTTGTAAGGCTGTTAGGATGCCTAAAATGCCAGAGGTACCTGAAATGCAAGTATTTTAGCACTTACAAAGGAGTACCAGGGAGTGGATTAAGAGCTTTGCTGTGTCATTGGTTAGGAAGGAGTGTATTTTGGAGATGTTGCGGAGGTTGAGGCAGCAAGATTTGGACAGTGATTGGATGTGGGGCTTAAAGGAAAGTTCAGAGACCAGAACTATACCTAGGAACTTGGCATGTGGGGATGGGTTTATAGTTGTGCCATCGATTTTGACAGAGAGATCAGGGGAAGGGGCATATGGGGGAGGAAAAATTATAAGTTTGGTTTTGGATAGATTGGGTTTGAGGAAGTGGTGTGACATCCAGGCTGATATATCTGTTAGTAAATTAGTGATACGTATGGAGATGGCGGGAGTGATCTGAGGGGTAGATAAATAGATTTGGGTGTCCTCAGCGTAGAGGTGGTATTGGAAGCCATGGGAGGCTATCAACTGACCCAGGGAGGAGGAGTAGATTGACAATAGGAGAGGTCCAAGGACAGAACCTTGGGGGACCCCAACAGAGAAAAGAAAAGGAGAGGAGAAAGTTGAATTGTAAGTAACACTAAAGGTACGTTGGATAAGTAGGAGGAGAACCAGCGAAGAGTACAATCACGGATAAAATAGGTCTACTTGGCAGTGAGGAGGCTGGAATTGTATTTTTGGAGGGCAGTTTTGTATTGGTTGAAATCTTTCTGAGACTTAGTCTTATGCCACAGGCGCTCATGTGTTTTTCCAGACTTCTAGTATTATCGGTTTGCCTAGGTTGAAGGGGTCAGGGCCTGATTCTGTAGGTAGTGAGGGGGGCCAGTGAGTCCATTGAGGCTAGAAGTGAAGTGTTGTAGACAGAAGTGGCTACGTCGGTGCAGGATAGGGGTGAGATTTTGTCATATAGGTCGTCAGTAGCAGAGAAGAGAATGCTTGAGATGACATAGGTTTCTGCGGGTAACTTTTAGGCGGTTGGAGGGAGAGGAGGTGGAGGAGAGTGAAGCTAATAAGTACAGACCTCCCTCCACTAACTACAGACCCCCCTCCACTAACTACAGACCCCCATCTCTCAGTATAGACCCCCACAGTATTGATCCCCTCACTAAGTACAGACCCCCCTCTTACAGTATAGACTCCTCTCACTCAGTACAGACCCCCACAGTGCAGACACCCCCCACAGTGCAGACCCCCTCAGTGCAGACACCTCCTCAGTGTAGACACCCCCCACAGTGCAGACACCCCCCACAGTACAGACCCCCCTCAGTGCAGACTCCCCCACAGTGCAGACCCCCCCACAGTGCAGACACCCCCGCAGTGCAGACCCCCCACCGTGCAGACACCCCCAAAGTGCAGACAACCCCTCAGTGCAGACACCCCCACAGTGTAGACATCTCCTCAGTGCAGACACCCCCACAGTGCAGACCCCCTGTCAGTGCAGACACCTCCCCACAGTGCAGCCACCCCCCACAGTGTAGACACCCCCCACAGTGCAGACACCCCCCACAGTGCAGACACCCCACAGTGCAGACACCCCCACAGTGCTGACCCCCCACAGTGCTGACCCCCCATAGTGCAAATACCCCCCATGTAGACCACCCACAGTGCAGACCCCTCCCCTTCCTATAGCACCCCTCTGCACATGTCCAATACACTGCACAGACCTCATAACAGTGTGGCGTGTCCCTTGGACTCCCGAGTCCCATCCTGTAGATGTACACAGAGAGGAGGGGAGGTGGCTTCGCTCCGCTGCGCAGAGAAGAGACACAGCCGGGTTGGCAACTCTGTGAGGACGCAGTCAGATCAGTGAAGGGGGTGGGTGCGGACCATGCGGTGTAGTGGTACTGCTGCCCACGGGTGTCACCCCTCTGGCAGGTGTCACGTGGGTGCGACCCACACCACCCACACCCCCCTAGCAATGCCTCTGGCCACCCATACATATCTTATGAGTTAGTTCCCAAAGGTATGCTGCCATGGAGCCCGTCAGGAAAACAGAAATACTTACCGTAATTTTTTATTTCCTGATGGGCTGCATGTCAGCAGGAGTTCCCTCCCAGTGTTTGAGTAGGTTAGTTATGGAACACGGACTCTGCCTCAGCCTGAAAATTTATGGGAGTGGGGTCCTATAGGGTAGGAACAAGGGTGAGGCTTCCCAAACGTATACTGCCATGGAGCCCATCAGGAAAGGAAAATTATGGTAAGTATTTGATAGGAATTTCTTTTCATATGTAAACAACACAAAAGCACAAGATTTTTAAGGTGCCAAGAATCCAAAGATAGGGTAATATACCAAAATGTTATTATAAGATGCAAATATAAAAATAAAAATTAGATAATGGAATTAGTGAAGGTATATCCATGTGGCCTGCAAATGTAGTTACTTCCACTCAACATGTTTTGCCATGCTCCGACCCCCCCCCCCCCCAGGTACAGATTGGTGTAGGATGGGGCACACTGACAAATTACTTTAACCACTTGCCGACCAGCCGCATCCCTGCTCAATTCGGACACTAAACTTTTTGCCAAAGTTCTAGACAGCAGGATCTCCCAATACACCCCCTTACTTATACATCCTGATCAAGTTGGGTTCGTCCCTGGTCGCCAGACCTCCGATGGCACCCGTCGCTCAATCAACCTTATTCAGTGGGACAAACACCACCATATTCCTGCCCTAGTAATCTCTTGATGCTGAAAAAGCATTCGATAGAGTCCACTGGATGTACATGACTGAGGTGCTGCGGAGGTTTGGCTTCCAGGGGCGGATCCTATTGGCTATCACGGCCCTGTATACATGCCCCACAGCTAAAGTATGGACATCAGGCTTTCTATCACCCTCCTTCCCCATTACTAATGGGACATGGCAGGGCTGCCCCCTCTCACCAATCATATTCTCCCTGATCATGGAACCCTTGGTGGAACATATCCGATCCAACCCTTCAATTACTGGCATACAAATAGGAAGTACCCAACATAAAATAGGCTTATACGCAGACAATGTGATCATTTTCCTCAGAGATCCCCTCCATTCTCTTCCCCCCTTGACCCAACACTTTGGAACACTCTCTCTCTACAACCTAAACCACAATAAATGTCAATTGCTCCCCATCAACCTAAACCCTCACACCAAACACCACATAGTGGGGCTTGCCCCTTTCTCGTGGGCTCCATCAGCTTCCCTTCAATATTTAGGGATCCAATTAACTTCCCCTAGTGCCAAGATGTTCCACAGTAACTTCACTACGTTGATATCAAAAATCACTAATCTCTCTTCCTCCATTCAGAAATTGTCACCCTCCTGGGCAGGTCGTATAGCCTTAGCCAAGATGTTTATATTACCTCACATCCTTTACCTTTTCCGAGCCCTCCCCGTACCTTTTCTCTCCACCCACCTACAGAAATTGCAAACCATCATTAACAATCTGATATGGCAAGGAAAGCATCCTAGATTCAAATCGGCATACCTCCACTGTCCTGTCAAACTCAATTGAATCGGTGCTCCGAACATTTCTCTATATTATAAAGCTAATATAATAAACCATACTCGAGCATGGTGGACATTATCCCAATATGCTCCTTGGGGATACTAATACCAGATTTAAATCACCAAGGTGGGACAACTGTACTCCCAAAATACCTTCTGCTCCTTTCAAGAACTGTCTTCTTCCTTTCAAATACCACGTACGTCATTTTACCAATACCTCCAGATCCGACATGCCTTAAAAAACATCCAGATCAGCAACTCAGACTCTTTAAGCCCCATACTAGATATAATGCGTTCACCTCCAAAACTACACAAAGGACTGGGACCCATTTACCTCTCCCTATCTACCCCAATACAACCAGACAAACCAAAACAACTTATCAACTGGGAAGTGACACTTTCTTTCTCATTGACCCTTAAACAATGGTAAGCAGTGCAAACCCTGCCAAGGAAACACTCCAAATGTATCTCACACTGGGAAACTTCACAAAAGCTCTCCTACCACTGGTATCTCACCCCACAAAAACTAGCAAGAATCAATGCTAATCAATCCACCTTATGCTGGAGGAATTGCAGCCTTCCTGGTTCACTCTAAGACATCTGGTGGAAATGCCCCGTCATCCAACCCCTATGGAATCAACTTTTAAAGATGATATCCACAATTACCTACCGGAACCTATCCCCGGATCCCAAAATAGCCTTACTAGGAATAGGCATTGACTCATGGCCATACCAATACCACGCCATTCTCACTCATTTCTTCATAGCATTAAGACTATCTATATCTCGCAAATGGAAAACTCCTACCCCACCAATCCTCAATGAGGTGATTCACATTCTCAACGATCATGCTCAGCAAGAATATTCTTTTGCAAAAGCCCACCTCAAACAAGGAACATTTCTACAAGATTGTCATCTATGGGTATCACATCCACAATGCTCTCTCCAAACCTAGAGTCCTTTGAATAACTCTCATACCCCATGACGTAGCTTTACTCCTATCACCTTACATTAACTACATATTAATCCTTCTATAACATCTTAATTACATACCTGTTCAAAAACATGCCTCAATGAAACTGAACCACACAAACTCCTAAAGACCCAGGGCACAGTTTTGATCCCAGTTGGGGTGTCCAGGCATCGTCCCTACTAATTTCCCCTACTAGACTATCAATGAGCTGTTCATGCATAAGTTACATTGAGAGCATGTTCTCACCACCATTATTATTTGAAGTACATTATATTGGCCTCCTAAACCGCAGTATTTGTAACCTTCTCTGTATTCTCTTTGAAAAATGTAATAAAAACTTAATGAAACTAAATTCCTGGGTCTTAATGATGCTATGAATTGCAAACACTTTTTGTAACATGGTTTCCCTTAATGGTTGGTACAGAGAGATATGGGATTGTAGCGGTGCCAAAGAATGAAAAAAAAGAAAAGAAAATATAACATTTTTTATTGGAACAAAGGTAAAATGACATAGAAGTGCATAGTTAAAAACAATGCATACATATTGACGTTGCCTTAATTTTAATATGTTCAGATGATAAAGGATCATGTAGTGATCTAAGGATATTCCTACATGTTTCGCCTGTATAGGCTTCCTCTGGGAATTTTAATAGATCACCGAAGATGTTTGATACTATGCAAGAAAAAGAAAGACCACATCAATTAACACATAGCTATATTATATGCATAATACCAACACTGCAAGCTCAGGTCTACTCACATTTGCTACCACTATTTCAAATGTCCACCAGGACGCCCTAGGCCCATGCATGTCACAGCGGGGGAGGGGGTGCAGCGTGTCCACAGGGGGCATTAAATGTCTGACTAAAAAAAGAAAGGGTATGTGTACGTATGAAAGAGGACCATTCATAGCCTCGGAGGGAGAGAGTACTTCCATAGGGGCAGAGAGACAGGCATAAGTATAGTGGAAACACCACATATTCAGTGTGTGGCTACCAGAGCCTACAGATTACTTACTTGAAAAGGCAACGGTCTATTTTAGAAAATGGGGGAAGCCACTGTCTGCCATATATTGAATGAACTGTGCAGCACAGCATAGAGCTGAATATAAAGGCAAAACAAAAACATATATTCAAAAATGCTGCATATAGGGAAATTGATCTCATAATGATATCTTATATCAATATAGAATACTAGCCATATAGCACAAACGCAGCATTGGGTCTGGCTAAAAGACCACAATACAATTGGCCAAGCACAGACAGAGTATGATTATGAGGCTTACGATATAGTACGGTATGGCTAAACAATATCAGGTTGTAATAATTATGAACTTAAACCAGTAACATAGAAAGAATAATAGATATGTGTATGTTTACAGACCTGCAAATACATGCTCTCATCAAAGGGCTTCCCTCCTGTGTCAGCGATGGAGCTGCTGACATGTCGGCATTTAAATGTCCCCCACTTGACCGGCGTGTGACGTCACCGGAACGAGTGTGGATGTGAAGGCACCACTGCGCATGCGCCCCAGCCCAGTCCACGCAAGTGCCTACAAGGACCAGGATCCCATGCGAATGAGTCACATGGAATCCAACAGGCAGTGCAGGAGGGGAACGGGAGACGCCTCCAAAGGGAGGGCAGATGTCACGGTCCTGGTGGTGGAGTCTGGCGTGTGCAGGGAACAACCGCTCTTGCGCACCTGATTCAGGGGTCACTGGTAGAGCAGACAGGGAGCCCGTTAGTGCGGGATGGCACGAGGGCTGGATGGTCACTGGTGGTGGTGTAGTCGTGCAAGTCAGAAGAATGGTCGTTTAGGCTGGATCGGCAACTGGCAGGCTGTGCGGTACAAAGGGTTCAGGCAGAGAGTGGTTAAGTCCAAGCAGAGTTTGTTAACGGGCTGGCAGCAGAAGTACAGAGGAGTCAGACAAACGGATGGTTGTGGATAGCCGGGGTCGGTACAGGCAGATAACAGCGGGCCAGGTCAAGCCGGGTCGGATCAGGAAGACAGGTAGCATTACAGAAGCAGGAATACAGGAACAGAGCTGGGGCTCACAGGTACTCAGACGCTGTAGAACGGACAGCACCTGCTGACAGGTGTAGGAAGCTTAAATAGGGCCGTTTGGCGAGATTTCCGGCGCGCGCGCATGAACGCGCAAAAATGGCAAAAAGGTCCAAAAAAGGAGCCTGACTTCAACAGGCCAGTCAGAGGATGCAGAGGATGCAGAAGATGCCCCCCCCCCCCACACACACACCAACCCACAGGGCCTAATGAATCCCTGCAGCAGCTTAGACAGAAAAACCT
>BLSH010303386.1:94480-106183 GCA_018402905.1 Glandirana rugosa | reverse complement strand
TCCAAAAAAGGAGCCTGACTTCAACAGGCCAGTCAGAGGATGCAGAGGATGCAGAAGATGCCCCCCCCCCCACACACACACCAACCCACAGGGCCTAATGAATCCCTGCAGCAGCTTAGACAGCAGAAAGGACTGTCATTGGAGCGCAAGATGCAAAGGTGGGTGAGACCCGGGTACAGGCCAGGTGGCGCAGAGGATGCTGTGAGAACACAGCAGTCTGGCACCCATATGGGCACGTCAAGCTCTGCCCCCCCACGATGTACCACAGGATGTTGGGCCGCCTAGCCGGACATGAACGGTGGGTACAAAGTTAATTGTGGGAATGGAACCCCACTGTGGTGGAACTGAGCTTATTGTGTTAAAGTACATTAATAAGGAATTGAAAACACAAACAAATTAATATATAAATAGTGAATTATACATTTATAAAACATACAAATTTGTAATGTAACATAAATAAACAAATAACTACAACCTCTTATACTGTATATCACAATATAGTATATAATGAAGTATATATCAAAATATAAATGACTGTTCGTCTGGGTTTGAAACAAGTAAACTCCAGAAATTAATGCCAATATGGGAAGGTAGGAAGGTATAAAGTTGCAGGGAAGACAGGGGGCAAATCAGACCCAGGTAAATGTCAAGGGGCACTGAAGTGGAGTTACAAAAAGGGCATAAAACTGAGGTTTTCCTTAAGTCCAGGATACTTTGTAGCTTGAAGAATATATATCCAGCGTGATTGTAACTGTAAGAGTGTCTGATCAATACCTCCACCACATATATGGGTAAGTACATGTTCAAGTGCCATGAAGTCATGGCACCTGCCTATATGTGTGTTTAAGGCTGTAGTGGTTTGTTTTTTCAAAATGGGGTTTATGTGATTCTTAATGCGCTTAAAAAAAGGACGTTTGGTTTTGCCTATATAAAAGGCTCCACATGGGCACCTAGCCCAATACACCACTCCTATGGTCTGGCATGTGACCCTATATTTAATCGTGTGTGTTTGTCCATTTGGTAGCACGATAGAATGTGAATTTATCAAATATTGGCAAAATTGACATTTTCCACAGGCAAAAGTGCCTGTTGGTTGTGAATTATTTTTCTTAGAATCAATGAAATGACTTTTGACTAAACTATCTCTGAGGGAGACTGCGCGTGTGAACGTGATCTCCGGATAAGGCTTGACATATTTGCCGATAATGGGATCTGAAGATAGTAATGGCCAAATTTTTTTAAGGACTGTCCTAACCTGGTCCTGCTATCTGGAACATTTAGTGATCAATCTAACTGATTGAGCAGTTTTAGATTCTTTCTTATGAAAGATTAGGGACTTCCTGTCTTGTTTGATTGCCTTATTATATGCTCTTTATGCATTTATGGTTATACCCGTTCTTTAAAAGTCTATGAAATAATTGATGAGCTGCTAGTTTGAAATCTGAATCCTGGCTGCAATTCCTTATTGACTATAAGGAATGCTCTCTATGAGAGACTTGGGGTGGGAGCTGGCAGCATGCAATATTGTGTTGCCAGCAGATGGTTTTCTATATAAAGAGGAATCAAGTGTCCCATCTGGACCAATAAATATTTCCACATCAAAAAATGTGACTTTTTGCATATCACAATTCATTGTAAATTTTAAATTATATTCATTCTGCGAGATACATTTCATAAATAGGTCAAGTTCATTTTTGGTGCCACCCCAAAACAGCAGCACATCGTTTATATAGCGATGCCAGGAAATTACATTATGGAGAAGATGGGAAATATCCTCACGAGTAGAGTTGAGCGAACCCGAACTGTAAAGTTCGGGTCCATACCGAACTTTTGGGTGTCTGGGACATGGACCCGAAAAGTCCAGGTTCGGGTCCGGGGTTCTGGTATTTTATTACACGTGTTGAAAAGCTTCCAAGGGCAGCCAATCAACAAGTGTTTCACTGGTTTTCCCTAGAAGCCATCACAACCATGCCTACTAATGGCATGGCTGTGATTGGCCAGTGCACCATGTGACCCAGCCTCTATATGGGGCTGGAGTCACCATGCTGCATGTCATATGCTATCAGGATAGTTTAGGGAGAGGATGCTGCTGGCTCTGTGAGGGACAGATTGCAGAACATCTCATCCTGCTGCACAGAACGATCTGATTGTGGACTAGGGAGAGATACTAGTACTGGTGCTTTGAGGGACAGATTGCACACCTCATCCTGCTGCATAGAACGATCTGACTGGACTAGGTAGAGTCTATTGCTTTAAGGGAAAGATTATTCTTCTAAAATCATCTTCAAGTTGTATAGGGAAAGGTTCCAGCTGTTGCTTCAAGGGAAAGATTACTGTTCTAAAATCATCATCAAGTTGTACAGGGAAAGGTTCCAGTTGTTGCTTTAAGGGAAAGATTAGTGTTCTAAAATCATCTCCAAGTTGTACAGGGAAAGGTTCCAGCTGTTGCTTTAAGGGAAAGATTAGTGTTCTAAAATCATCATCAAGTTGTACAGGGAAAGGTTCCAGCTGTTGCTTTAAGGGAAAGATTAGTGTTATAAAATCATCATCAAGTTGTACAGGGAAAGGTTCCAGCTGTTGCTTTAATGGAAAGATTAGTGTTCTAAAATCATCTCAAAGTTGTACAGGGAAAGGTTCCAGCTGTTGCTTTAAGGGAAAGATTATTGTTCTAAAATCATCTTCAAAGTGTGTGGGAAAACCCTGTTTCAGCCACATGAAGCCATAGTAGTGTTCAAAAATCATCTTCAAAGTGTGTGGGAAAACCCTGTTTCAGCCAAATGAAGCCATATTAGTGTTCTAAAAGCATCTTCAAAGTGTGTGGGAAAATCCTGTTTCAGCCGCATGAAGCCATATTATTGTTCTAAAATCATCTTCAAAGTGTGTGGGAAAACCCTGTTTCAGCCGCATGAAGCCAGATTAGTGTTCTAAAATCATCTTCACAGTGTGTGGGAAAACCCTGTTTCAGTCGCATGAAGCCATATTAGTGTTCTAAAATCATCGTTTAAGTGTATGGGAAAACCCTGTTTCAGCCGCATGAAGCCATATTAGTGTTCTAAAATCATCTTCAAAGTGTGTGGGAAAACCCTGTTTAACCCGCATGGAGCCATATTAGTGTTCTAAAATCATCTTCAAAGTGTGTGGGAAAACCCTGTTTCATCCGCATGGAGCCATATTAGTGTTCTAAAATCATCTTCAAAGTGTGTGGGAAAACCCTGTTTCAGCCACATGAAGCCATATTAGTGTTCTAAAATCATCTTAAAAGTATGTGGGAAAACCCTGTTTCAGCCGCATGAAGCCATATTAGTGTTCTAAAATCATCTTCAAAGTGTGTGGGAAAACCCTGTTTCAGCCGCATAAAGCCATATTAGTGTTCTAAAATCATCTTCAAAGTGTGAGGGAAAACCCTGTTTCACCCGCATGGAGCCATATTAGTGTTCTAAAATAATTTTCAAAGTGTGTGGGAAAACCCTGTTTCAGCCGCATGGAGCCATATTAGTGTTCTAAAATCATCTTTACAGTATATTGGAAAAGCCTGTTTCAGCCGCATGGAGCCATATTAGTGTTCTAAAATCATCTTCACAGTATGTTGGAAAACCCTGTTTCAGCCGCATGGAGCCATATTAGTGTTCTAAAATCATCTTCACTGAAGATGATTTTAGAACACTAATATGGCTCCATGCGGCTGAAACAGGGTTTTCCCAGACACTTTGAAGATGATTTTAGAACACTAAAATGGCTCCATGCGGGTGAAACAGGGTTTTCCCACACACTTTGAAGATGATTTTAGAACACTAATATGGCTTCATGCGGTTGAAACAGGGTTTTCCCACATCCTTTGAAGATGATTTTAGAACACTAATATGGCTCCATGCGGGTGAAACAGGGTTTTCCCACACACTTTGAAGATGATTTTAGAACACTAATATGGCTTCATGCACTGAAACAGGGTTTTCCCACACACTCTAAAGATGATTTTAGAACACTAATATAGCTTCATGCGGTTGAAACAGGGTTTTCCCACATACTTTGAAGATGATTTTAGAACACTAATATGGCTTCATGCGGTTGAAACAGGGTTTTCCCACACACTTTGAAGATGATTTTAGAACACTAATATGGCTTCATGCGGTTGAAACAGGGTTTTCCCACATACTTTGAAGATGATTTTAGAACACTAATATGGCTTCATGCGGTTGAAACAGGGTTTTCCCACACACTCTAAAGATGATTTTAGAACACTAATATAGCTTCATGCGGTTGAAACAGGGTTTTCCCACACACTTTGAAGATGATTTTAGAACACTAATATGGCTTCATGCGGTTGAAACAGGGTTTTCCCACACACTTTGAAGATGATTTTAGAACACTAATATGGCGTCATGCAGCTGAAACAGGGTTTTCCCACGCACTTTGAAGATGATTTTAGAACACTAATATGGCTTCATGCTGCTGAAACAGGGTTTACCCACTTTTTGAAGATGATTTTAGAACAGTTATATGGCTCTATGCCCCTGCAATAGGCTTTTCCCACACACTTTGAAGATGATTTTAGAACAATAATCTTTCCCTTAAAGCAACAGCTGGAGGCTTTCCCTGTACAACTTGGAGATGATTTTAGAATCTAAAATCATCTCATAGTTCTATAGGGAGAGGTTCCTGCTGTTGCTTAAAGAGACAGATTATTGTTTCTTGCACAGCATTAAAAAGTGCATCTACATTGCTGGTTTAAAAAAAAACAAAAAAATTCCAAAAATAAAAAAAACAGTGTTGGCTACCTCCTCCTCCTCCACCGCCACTTTCGCCACCTCCTCAACCTCCAACATCCACCTCCATTTTTTTATGTGATTTTAGCTTAAAAATTATTTTAAGTTATTTCCCTATCCCCATTTCTTTGTAGGGCACTTGTCCGACCCTTACCCCTATTTTCCTTCCTTTTGCAGACCTCTAGGACTTTCCAGGACTTTGTTACAGCCATTTTTGTGCCTAAAAGTTCAGGTCCCCATTGATTTCAATGGGGTTCGGGGTCCGGGTCAAAGTTCGGGTCAAGTCCGGACCCGAACCTGGACTTTGTCCCGAAGTTCGGCTGAACCAGCAGAACCCGAACTTCCAGAGGTTCAATCAACTTTACTCACGAGCAAAAGGTCCTTCCCCAGGTACAAATTGGTGTAGGCTGGGGCACAGCGTGTGCCCACGGCTATGCCCTGCACCTGGAGATAGTGGGAGGATCCAAATAAGAAAACATTACAGTTCAGGATCAGCCTTAATAGGTCAATAATGAAATTGTTGTAAGTCTGGGCCAGCTGGCCTCATGCTTTGAGGCAATGGGCAATTGGTTCCAATCCCTCAGTGTGAGGAATTGAGTTATAAAGGCTTTCTATGTCTATAGCTACCAGCCATTAATTTTCTGGCAGGTGCAGACCTTCAAGTGTTCTTAAAAGATCAATAGTGTCCTTTACATACGAGGTTAAGGAAGTAACATGCAGCTGTAGATATTGGTCAACTAATATACTAGCATTTTCCATTATATTGCCACAGCTGGAAATGATTGGCCTTCCAGGGGAGAAGGACATAGACTTATGTATTTTTGGAAGGGCGTAAAAAGTAGGGATTCTAGGTTCCTTAATGTTCAAAAACTGCCAAGTGCCTTATCTATGGTGCTACGGTGGTAGGCACCAAACATAAGGGCACGAAATTAGTTGTAAATATTGTCAACTATGGATTTGCTGATGGGTCTATACCACTCTCTGAGAGAATGTCCATGCACATACTTGTGTATTGTTTACAATCCATAACTACCAGGTTGCCACCTTTATCTGCTGGTTTTATTACTATCGGTGCATTGTTTTTTTAAGGTGGCTATGGCATCTTTGTGTGCTTTGGATAAATTATCACGATGGGAATTTCTTATGATCTCAATTTGGGTTTAAAGCTGGTCGGAGGGGGTAAGGATACCCCAGATATTGCAATACCACTGGGGCCAAGACGGAGTGGCTCGTCAGTATCTGGATCAATGCATCCCTCCTCCCAAAGTTCCATAAGGGTATGAAGAGCCTGCTAATCATCAATAGCAGAAAGGTCCATTGGAATCGGTGATTCCTTTGGGTTAGATGAATGTTCAGTAGAAATGGAGGGTTTGTCATACAATGTTTTAAACATCTTCGTGCAAAGAGATGTATATCTTTAATTGTTTGAAGTTTATCCATATTTGATTCTGGACAGAATGAGAGACCCAATTTAAGTACCTCAGACTCACATGGAGAAAGCACATAAGAGGGCAGATTGATCATTTCAAGTTCATCTGTGATGTTTAAGTGAGTGGAATCATCGGTACCGCTTAAATTTGGAAAATTATCATGTCTGCTATTAGTATAATCTATACTTTGGCAAGAATAATGTCTAATGAGAGATTTGGAATAGGATCCGTGGCCTTTACTAAAAAAAATTGGGAGCTACTTTGGGATAATTTTGGGAAGAATGTGTAACATCAGAAACATTGATATTGATATTAGTATCACTCACCTTGGCAGCAGTAGATGGAATAGAGGGAGAAGCAGAAGATATATTGTAGATACAGAAGAAGTGACCAAAGGATCATGTGCAGAAATATCAGAACCTGGTGCGGATTTCAATGATTGGTGAGAGGCGTGCCTAGGACGAGTGGATGGTGGTTGTCGTTTGGGTATGGATCCATGAGTGTGACGTGTGGAATCCGTCGAGAACGTGTCAGAGTTTCCCTTACGCCTTTTGGGGAGTCTGTTGTCTGAAAAGTCATGGTAGATGGTGGATTGACTGGATGAGAGAGAAGACGCAGAAGACAAATTAGTATTTTCAGTGGTGTGCTTAGGAGGTGATGAAGCCCTATGTGCAGTGAATTTATTGTTTGTAACATTATTCCATTTATAAGCATACCCATTTTCATATGCCAATTTGTCTCTCAAAAATTGAGTTTCCTTTTTAGAAATGATTTCTTTAGTATAGGTCTCAATATGTTCCCGCAGCTGGGTCTCCCTCTGTTTATAAAAGGTTGTACCAGCCGCCAGAACATAGTCACAATGCCATTTCTGGACTTGAGTGTCCAAAAGTGCAATTTCATCATCATAATGTTTACTAAGAAGTAGAAACATGCCCTGAGAGCAAGATGTTAAATTATGTTCCCATGCTTGCTTGAGGGTGTCATCAACTTTCCTCACATTGGGGAAAATTTGCACCTTCAGGCCCCACAGAATGACTGAGTTAAAAATATTTCTCAAAGTATTTTTTGTGCCAAAATAGGCGTACTTTTTTCTCTAATATGCGTTGTAATCTAACAAAGGCTTTGGTTAATTCTACTTCTGAAATTTCGGCAGCATCCTGTGAATTTTGAACCTTGGTCATAAAAGTGTCCAATGCCTCACCACAAAATCCTGCCACAGTTGGCCAACCTGGAAAGACTGAATAGACAGAAATTCTAATACAATTTGACAAAGATATAAGGAAAAATATCTCAGAGAAATATTTATAATACAATTACTAAATACGCAAAAAAAAGGAAATAACAAATTTATTGGATATATCTCAGTGTCACCATTAGATCAAATAGGTTAGTGAATTGAATCACTTCAAGAAACATTTGATAGTGGTTGCAATGGTCTGGTGGCACGGGATTATCCGGCACCTCATCCCTCATAATGATAAAGGTTGGTACAGAGAGATATGGGATTGTAGCGCTGCCAAAGAATGAAAAAAAAGAAAAGAAAATATAACAATTTTTATTGGTACAAAGGTAAAATGACATAGGAGTGCATAGTTAAAAACAATGCATATATATTGATGTTGCCTAATAGTCAATATTTGCGACTCAAAAGAAATTGCAGCCAGGATTCAGATTTCAAACTAGCAGCTCATTATTTCATAGACTTTTAAAGAGCATATCATAAGGTAATCAAACAAGACAGGAAGTCCCTAATCTTTCATAAGAAAGAATCTAAAACTGCTCAATCAGTTACATTGATCACTAAATATTTCAGACAGTAGGACCAGGTTTGGACAGTCCTTAAAAATGTTATCCATTACTATCTTCAGATCCCATTATCGGCAAATATTTCAAGCCTTATCCGGAGATCATGTTCACGCGCACAGTCTCCCTCAGAGATAATTTAGTCAAAAGTAATTTCAATGATTCTAAGAAAAATAATTCACAACCAACAGGCACTTTTGACTTTGGCAAATGTCAATTTTGTCAATATTTGATAAATTCACATTCTATTGTGTTACCAAATGGACAAACACACACGATTAAATATAGGGTCACATGCCAGACTGTAGGAGTGGTGTATTTGGCTAGGTGCCTATGTGGAGCCTTTTATATAGGCAAAACCAAACATCCTTTTTTTTAAACGCATTAAGGATCACATAAACCCTATTTTGAAAAAAACAAACCACTACAGCCTTAAACACACATATAGGCAGGTGCCATGACTTTGACAATCATATGGTCAAATTCATGGCACTTGAACATGTACCTACCCATATACGTGGTGGAGGTATTGATCAGACACTCTTACAGTTAGAATCACGCTGGATATATATTCTTCAAGCTACAAAGTATCCTGGACTCAAGGAAAACCTCTGTTTTATGCCATTTTTCTTAACTCCACTTCAGTGCCCCTTGACATTTACCTGGGTCTGATTTGCCCCTTGTCTTCACTGCAACTTTATACCTTCCTACCTTCAAATATTGACCTTCATTTCTGGAGTTTACTTGTTTCAAACCCAGATGAACAGACATTTATATTTTGATATATATCACAATATAGTATATAATGAAGTATATAAGAGGTTGTACTTATTTGTTTATTTATGTTACATTACAAATGTGTATGTTTTGTAAATGTAAAATTCACTATTTATATATTAACTTGTTTGTGTTTTCAATTCCTTAATGTACTTTAACACAATAAGCTCAGTTCCACCACAGTGGGGTTCCATTCCAACAATTAGCTTTGTGCCCACCGTTCATGTCCAGCTAGGTGGCCCAACGCACCACCTCACCTGTACCCGGGTATCACCCACATTTGCATCTTGCGCTCCAATGACTGTTCTCTCTGCTGTCAGAGCTGCTGCAGGGATTCATTGGGCCCTGTGGGGAGGTGTGTGCATGGGGGCGTCCTCTGCCCTCTCTTTGGAGGTGTCTCCCTTCCCCTCCTGTGACGCCCATTGGATCCCATGTGACTCATTCACATGGGATCCTGGTCCTTGTAGGCACTTGCGCGGACTGGGCTTGGGTGCGTGTGCAGTGGTGCCATCATGTCCACACTCGTTCCAGTGACGTCACACGCCGGTCGCGTGGGGGACATTTAAATGCCGACATGTCAGCAGCTCCATCGCTGACACAGGAGAGAAGCCCTTTGATGAGAGCATGTATTTGCAGGTCTGTAAACATACAAATACAGTATCTATTATTCTTTCTATGTTACTGGTTTAAGTCCATAATTATTACAACTTGTTGTTTAGCCATAATGTAGTATATCGTAAGCCTCATAATCATACTCTGTCTGTGCTTGGCCACTTGTATGGGGGTCTTTTAGCCAGACCCAATGCTGTGTTTGTGCTATATGGCTAATATTCTATATTGATATAAGATATCATTATGAGATTAATTTCCCTACATGCAGCATTTTTGAATATATGTTTTTGTTTTGCCTTTATATTCAGCTTTATTGCTGTGCTGCACAGTTCAATCAATATATGACAGACAGTGGCTTTCCCCATTTTCTACAATAGACTATTGCTTTTTCAAGTAAGTAATCTGTAGGCTCTGGTAGCCACACACTGAATATGTGGTGTTTCCACTATTCCTTATAATGCCTGTCTCTCTGCCCCTATGGGAGTATTCTCTCCCTCTGGAGTGGTCCTCTTTCATACGTACACATACCCTTTCTTTTTTTAGTTGGACATTTAATGTCCCCTGTGGACACGCTGCACTCCCTCCCCCACTGTGACGTGCATGGGCCTAGGGCGTCCTGGTGGACATTTGAAATAGTGGTCGCAAACGTGAGTGGACCTGAGTTTGCAGTGTTGGTATTATGTATATAATATAGCTATGTGTTAATTGATGTGGTCTCTCTTTTTCTTGCATAGTATCAAACATCTTTGGTGATCTATTAAAATTCCCTGAGGAAGCCTATACAGGCGAAACATGTAGGAATATCCTTAGATCACTACATGATCCTTCATCATCAGAACATATTAAAATGAAGGCAACATCAATATGTATGCATTGTTTTTAACTATGCACTTCTATGTCATTTTACCTTTGTACCAATAAAAATTGTTATATTTTCTTTTCTTTTTTTCATTCTTTGGCACCACTACAATCCCATATCTCTCTGTACCAATCTTTATCATTACGAGGGATGAGGTGCCGGATAATCCCGTGCCCCCAGACCATTACAACCACTACCAAATGGTTTCCCTTAATGTTGTTCCTATAATTATTCTGTTCTTTTTGATCATTTTTGTATATGTATGAGCTTTCTCTGCAGTTTGAGTGTTTGTGAAAATCTTTTGGAGTGGCATGGATCATGGGGATTGTTTGACGCATTTAATTTGACCTGATAAGAAGAATATTGTTTTGTGACAGCTATTGAGTAATACACTGATCATTACTAATTTTTGTTTATATTTATAATTTTTGTTTCATTTTGATTGTCCCTTCTGTGTGCATTTGAATCCCCCTCGGGAAGTAGGTGACCATACGGATGCCCAGGGTGTCACTAGTGGAAATGGGTGTCCTTGGGTTTTTCCTTGGCCACTGTCCTCGGTAAGTGGTTATGAAGGCCGTCATTGCTCATTGCTCTGTTCCTGCCTTGGATTTATTTCCACCTTCACCTGAAACCTTAGGTGTCCCTGCTTTCCATCATTTTAGGCACCTTTGGCCTTCTCTGGATTGTATCCATTATGGTGCCTTTTGCCACCACATGCACGTGATGTCATTTCAGTTTGGCAGTCTTGTGCATGTGCAATGACATCATTGTGTATTCGCCTCCTGCCGGTGACATAAAACGCCAATAGAGCAGGAAGAGTATAAAGGGCAGTGCATGAAGTGGTATCCTACCACAGCATACATCACTGTGGATGATTGGTGAGTGTGGACCACTTTTGGAATATTGGCATTTAATTCTTATGGGTATTGGTTGGATTTCCCCCTTCTTTCAGTACAACATACTAGGAGTCTCTTTTCCCCTTTTATTTGTTTTTGTTATAGAGTGCAACACTCCCATTTATTGGTCCTTGGTGGGGTCTCTCTGTATTTCTTGGGGGCATATCTCCCTGATGGCATACATTGAAGCCTATTTAATAACCTTGATTGGTATATCAACCTGTTGTGTGAATACATATTATATTTTTTGGGGGGTCTCCCTCTTCTCATGTGGGTCAATATTTACCCCTTACCTTGTCCATCATTGATTGATTTTTTTTTTTTTTTTTTTCCATAAAAACTTTATTGATTTAATGAAACTGTGTACAGAAACGGTCAGCCACCAAAAGTAACATAATCACATCTGTGTTGAGGGAGATATAAGACAAAGCATGGATAAATGCGCACTTCAGCTACAGTTCAAGTTCTGAATTTGAGAGCAGAAATTACAACTGAGGGCGACTTCACGCGTAAATAGGTACGAAACAGAATATAGAGGGAGTTGTGTCTACACTAATACAATG
>BLSH010303386.1:69898-80587 GCA_018402905.1 Glandirana rugosa | reverse complement strand
GGGCAGGTGACGGGTACTCTGATGGACAGTTGACAGGTACTCGGGTACTCTGATGGACAGGTGACAAGTACTCGGGTACTCTGATGGACAGGTGACAAGTACTCGGGTACTCTGATGGACAGGTGACAGGTACTCGGGTACTTTGATGGACAGGTGACAGGTACTCTGATGGGCAGGTGACAGGTACTCGGGTACTCTGATGGAAAGGTGACAGGTACTCGGGTACTCTGATGGACAGGTTACAGGTACTCGGGTACTTTGATGGACAGGTGACAGGTACTCTGATGGACTGTGACAGGTACTCTGATGGGGTGGTGACAGGTCCTCTTTATTGGGGGGGTGATCAGTGTGCTTGGTGTACACAGTAAGCGGTAACAAGCTGTTACCGCAATCTCCCTGTCACACACGATCGGTTTGTTTACATCACATGACCGGCTGTGTCAATCAAATCTATTGGCTCTTTACACGGATCGGAGCTGGGCTTTGTCCGAGGGACAAGCCTCAGCTCCGATCGCCGCGCTGCGCGCCCCCAGGGGCGCGCACGACCGGCGTGCACGTGAGGCTCATTTGTGACCGGCTGTGATTGGACACAGCCGGTCACGGGGTAAAGAACCAATTTTATTGGCTCTTTACCCCGATCTGGGGGGGACACAACCCCCGGCAGACGAGCGATCCGCAATCGCCGCTGTGCGGGCCCCTGGGGGCCCGCAGTAGCGGCGAGAAGCGGAGGACGTCATATGACGTCCTCCCGGATCGACGAACAGTCCCTGCCGACGTCATTTTACTATGCGTCGGTAGGGAACTGGTTAAGGAATACTACAAGCAGTTGTATAGCTCCCAAGGTGTGTGGGGGGGGCTACAGGACTTTTTAGGAGGTTTAAGTATACCAGGTCTAATGGAGGAGGAAAGGAAGTTCCTGGACACCCCCATTTTACTGGAAGAGATTAGACAGGCAGTAATGGTCTTAACTAACCAAAAAACACCAGGACCAGATGGTCTTCCAGCAGAGGTTTATAAAAAATATGGGGAAATACTACTCTCAGAGTTATTGTTGACGCTTAATGAAGCGTTTGAGAGAGGGACCCTGCCCAGATCCATGAGTGACTCAACCATTATATACTACCGAAGGAAGGCAAGGATTTGCTGGACCCGGCCTCGTATCGCCCAATAACCTTAATAGATACGGACACAAAAATACTAGCAAAAATTCTAGCGACTAGACTGCAAAAAATGATTCAAAGAATCATACATCCAGACCTGGCAGGATTTATCCCTAACAGATCAACAAGTGCGAATATTAGAAGAGAAGTAATAACCCTTCGGGTCACAGGGCTAAATGGGGGCATGAGGGCTGTGTTGACCCTGGATGCGGCAAAGGCCTTTGACAGCCTAGAATGGGATTACCTGTGGGGGGCCTTGGCTGCATTCCAAATGGGTCCTAATTTTGTGCAGTGGGTCAGACTGCTGTACAGCTGCCCCAGAGCGAAAATTTAAATAAGAATAGATGCTCAGAAACATTTCAGCTGGAGAGTGGCACAAGGCAGGGGTTTCCTTTGTCGCCCCTGCTTTTTGCGTTGGCTATAGAACCACTTTCAATAACTATAAGATCGTCAACTGAGATACAGGGCTTCCGAAGACCAGGCGACCAGGAGAGGCTGGCTTTATTTGCAGATGATGCATTATTGTTCTTGGGTGACACAGGTGGGTCTCTGATGGCAACAATGAAAATAGTTGAACGTTTTGGTATATGGGTTGAAAGTTAATTGGGATAAATCAACGTTGATGCCCATAGACCCACTTGAGGCAGAGCTGCCATTAGAAGCGGAAAAACTGAAGGTGGTGGACAAAATGAAATATTTAGTAGTGTACTTAACTAAAAACCCAAAGGATTACTTAGAGAACAACTTGGCCTCGTTAATAGATAAATTTAAAGAAAAGGGGAAGGTGTGGAGTCGTTTAACCTTATCAGTAGTGGGGAGATGTAATCTGATAAAAATGATCTGGATGCCACAACTGATTTATGTGCTACATAATACCCCAGTATGGATAAATAAACAATAGTTTCGAAAGTTAGATAGCGTATTTAGGGACTTAATTTGGAAAGGAGGACAACCAAGAGTAAGGCTATATACACTGCAGTTACCCAGGGCAAGGGGAGGCCTGGAGGTTTCGCACCCATGGTGCTACTTTTTAGCAGCACAGATGCAACATCTAAATAACTGGAACACCATAGGGGAAATGATGAAAGAGGGTTCAGGACACAATACACTGATAGAGGCCCTGGAGCAAGACTCTCTTCCGAGCATATTCGCGACCAACCAGATGGTGGGTAAGATTTGGAAGACAGTCAAAAACATACTGAAATACCAAGGATTTATGAAACACTTGCCATTATGGAACAATAAGAAACTCCCAGAATTAGGAAAAATAGAAAGATGCATGGACTGGGACCGCTGTGGCTTTTTCCAGCCCCGCTCAATTATACACGGTAACAACACTGAAATCCTTTCAGGAACTGAGAGAGGAATATGATATCCCCAATCAGACCTTCTTTAAGTATCTGCAGGTGAAAGACACTCTAAGACACAATTCAGGGAGAACCCAATAGGATGAAGCGAGACTCCTCTCCTATGGAAAGTGACCCAAGCAAGCAGCCTTAAGGGGCTGATCTCATCTTATATATAAAGGTATAAAGGAGCAATTAACAGAAAGCCAAGAGTTACCCTGTAAAAAGGGATGGGAAAGGGATCTGGGGTTAATGCCCGAGGAACACTGGAAACTAATTTTGGAAGCAGGGCTACAATGCACGCTGGCCCCTTCACAAATGATGTCACATTTGATGCTTGTGCATAGGGCATACAGAACCCCCCAAAAACTGTTCAGGTATGGGAGGAGGCAAGATGCTGGATGCCCACGATGCGGAGCCACAGTGGGGGATTTGATCCACATGATATGGAGAAGCTCAAAAGATATTGGAAGGAAATCATTAAAAAAATAAACGTTTTTAAATCAAGCCGTGACATTGACCCAAGGACATGTATATTAGGATGTGTGACAAAGGATAAACATGGGAAAAGTAGTAGGGTCGCAATAATTAGATGTCTTTTTCTGGCAAGAAAGCTGATTGCTAGAAAATGGTTATCAGTGGAACCTCCAAGTAGGGCAGAGTGGGAGAAAGAGGTGAACAGGGTCTTAAGAAATGAAACATTTATATATAGGAAAAGAGGCAAGGCGTCTGAGTTCGATAGAATCTGGGGAAGATGGGTTACACAGGATGAGGATGGGGTTTACCAGGATGATAGTAGTTGATAGAATCAAGTAGGCAGTCTCTGGCGTCTGGTTCCTGGTCAGAAGGAGGGGAAAGAGAGAACAAAATACTGTGTAAACTTATAGATGGGAAAATGGTTAAAGAATAAGTAAAAATGGATGGAAAATGTAGGCAAATACCAAGATGATGTGTAAGAACACTACTCTATATAAGAGTTACATCTGAGAACTTGATGGAGATTGTTGTTCAAGTCTGATTGGGAAAAAAAAAAAAAAAGAAACAGTATGGGGAAACATAATGTGTTGTCCATTTTTAATGATGATGCGCTTCAATTTAATTAATGGCCAATGCAATATTTACCCAGTCCAAAAAATGTTACAACTTCTACATCTGTAAAAGAAGCTTTGGAAAAAATAAGGCTTTAGGTATTAAGGATAGCAGAGCACCATAACCAAACATGAATATTCTTGCAGAGGAGAGGAATGACCCTTGACAAATATTGTATACTGTGTATAGTACATTTTGTGCTACCATCTTACACAGCTGCAGAAATATTTGATTTTGGGTATAGGTGATGCCCAAACACCATAAACCCACAGACTAAACCCCTCACACAGGAGGGTTCAGGATTGACACTTATAAACAAAATTCTTAGTATTTGCAACTCTGAAACAGTCACTAAAGAATGTTGGGGTGTTACATTAAAATCGCCAATGCCAGGAACAGCAACTATGGCCCCATTTTCATATGCAATGATGGGCCTACAACAGTGGCAAGAGATTTCACCAGTGGCAGGAATAGGGATGTGCTAATGATGGCTGGGGGGTGTTCAAGTTGACCAGACTTGGCAAGGTATTTTTTTGTGGCGGTGGTGAAAGGAGAAGCTTGGGATGCAGCAAAAAATATTTGGAGCATGCAGGATCCCTAAATATTTCATCAGCAGAATCTGTAGGAAGAGCTTAGTAGCTTCTGCTGATCCAAGACTGGTTTATTTTCATAAATGTCAGCCAGCCAAAAATGTCCATGGACAGACACACTCTTGTCTTTCATAAAGCCACCTGTAGCACTGGAAGCATGCTTGAAGAGCACGCTGGCTGCAGGGAAGACCAGCAGATCAATTGCATAATGAGCAAGCTTTAGCCAGTGGTCCATTCTGTTGACCCAATAGTCAAGCGGGTTATCTATTCAAAGGGTCTTTACATCCACTCTTGTCCCCAGAAAATCGGCCACCATGTGATGCAACAGAAAGCCCTGGGTGCTGAAAACTAATGCATTTTTTAAAGGCATTGCTCAGGAATCACTCAGGCAGCCACCCCCTCTGCTGTTCCTCTCTTCGCCGGCAGGAGGCTCAGGGACACCTTTTTCATGAAAATCTATCTTGCCAGCCTCTGGAAATGAGTGAAACAGGTTCCTTCATAGAGCATCCTCCAGATGTTTTATCCTCTGCTCCCTTTGCAAGGGCATGAGCTCTGCAACTTCCCCCTTGATATATGGATCAAGGAAGGTTGAAAATCAGCTGATCCTACACATCCTTTTTCTCTTATGTATGAGGGAACTGCAAATTACAGGAAGTCCTCATGGACACTGAAGATGGCATTGTAATGAGTTACCTTCTCTAGCTACATACCCCTCTAGAAGACAGCCCTATGTATTATAAAGCATGCAGCATATGGCATGGTCAAAGCCACATATCAGGCAGTTTGCAGCAGGATGGAAATCTTGTGGGACTTATTCCAGCCAAGTTGATGGTGATATCACAAAAAACAATGCTACCCAAAAATCTCCATAGGGGACGTTTAGAATCTGTACTGCTACATGATTGCACCATGGTTTACATACACGTGTGTACCCTGTGGGTGTGTGCAGGGAAATGGGGGTTAGTTTTAATTTTTCATTTTCTTTTTAAAAAACTTGATTATAATTAGATTTTTGTGATAGCATTGGGCAAGTGACAGGTACTCTTTATGGAGACATCAGGGGTCTATTAGACCTCTAGTGTCTCCTCTGTCCTCCAAAACGGCTATTTAAGCACAGATTTTGCTTGATTCACTACTTCACTGGGAATGACAGCTATGAAACTGGAAAATGCTCAGAGCTGAGCACTTATGGCTTTATTCTCTGCAAATGAGATAGAAGAAAGGATGTTCCTTGGTCTCTTCCTGCTCACCATCCCAAAACCCTTTGATGTGGTCTGAGGCTTCCAGGAAAAGCAAGAGAGCTTGGTAACCACAGAGGGAAGGACCACACTGGCTGCACTCTAAAAGTGATCAAACCACCCAGATTACTTTTATTTTACACGCTGAATAAAACAAGCACAAGTTCATGGGTATTACTTCAGCCAATAACTTGTGTTTAACTATTTGCGCTTACTACTGTACATATGTACATTCAAAGAGCAAAAGGAATTAAAGTATAACTAAAGAAAAATCTTTTTTTTTCAGTTTTGAATAGAGTGGACAAGGATTAGAATACCTGTCAGTTTTTATTGCTGTCTCTCCCCAATTAGAGAGTTAAAAATTCTACAAGCAAAGTAAAGCCCTTTATTTAATTATTTTTTTATTTATGTATTTTTCTTAAGGACAAACACACTGACACACACAAAGACACACCTAATTCTGAAAAGGGCTGTTGGGTTTTAGGAAGTCACAGTAAATGCAGGTAGGCTCACACTACGCTCTTCATAGCCACACACACTGCAATACACTACAAAGTGTCAGTACCAAATATACAACACTGGATATAGTATTGTATATAGCATGCAGTACTACTGTATATAACACAAAGTTGTCATAGCACACTGCACTACACTAACCAACCCTCTGTCCCTAAAAGCAATGTCATGGATCCCTTACTTTTACTAAACCCCAGAACACTGACAAAGGGCTACTGGAAAAGTGGCCTTTTATAGTTTGTGGGCTGCAACTTAGGTCAAAACCATCATCGGCCAAAGTCTTGCACCAGAGTAAAGGTGAGGTGCAAGACTTTGGCCAGTAATGGCTTCAGCAATGCATTGTGGCACTTTCAGCAAAACATATCTTAATTCTGTACACCATTTATGATGCTTATGCATGTGATATACAGTAACATCAATCTCTAAATTTATAAAAGTAATTTTTCTGTTGATCAAATATTTGAAAGTGTGGCAGTCGTTTTTTTTTTATTTAAGGGCTTTGTGCCCTGTTGCGAAGATAATTTGACAAGAAATAATTAAGAAGTTATCTACTCATTTTTATACTGATTATTTGTTTGAGATACTCTAAGCCATTAGTATTTTCCAATATACTCAACTCTATGATGTCAGGGTGTTTCTCAATTTACCTATGTTTTTTGCTTTTCTAAATGAGATTTCTCATTGAGGGCAGATATTGCTTGTACAACCAATTTTACTGATATTTTTATTTCTGTCTGTGTCCATGCTGTAGATTTTCCCTCACTTCCTGTGTGGTGAAACTATAGTCAGCAGGACAAGAAGTGAGGGTAAATGAAGCTCCAGATATCAGTAGAAACCCACCAGAAAAGCTAACCATTCTCAACTTTATCCAAAACCAGAAAGCAGTTTTTGGCGTAGCCTAAAATTTAATGGAACAGAATGTAAGATATCAGTTTAATATCAGCTGCAATTTGTGTTTTTGTTTTTGTGAAATAAATTCTTCACCCTGTCAGATATTTCATCCATGTAAAAAAAATAAAAATAAACATATCCATTCCAAACGTATATACAGGCTATAATTCAGACATACAGTGCAGAATTATAGACAAGAGATCGTCTTTCTCTAATTTCTCTGCACCTGCTGAGTACCTGAGACAAATTCCATTAATGATTTACAAGCAAAAGTAAAACCAAAAGGTCCATTCCAGGATTCCAGGACAATTACATCTGGCAGCAGATGGCTAGAGCATTAAAGCCTTACTTTTCTAGTCAACATTTGCTTTAAGTTAAGGTTTACTGCACAGGATGCGTAAAAATATGTGTCTAAAGCTAGTTTTCTTTAGCTGCTTTTTCCATTAGCAGTGACAAAACTATTTTTAAAGACAGTGAAATATAGTCTAGGAAACATGAAGTGGTGTACTGGAAAGCTGTAATAGCAAAAATATTACAAAAAAAGTGTATATAAATTTCACTATTAAACCATGAAAAATAGAAATTGTTTTTAAATTGTTTAAAGTACAACTCCAAGTTAGCCAAATAAATCTGGTTGCCCCCCTCCTGCCATATAAGCAGTACATAATGCATGCTTAACATGTCTAAGTGCCTGTGATAGAGTATGTAAACCCAATATTTATTACTGATATGTGCCTGCTGTACCGTGTACTTGTATGAAAAAATATCTTGGCCTATTTGTATTGTTTCCTTTGTGTGAAATACCTGGTGTTCCTGACAGTCACTTTGCTTTCCTATCAAAAACTGACCACACAAGGCATGAGAGCATAGTGTGGGCAATTCTCTAGCTGTGCTTAGAACCCAGCCTGCTTTTCTTCAATGATCAGACTTGTCCTGACTAGAGTTGGGTGAACAGTTCAGGCCACGCAAACGTTCGGCCCGAACACCTCGCACCTGCACAGTGCATTCTAAGCCCCCAGGCGATGTGTACTAACACGAAACGCGTCGGGCGCTTCTGACCTATTGATTGCTGCGTTACTCTATACAAGCTTGTAAAATTGGAATTCAGACTTTTTGGTTTTATATATTTGTTTGCAATAAAAATAGCCCCCTCATCACTGAGGTTTTACACTATGGCAAGTGCCTTGTTTCTTATTTCCATCTAAACGGTCGAGTTCCTGAGTGGTTCATCCCCCTCGCGGTTGCCCCCCTCAAGACTTCCCTCCGTGTACCCCCAAGACCATTGGACCTGGATCCCTGACTGGACCTAGAGCGTGGATATTGGCCGTACAGGAGCCGTGACCAAGACCCCCTTTCCCGGGATGTGTGACGCGACCGGTAGCTGGATATCGTAGATGCCACATCTGACCGTTTCTGAAGCGTTATTGTTTCTTCTTTCCGGTAAGCCTCCACTCTGGAAGGGGTTGGAGTTTCAGTCCGCTGCCTACTGTATCCATCTTTATAGAATTTCCAGATTGATACATCACCACTTCATGAGAACTTTCACTTTGGACATCACTCTATATCTGTGCACACATTGAACTTCTAAAAAGATTTTTCTACACACCTGAATTTTTTCCTCCATATATTGAACTTTTATTTTGAGTATAAATTTTCAGGAGGTCATATAATATATGTGTTCATTATGATTCTTTAAGTGCACACTGCACGGTTATATTTGGTGTCAATTATATGTATTTATTTTTCAAATTAATATTTTTAGTTTAGCGCCACCCTCACATACACAAAGTTCTCTACAATTAGTTTGGTCGATATAGGTGGCAGCTCACTTCCTCACTAGTTTTTCCTAGCCTAGCGCGGTAACACTTCCCGTAATTTCCATTCTAAGCCCCGATTGGGCAAAGCATTTCCAAATCAGAGTCAGTGCAAATCTGGTTGTTAAAGAGCGGGGCCGGGAAGCTGGCCACCGTACACCTTAACAACCGGTGAGTCATCAGCTGTCAATGGGCTTCCCCACTGACAGCTGAATAAAAAAAAACATTGCAGGCAATAAAAAAGTGAAAAAAAAAACAGTGTGGGGGTCCCCCAATCTATGCCATATGGATTTTAAGGGGAACCCCATGCCAAAATTAAAAAAAAAATGTTGTGAGCCCCCAAAATCTGTACCTTTATCCAAGCATTCAAAAATAAAAAGTTATACCACGCTCAGAAATTAGGACAAAGAGCTGCAACAAAAATAGTGCGATAATCCACCATATACATAAACAGCATAAAAATTGTTGTTGCGCTATAAACAAATAAGTGAAAAACATACAGTGCAAGGGATTCAAATAAAGAACCCAAAATAATGTGCAAAAAAAACAAATATAAGTGCAAAATAAGTGCAAGAGTATGAATGTACATTCAGCAGCTATCAATCATGAGCGATTACAATAGTCACTTCATATATGGAAAACAATAGTCCCAGGTATCACCATAGGAAAGGATAGGGGTGATGACACGGTAAGTGAGGAATGGGGACACCCAGAATCCACTGCAAATCCTTCTTGTTCACTCCCACCACCAGCCAAGTATACACCTCCAGTGATAAGGGGGTAAGTAGGGACTCTTATCAGAGTTTGCGACCCCCTATCGCTAGTAAGGGTCAGAAACCGCTAGCAGAAATGACCCTCTGCAGGGTATAAGTGATGGTAGATAAATCCCTGTAGGTCAGCAAGGCTCTGTATCCAGTGAGGCAGCACAGCTCAGCAGCATTCAACGGATCTCCATGTTCTACAAGCGATCATAATCGCAGACAGACTCCCCCGGTGTATGCCATATAAAACATGAAGGCCAAATAGTGTAATAACGTACGGGGATTTTTATTTAAAACAAGATATAAACAGGTACTCACAATATTCCAAATAAAAGCGCGCATAAACAAGGTGAACAGCCGGCAAATTCCTGAAGACCCGTACTCGCGGGATCACGTGGGCGTAGACCGCCAGAGGAACCTGCAGGTTGGTTGAAACTACAGGATTGATGACACTTTGAAGAGCATGACTATTTCTTACATCTTGTAAGTGTTTTTTTAACCTTGTGCAATAAATGCTGAAACGTTAATACTACACTCAGGTGGCGCCTCCCTTCCTTCCCCTTTTATGTCTATCTTGCAGAGTTTTGTACACTCTCAGGATGGCTGCCTCTTATAACTTTTAACCATTCATGTACTTGGACTTATGGACTAAATACATTTTTTGAATAGTAGTCAAGAACAAAATTATTTCTCTAGGCATACACCTTTCTGTGCGCCAAAATTTTATCTTATGACCTTGAAATGCTGATCAGTTTCTCAGTTTCAGCTGTCGTGTTGGATTCAGTTGTACCATTCAGCAAGTGTCAGGGATGTTGGAGTACCCCAGTTTGAAGGAATGCAGCATCTAGTTGCATTTACAAGGTGCATGGCTAAGGATATATGGTATGTGAACTTTGGGAGAGGTGTGTTGAGAAAAAATATTGTGCAGAGGTGAAGTCAAAAGGTTATTTTGGTTAAAGCTTTATGTACTTCTCTCCAAAATGTTTGTAGGGTAGGACATGTTCAACAAAGCATGTCCAATAGAGTTGAGCGAACACCTGGACGTTCGGGTTCTGCTGGTCCGTCCGAACTTCGGGACAAAGTCCGGGTCCGGACGGAACCCGAACGATCGCACGGACAACGAACCGAACATTTACGTTGATCTACGACGTAAGGAAGTTTGACCCCATGAGGTTGTAGGGACTGTGAACGACTTACCATGTTGACTTAGGTTGTGCTGTCGACTTTGACTCTTTGACTAGTCGTAAAGTTCCAGTATTCTATTTTAAAACCGCGTGTCTTTCC
>BLSH010303386.1:22091-59561 GCA_018402905.1 Glandirana rugosa | reverse complement strand
CACGGCCTAGTCAACCTCTAGGCTCCTACTCTACATCCATCCCCCTTCCCATTTTTTTATTTGATTTTAATTTATTTTCCCTATCCCCATTTATTTGTAGGGCACTTGCCCTAGTTTGAAGATGATTTTAGAACAGTTATATGGCTTCTACCGTTAATTAATACTTTTCAGACACAGTTTGAAGATGAACCACATTCATCTCCATTTTTGCATTTTTTATGTTTTTATTTTTTTAAAAATATTTAAAGTTATTTCCCTGTCCCCATTTTTTTGTAGGGCGCTTGCCCTACCCTTACCCCCATTTTACTTCCTTTTGCAGCCCTCTGGGGCTTTCCAGGACTTTCCTACAGCCATTTTTGTGCCTAAAAGTTCGGGTCCCCATTGATTTCAATGGGGTTCGTTGTCCGTGCGATCGTTCGGGTTCCGTCCGGACCCGGACCCGGACTTTGTCCCGAAGTTCGGACGGACCAGCAGAACCCGAACTTCCAGGTGTTCGCTCAACTCTACTCCTATTATTTCTTTCAAATCAGCACTAGGAGTTATAATCAGGTGTGCTACAGTGCACTTTTACTGACTGAAGAAGAGAGATGATCTTATAAGTCTGCTACCTCTTAACTGCCCAATTACAGGCTGGAGATGGTAAAAGGTGCAGTATTACACAGCTGCATTAGAAAAGTGTCAAGTCACCAGGCGTGGTATAATGCAAATCCTTTAATAGGTTAAAGCAGCCCCCATATATGTATTTAAACCTTGTACTTAGCTATTTGCTTGGAGTTCAGTTTTAAATATTTTTGTAAAGAACCCCTTTAAACAACCTCTTAACCTTCCCACATATATTTTGAGGGTTAACCCTGACCCCAACCCTAACAGTTTAAAGCAGTAAAAACCCCAAAAGCAAACATATATTATACTGCAGCTTACCAATTCTTAGATGTGATGGGTTCATTTGTTTTTGTTTTTTTGTTTGTTTGTTTTTTTAGGCTTCTTTTCCCTCTGTTTTCACCTGGTGATCTGACCAGTAAGTCTGCTGTTTTTAAAAAGAACAAGCTCTCTTGCAAATATATTGCTTTATAGAGATAAGACAAACCCTTTACCACTGGCAGAGGTGCTATTTATTCATGTAAAACCTTCACCCCAAAGGAGATAAAACTGTTTGCTGTAAGTGCTTATAAAGTATTAGCTGGAATTTGACTTCAATTTGTTAGTGTATTTAAATCTGCTAATATATCTAACACTACCCCCCCTGGACTGACATTTCTACTGTCTGCCGTGCCCCCTGTGCTCATTCATTCAGAGTGGCGGCACTGCACTATAGGAGGTGTGTTACTGGCCAGATTACCAAGTGAAAATAGGGAAAAGCCTTAAAAAGAAAACTAATGCTATCACAAAACCTAATGATTGGTAAGCTGCAATATACTAATTTATTTTGTTTTGGGTTAAATATTGCTTTAACTCCTTCCTCCTCAACACTTCTAAACGCGTCTAAAACGCCCGTTTTGCCGCATTTTGCATGCCACGTTTTGCTGCGTTCATCTCTAGGAGTGTTTTTGAAAAAAAAAATGTTTATTTTTTTAAAAATGGAAATGCCTGTAAACAAAACACTCCTAGATGTGAGTTAGCACGTTTAGGCGCGTTTACAAGCTGTTTGGCATTTCAAATGCCTCTGAACTTGCGTCAGAACCCATTTCTTTGCGTTCTAAAAAAGCCTCTAAACTCAACTGCCTGGGAACGACCTTAAACGACCCTGTGTAAATGTACTGATAAGATAACATTAAATGAGTTCAGGGACAGCTGGAAAAAACGTCCAATGCCCCTGAATGTCCGTTTATCTGCCTCAGTGTGCATGAGGTCTTACTCTAACTGTTCAATTTCACCAATGACTTTTACACTAAACTCTTATAACTAGCAATGCATTTTAAAAATGCAATTTGGTGGAAAGCAGCAATTTTAATAATGTTTTAAGTAAAACAATAAAAATACCCAATTTCTTTAAAGCAACTTGGCTATGCAGTTGCCCTAAACCTGTTTGTGAAGTGATGCATCTGTAGGATGTATACAACTTGTAGTATAGCAAAATTTTAATTTACAAATAAAAAAATGCTGTTTCATTTCTGCCAAATAATAGCTCCTTGTCAGCTTGCTTTTCTTTGTAAAAGGGGTCTGATAAGTGAAATGTCATCTATTTTCAATTTAAATGTGTTCTTTCTTTGTAAATGTTGCTGTAGTACATTCTACAGCAAAAATGACACAAAAATATTTTTTCCCTTCCAAAAACCCTTCTCATCTGGTATGGAAAACAAAAAAAAACACCATTGGGCCCCCCAAAAAATCCATACCAGACCCTTAATCCAAGCATACAGCTTAGCTGGCAAGGAAACAAGAGGGGGACAGGGGTGTAGCCCCACCTTCTGAACCACAAATAAGGTCAGATGACAATCTCCCCCTTACACCCACATCTTTACTTACATTCCTGGGATTGCGGCAAGCACCTGCTGCTTCCTTAGCAATCACTGACAGTAGGAAGCTGTCACGTTCATCCTCGTGGAATGGCCTAACTGTTCAGCGCATGGACAAACATCTGACCAGTGAGTGTTCAGTCTGAACTTATGTTAATACCAAGCACTCAACATTAAACAAACCCCTCCTATAAAAGATTCACCTTGTCCCGTGGCAGAAGCAGAAGTGGCAAATCTGTACAATAGGTTTAATTAGAAAAGCTTTAAAACATCAATACAGATATGTATTTTAGCCATGTTACTGTGATATTCAACTCTTATTTTTATAATACTTTATTTAAGATTTTTATCAGAATACAAATTGCCATAAAAATGTCATAAAAAGACCAAAAACAAAACAAAAATTTATTCGGGGAGAAACCACACGCACTATTGAGTCATAAGAGGAAAAAGACATAGAAAAACATGGTTGTAAAGATACATAGTAATGAATATAGAGCATAATAAGAAGGTCCATGTATCAACATCATCTAAGAGGTCCATATAAAGCAAAAACAGGGTTCATATTTCACTGTATCAAACACTGCAATTCACAGCTTCTTTGTAATGGAGAAGCAAAAAAAGGGAGGGGGGGGGGAGAAAGGGCATAGGGAGGGGATGTGCAGTCAGAAGTTTAGCCACAGTAACCACCCCAGGCAGCCCTCAAGGGGAAAAAGCCCTCTTCAACTCTCATTTAACCTAGCTGAAAATAACTGTTATTTTAAATAAATAAATATCCGTATCTTGGTATGTTAGCTTTGAGTCTAATGTCTGAACGATAAAGTAACAGCTGAGATGCCAGTAATGAAAAGGGCCGATTAGTGGTCCTGTACCCTAGAACAAAAGCATGGCTCATAATTAAAGATCATTTGATGCCATTTTGATTTAGGATATTTTATAGAACATACTATTGTATGATAGCTAGAGTTTCAAGGCAACAGAGGAAGCTGATGTAATCATAATTATTTTAAATCTTGTCTGTTGACTGTAGGACTCCTGGGCAGATATGAGTGAAAATGTAACTCTAACATTCCTGTTACAACACAATGTACAGGGTGGGCCATTTATATGGATACACCTTAATAAAATGGGAATGGTTAGTGATATTAACTTCCTGTTTGTGGCACATTAGTATATGTGAGGGGGGAAACCTTTCAAGATGGGTGGTGAATATGGTGGCCATTTTGAAGTCAGCCATTTTGAATCCAACTTTTGTTTTTTCAATAGGAAGGGTTATGTGACACATCAAACTTATTGGGAATTTCACAAGAAAAACCATGGTGTGCTTGGTTTTAATGTAACTTTATTCTTTCATAAGTTATTTACAAGTTTCTGACCACTTATAAAATGTGTTCAATGTGCTGCCCATTGTGTTGGATTGTCAATGCAATCCTCTTCTCCCACTCTTCACACACTGATCACAACACCGCAGGAGAAATGCTAGCACAGGCTTCCAGTATCCATAGTTTCAGGTGCTGCACATCTCGTATCTTCACAGCATATGGTTTTTTTATGGTTTTTATGGTCAGTAAAAACCAATACCGGGTGAGCTGCTCCTTCCAGGAGGTACCGCCATTCCTCTAAAGCCGACGTGATGGCCAGCAATTCCCTATCACTGACATCATAGTTCCAGCAAGATGATGCACCACCACATTATGGGTGTCAGGTCCGAGCATTGCTAGATGAACAGTTTCCTGGAAAGTAGATTGGTCATCGTGGGCCAGTTGAATGGCCCCCAAGGTCTCCCGATCTGACCCCCTTAGACTTTTATCTTTGGGATCATCTGAAGGCAATTGTCTATGCTGTGAAGATACGAGATGTATAATAATACAATGTACCCCTACTCATTCAGATGGGGAGGTGGCTGGTATCTAATGGCCCTCAATTGCTAAACAGGGACTTCCAGATTCCAATGAGGCCACCTACAGATATCCACAACAACCCCAGGGTTGTGGGAAATAGATCCTTATCAACATGAGGTCAATGTACTTTGCTAGGGGGGAACCCCCATCTCAAGGTACTCCATATGGGAAGGGCATGTGGCTGGATAGGGTTCAGGAAGAGGGGGTTGTATGATCATCTTCTTTCCTGGCCTGCCAGGTTGCATGCTTAAATCAGGGTTAGATATTTTTTTGGGGGGGACCTCACTTTTCTTTCATGCATGGAGTTTCCACTTAAAATCAAATCTATGGAGGGGGTATGGCCAGCCACAGGTATGTGAGGAGCTCTAAGTGAATAGCTCTGACAGCACCAATCCTTTCCAGGCATCCTACAGACACAGCAAGCCCGGAATCCATGCGCGAACCACATCTTCAACTTGCTGACAACTCGCTGCTTTTTCAAGATGGTCAGGAGTGGGCAGGGGGTGCCAAAATCAACAGGGAACCTTCTCTTTGGACCCTCTATGGCAGCAGTAAAGATAGCGGTGGTCCAGCGGCTCCATGTAGTCTCCCACAGAGAGAAAAAACCAGCAAGAAGAACGGGGTAAGTGCTACAGCCCCCTGCCAGTCCAAACAAAAAAACAAGGACACTGCACTGTTAAGGAGCATTTTGCGAGTGGCCCTGCGGAGGCAGCTGGTATATTGCACGGACAACAGGAAATGGAGTGGGGAAAGGAAGGGAGTCATGCAAATAATGACACCTGCATGTTTTCTGCAGAGTCTCTTACAACATCTCCTGATCCCTCTGGTTCATCACAGGAGGAAGAATCAACCCTAAATTATGTGATGGCAGCTATTCACACATGCCAGTCCACCCTTACTGTTCAAATTGAATCGATTAAAGTGGACCTGTCCTTTTTAAAAAATGATATGCAAAAACTAAAAGGCAGAGTGTCTACTGCAGAACAGCGTATTAGTGATATGGAGGACACCACTGCTCCTTTACACACAGATGTCCATGCTCTGCAACAATCTTCTTTGGATCAGGCCACTAAACTGATTGACTTGGAAGACAGACTGAGACATAACCTATGTTTTGTTGGTTTTGGTATCTGAGGCATCTGAGGGCAGGGATCCTGAGGGATTTATGGAACATTGGTTCAAAACGAATATGCCGCCAGATATTTTATCCTCCCTTTTTTCCATTGAACGGTTCCACAGAGTTCCATTACGTACATTACCTGCTGGTGCCCCCTAAATCCATTCTTATTTAGCTACTACACTTCAAGGACCAAGATCATATTCTCCATGCAGCCCATACTCTGGGGGTGGTGTCCTTTAATGGGAATCATATTTCTATATTCCAGGACTTTTCTGTGGCCACTCAAAAGCAAAGGGCCACCTATACGACGGTGAAGCAGAGGCTGCAGGATAAGAACATTCCATACAGCATGCTTTATCAAGCCAAGCTTCGGGTTATATACAATGGTAGAGCAAATTTCTTCACCTTACCTGAGGATGCCTATGCTTGGCTTGATGGTCTGGTGTGAGAACTCCAGTCCCCTTTAATTGCCTCAAGAACAAGTTATTGTCCCTTTAACAGTGCTCATTATTCCTTATGTTTACTATTTAGCTTGCTGTGACACGTGTATAATGTCCTCAATGGTGCCTGCATGTGACGTCGTCATGCTCTGTTATTGTTTGAAGATGTTTTTGCTGTTTACCACCTTATTCGGGGTATGTTATTTGCCAGGTTGCTTCACTTTTGCAGGGTTTATCAGATATTCCTCAGGGAGGTTATGGGACGCGCCACCATTGAGTTTTACAAGTTTTGGGGAAAAGCCCACTGTACTCCTTTTGGTTGGGGGGGTTAAGGAGCTGTTGTTTTCATGCACCTTACACATACTATTTCTGTCACTCAAGTATTGGTACAGAACCTTTGAGATCCACTAAGTGGTTACGTGGCTATCCGCCCAGTTCGATTCAGTTTAGCAAGAAACCATAATCCACTTATCTGTAGTGTCTTGGAATACCCGGGGTCTGAACTCCAGAATCTAAAGATCACTTGTATTTTCAAGAAGATTGGGGCTCAGATTATTTTTCTTCAAGAGACCCATTAAATGGGCTCTAGAGTGCTTGCCTTAAAAAAAAAAACATACATAGCACACGGTTTTCACGCCCCCTACTCTTACTCCAGAGGAGTATCTATTTTAATTAAGAAGGCCTTGTTGATTCAGATAGAAGATGTCTATATAGATCCACAGGGGTGCTTCATAATACTGGTAATCGGGTGTCATGATACCTTTTATACATTGGTTAATGTGTACCGCCCCTCCCCGTTTGACCCTCAAAGGCTCTCAAAATGTACATCTAAATTGTTACTGATGACAAAAGGAATGATTTTGATAGCTGGTGATTTTAATGCAGTCTTAAATCCCTCACTTGACAAACTGGGAGGTTCCCGCACTCATTCTACCCTTTTGAAGAGATGGACTGATGGCCATGGGTTTATTGAGATATGGAGGTGGAAACATCCCGAAAACAAAGTCTACTTTTGTCATTCAGACCCTCAAGACACGCTTTCACGTTTAGACATGGTTTTACAGAACCCCTCTTTTTCCACTTCTTGATTAGAGTTTGAACACTGCTGATTGGCATTCTCAATTCCTTGGCTATCTTTTTATAACCCTTTCCTGTTTTACGCAGTTCGACTACCTTTTCCCGCAGATCCTTTGACAATTCTTTTGCTTTCCCCATGACTTAGAATCCAGAAACGTCAGTGCAGCACTGGATGAAAGATGCAATGGTCTGTGAGGAGTCCAGAAACCCATTGACCTTTTACGCACACACACTAATTACAAGCAAACAGATCACAGGTGAGGATGGTTACCTTTAATAGCCATTCAAACCCCTTTTGTGTCAAATTGTGTGCATGTTATCAAACCAAAATCACCAGGGTATGTAAACTTTTGATCAGTTGGGTAGTTTCTGCTGTCATTATGGTTTAAAAAAAGTAAACACAGTTGATTGATAATAAATAGCTTCAGCCAAACACTAACCATGAGTGAAAGAAACGTTTTTGTGTTATTCATATTCTCTGAAAAATGGCCAAGAAATCCTAAATTCGGTCAGGGTATGTAAACTTATGAGCACAACTGTAAATAAACTGTCAAAGCAAAAAGCGTGCAGATGGCAGGAGCCCTCCCAATGGGAAGGAGCTGTGCACACCGTCTGCGTGCGAACGTCCGATGTTCGAGTCGAACTTACGTTCGACTCTAACCGCAGGCCCATCCCTATTGGCAATGTCTATACTATACTGTATGTATTCTTGTTCATGCAGAAGACGTGTATATTCTCAATAAAATAGTTTTAAAAAAATCCAATCTATGATATCTATAATTTTGATAGCAACCGGCACTCTTTTTTTGCATGGGATCCCCGTTAAAATCTATACAGGACTGAAAGGTTTTGTATGAATATGGAGAGAACTACATGCTTGTTTTTTTCACAATCTATGCCACTTTGTTTACATTTAACTCACTGTGGTTTGTTTAGTGTGCTGCTCATACTCGATCACTATGGGGAGTAATGAGGGTGATCCTGCATCCACTGCAGGACTGCCAGCAATGGATGGAGCTTGTCCCAGCTCCTGTAATCACTGAAAGGAAGAGAGGAAAGATCCTCACATCCACAGAGTCCTATGGTGGTATGAGAGAGACATACAAACAAGTGGCCACTGCCCCCACCTATAACCGGTCTATTGCAGCAAGGAGCACTAGAAGGGTGAAACATGTCAAACAAATACAGAGATTTCCAAGCTCATACTTACCAACCAGCCAACAACCAACTGAACTGACCTGTCTAACAATATGCCTTAAGAACAGGGGTTTAGGCCTGATGCAGAGCCAAGCAGCAGCTTAATTCCGGAGCTCCATTGAGAAAGGGATACCATGGCTTATAGTGACTCACCCAGCAACTTTTACACCCGGTTTTTGGGGCGATCCAGGTCAAGAGACTCCCAGGGACATGACCGGAAAGAGGAAGGAGAACAGAAAGCCTCAGTGCCTGGTGGATTTCTTCACCCATCAGCTGCAGGAAGGTAGGCAAGATGGCGCCGGGGCCTACTCCACCCCAGCCACTGGATCATATGTAAAGTCCTCAAAAAAGGTCACCCCCTCTCCTAACAACGGCTCACCTAATGGCCCTGACTCCTGTCCACCTATGCCAGCATCAGTCAGTCCAGCTAAAGCAAAATTCCAGATGGGTGGCACTGGATGTAGCCTGGCCAGAAGCCCTGCCACAACGTCAGGAGATGACATGCGGGAGTTGCCTGAATCAATTGAATCCTTCCGTACTATGAATAAACCCATGTTAGACATGGTATTAAAAGACGTGTTATTATCTTTGCAGAGTACAATACAGTCTGACATGATGTCGTGTATGCATAGATTCAGTGGTGAAATACAGGCAGTAGAGGCTAAAGTTAAGCACATTGAAACTAAAATGGGGGAATATGCTTCTGCTATTAACAACCTGGTTGATGCAAACAAAGAAAAAGAGGGTGACATGGAGTGGATTAAAGCAAAGTTGGCAGACATAGAGGACAGGTCGAGAAGAAATAGCCTGAAAATTAGGGGATACCTCAATCAATACAGCAATCTGACCTGAGAGCATATACCGTCTCCCTATTTCAATCCCTCCTGCCTGGCTTATCGGATATTGATATTACTATACATAGGATTCATCGCCTACCTAAACCAGTACATCTACCAGGACAGGTACCCAGAGACGTAATTATTCATCTACACTTCTACCACATCAAAGAGCAACTTATGATGGTAATGCGCAAATCAGATCAAATCCCTTCCCAATACCAAAATTTGCAATTTTACACTGACTTATCTCAACATACTCTGCAAAAAAAGAAAAAACTTCAACAATGTCACCAAAATGTTTAGAAACCACAAGATCGCTTATAGATGGGGATACCCCACTAAACTCACTATCACCAGACAATAGCGCACACATGTTGTATACTCCTTAGAAAAAGGACTCCCCAGACCTATCCGTCAGATTGAACCTGACTGGTAAGCAGTTACAGCAAAAAAATGCCAAATCACATAACTGAGTCCAGATGAGCGACCAACAGCAATGTCAATCCCTTGATGGAGATCAATAGGGATTACAGGCGTGAACTTACCCCCAATATTGTTTGAGTAGCACAGAGCTGCTTCTGGGTAGTACTTGCCCACAGAGTGATGGAATCAAAAGTGATGTCCTCTGCATGCAGGAAACTCACTTTTTCAAACAGTCTCCCCCTCAAAGCAGTGGAGACCGCAGTTCAATATTTCTAAATGTAAAATAATGCATCTAGGGAAAAAGAATCCACTTAGAGAGTACAGCATTGGGGGCACAGTGTTAGCTAGCACTACAGAAGAAAAAGATTTGGGGGTGCTTATTTCAGATGATTGCAAAATGAGCAAACAGTGTAACCAGGCAGTGGGAAAAGCAAATAGAATTCTGGGATGTATCAGTAGAGGGATCACCAGCAGGAGGAAGGAGGTTCTGATTCCTCTATATAGATCTTTAGTGAGACCTCACTTAGAATACTGTGTCCAGTTCTGGAGACCTCACTTACAAAAAGATATTGATAAAATAGAACGAGTTCAGAGACGGGTAACAAAAATGGTGAAAGGTCTGGGGGATAAAACATATCAAGAGCGACTTCAGGAACTTAATATGTACAGTCTGGAGGAAAGAAGGGAGAGGGGAGACATGATTGAAACCTTTAAATACCTCAAGGGGGTGAATAAGGTTCAGGAGGGCAGTCTTTTCAATATGAAACCAAAATCAAGAACACGGGGACATGACCTCAAACTAACTGGGGGGAAGTTCAAAACTAATCTTAGAAAGTATTATTTTACTGAAAGGGTGGTTGATGATTGGAATAAACTACCAACAGAGGTTGTGAGACAGTCAACAGTAAATGGCTTCAAACATGCTTGGGATAAACATAAATCCATAGTCAGACAACAAGGTTAATTAAAAAAAAAAAAAAAAAAAAGGGCAGACTCGATGGACTACTCAGTCTTTTTCTGCCGTCACTTTTCTATGTTTCTATGTTTCTATACTTACTCCCATAGGAACTTTCCTTATGTGTTTACCGCAAATGTGGATACTAAAACAAGAGGAGTCCTTATGACAATCAGAGATTCAGTGGCATTCACCCTACATGAGGAATTAAGGATCCCCAGGTACTCTTTTTGATCTTGTTGTGTGACCTAAACTCTGTCACTTATACAATTGTGAATGTGTACTCTCCAAATACACACCAAGTGCGCCTCTTCCACAAACTACTGTGGAAAATCCACCCTCATCAAACGGGAATGTTGGTGATTTGTGAGGACTTCAACGTCATTCCCGAACCCTACTTGGATACCACCTCATCTACCAAATGCATAGGCTCTACCCTCCAAGCTTCTATGCAACAACAGGATTTATTTGACATGTGGAGGTGTCTACATGCAGGGGAGCGAGATTCTATGTTATTTTCCGTCCCTCACCATGTATACACATGAATCAACCTATTCTTGGTGGACCAGCATTCTCTCTCCAAGACCCTGTCAACCTCCGTCAATAGCATAACTGCTTCTATTATCCTTTTATTGGCAGACTCTTTGGCCTCCTCTCTAAGTGAAGTTTGGAGGGCCAATTCATTTCTTTTCCATCAGGGGCAGATCAAACAACCACTAGAAAAGCATCTCTCAGAATTCTTTCTGAACAATTATTCTTTTGTAACAGATCAGTTTGTATCATGGAACACCCACAAAGCGTTCATGAGAGATATCTCTATACAAATTGGCACAAGGTCCAGGAGGCAGCAACAAGCACAGGTACGCAAACTCGCAAACAAATTTTTTAGATTGGAAACGTAAAACAAACAACATCCTTCCCCTTCTCTTTCACAGAAATTGTCACAGCTTAGATATGATCTCAGACTTCTCCTGCTGCATCAAAAAGGCTTAAAATGACATATTACGCTAACAGAGCAGGGAAAATTTTAGCACAAAAATTACATGGATTAAGACATAAAACCAAGATTCCCTATATAATACACCCATAAACCAAACATAAATTATATCATCCCCAGGATATAGCGGATGCTTTCAGCCACTATTACGGCACTTTATATAATTTAAAACATGATGCAGACACACAGCAACCCAGCTCTGAATCTATGAATAAATTCCTAGAACACTTAAATGTACCTACCTTGACCAAGGATCACTTACAAGCTCTAAACCTACCATTTAGCATAGAGGAAATCCATAGAGCCATTGATTCTCTTCCAGCAAACAAATCTCCAGGACCAGATGGATTTGACTAATGACGTCACTAGCGCATGTGCTTCCCTTCCCTTGATTAATGGCACAATCTGTGTGCAGTTTGTCCATTGAAAGGGTGCCTTGAATGGGATTTCCTCTCCCAGCAGCACAGCCATTTAAGCTTGGGAGACCGTAGTGTTTCCTAGCTTCCTGGTACTCCCCATGTGACTGTGTGATCACATGGGGGGGATAAACCTTACCAATCATGCTGCATTGGTGATCAGCTGCAGCAGGACTGACAGCCAGATATATACGATCATGCTTAGCTATTGTGAGTTAATCAGCAAACTCGGCAAAGAGCGGCGGTTGTAGTAGTAACACTGGATTGAGAATGAGGCTTGGCTATTATACGATCACGCATGCGGGAGATTGCGGCAAAGGGAAACATGAAAGGGTAGAAATCAAACTCAGAAAATAGCACTGAAGATGGTGCCGCCTTATCCCAGAAGACAAGATTTTTCAAAGATAAAAAAAGTGAGTGTAGCACTACCGCCGCAGGAGCCGCTTAAGTATGTTCAGTCCGTTACTTTGCCTTTCAACCCCAATAACAGCCTCAGTCCCCTCTGGCAATAGTGTGAGTGCAAGGATAAATGAGAAACACACATGCTATTATAAAACACAGAAATTGTCTTTACTGTAGTATTTCTGTGGAATAACCATTGGCAATACGTTCAAGGAGTACAAAAGAAAAACATTAACTGAAGTTATGAGCAATATAGCTCAACATTACACTCAGGCTGCTTTCAGGGAATTCAGAACCTTAGAATAACCACAAGAGCAGAGCAGACCTTTTAATAACAATAAAGTCACAAAATGGCAATCTGTACCAGATTGGTTACCTTTATTCAAGTTTGGCTCTATGGGTCCAGGCAGGAAAAGAGTAGAAGGCTGACCCTCTTTATGTCAGATCCCTCTCTTCTGTCCCCTGGCACCACAGGCCCAATAACAAATACTATATTAAAATCAACAGTGAATATCTTAACTTAACAGATAAGCTGTCCCACACACCCACTGCATATACAGAGCCCTGAACATATGTGTGCAAGGCCGCATGGTAATAGTAACTTCAGTCCCTTTGAAGTAAAATACGTCTTGGCATCTTTAGCTAGCTACTCTCATTGGTGCACTTACATTCCTGGATAGTAGGCCCAAATAACATAACTGGCCCGGATCATTAAGTGAGAAATGCAACATTTTCTTCAGCAGGGTGAAAGGCCAATGACCTCTGTATACAGTGTCTTTCTACTTAAATGGCTTTGTATCCTGCAAGTACTATAAGTGTCACCAAGATGACTACCAGCAATGATGTCTGTATACAGGGTTCAATATAACTCCGTCTGTGCAGTGTCCTTGTTTCCTGCAAATGGGCAAGAGCCCCCCTCACCCAATCCTGCAATCGATCAAGGCCCAAACAAACTTCCTGGGACAGGCACGCTTCCCTGGCGGCGACTGGTCTCCTCACACTGGAATGCTTCTCTGCCAGTGCAGGTGTGCCTGGATGTGCACCTGGGATCCTCTCGCTCTCAAGCTGGATGTCCCGACTGGTCCCAGAGGCCTAAGATTGCACGGTGAAAAACCCAAGGGGCAGCACCCCTCTCTTAGGTCTTTTTTCTTCCTCTCCCACACTTTCACTGAATTCTCTCCAGACAATCAAGATGGAGTCTCTCTCCTCCCTTCTTGAGCATGCACAGGATTGTAGCTCCATACTACATACAAAGCTATGGGAACGTCTGGTAAAGGAACTTCATATTCCAGAATGCTTTGCAGCTCTTCCTGCAGATGGTTAAAGTTCCTCTGATTGGTCTTGTAACTGTTAATTCTATTGGCTTTCTTCCCTCATGCACAGAGAAACACAGGAAGCCACACTGTAATCCGAGCCTTCTGTGTATGTGTGTCTCTGCACACATTGCATCAAGACTGCCAACAGAGAAACAAGAAGGAGGGGGAGAAATCCCCCTCCGCAGGGCCTGACAGGTACATTCTCCCTTCATAAGAAAGCCTGTATACTCTCAGAGGCCACTTGGCAAAGCCTCAGAAATAGTGGGCAGCAAAGCGGGCCCCCGCTACATAAGGAATAGGCAATTGTGGCTTGATTGGGTTATGTGATGCTTGCTAACAAGTGATTAGAACAAAATAGATAAAATGCACCGTAGGGATTGCAGGGTTTACTTCCACTTTAAGGTTCAGCTAACCCCATATTTGGAACTTGTTTTCAATGCTGCTGCTGCCGCCTCCTCCTTTCCATCTGAAATGTTTAAAGCATTGATTGTGACACTACCCAAGCCAGGAAAGGATCTGGATTCACCCTCAAATTTTAGACCCATTTCATTATTGAATATCGGTTTAAAATTATACGCCAAATTGATTGCCTCACGTTTAATAGATATAATGCCACAACTTATTCACCCGGACCAAACGGGGTTCACTAAAGGGCAGCAGACTTCTGACGCCACCCGCAGGCTGAAAAACATTGTACATCTTGCTAAGCTCCATAAAAGGCCTTCTCTGCTCTTAGCACTAGATGCAGAGAAGGCCTTTGACCATGTTCACTGGGTATATCTTGCCCGAGTTCTGGAAAAATTTGGGTTCTCTGGACCTATATACTCGGCAATCTTGGCATTATACTCCAAACCGTCTGCACAGGTCTACATTTCTGTAGTACTATCCACTCCCTTCAACATTTATAATGGTACCCATCAGGGGTGTCCCCTATCCCCCCTAATATTTAACTTATTGATAGAACCATTAGCCATTTCAATTCATTCCCACCCTAATATTAAAGGATTTTCAACTCCTCGGTGCATTACACATTAGATTTATTCAACTAGGTTTCAACTAGGTTTCTTACTACAAAGTTAACAAAAGCATTCTAACAGCCAACACTGAAGATCTTCTAATGGCTAATTACACCCCATTCCTCAACAAACTAAACTCTAAATTACAAGATATAGCTAAAAAGGAGTTATCATGGTCAGGGCACTTGGCAGCCTTTAAGATTGTGATATCACCACAACTATTATACCTGTTTAGATCTCTACCCATTCCGGTACCTGACTCCTTCTTTACTAAGACCCAGTCATTGGTGAACAGATACCTGTGGCAGGGCAAGAAAGCAAGATGCACTTTCAGGAAGTTAATACTATCTAGGAAGGCGGGTGGGGTAGGACATGTATTGCTTAAGGATTATTACACAGCCTCAATATTAGCACAACCTTCCAGCTTTGTTATAATATTGAACAGAAGGACTCCAGATTTCTTTATTATATTACTCTTGTGTATGTTTCTATAAAGAAATTCATTAAAAATCTATTGAAACTAAAGAACAGGGGTTTAGTTTGCACACGATTGCAAATGCATGTGTAAGCTACAGGCACCATCAAGGCACCCTGTTTTCTGTAGTCCCAAACTCTGACGTCTAAGTCTTGTTCAGGCAAAGCACTGATGTCGCTGGCTGGTTGGTATCTTTGATCTTGGAAATCTCTTTGTATTTGTTTGACATGTGTCACCCTTCCAGTGCTCCTTGCTGCAATAGATCAGTTATAGGTGGGGGCAGTGTCCACTTGTTTGTATTTTCATTATATTGGTCAGGCAATGCACTGACATCTTTGTTGCCATAGTGCTATGTGCTGGGTATTCAGTGTGCCCCTGTACCTTTAAGAAGGGGTGGGCTCCCTCCAGGTCCACCTGTCCTCACCTATCCATTAAAATGCATGTGCTCTCACTGTAGAGACTCAGAAGTCAGAGTTAGGGACTACAAAAAACAGGGTGCCTTGAGGGGGGCCTGTAGCTTATGCATATATTTGCAAATGTGTGCAGACTAAACCCCTGTTCTTAATGCATATTGTTAGACAGGTCAATTTGGCTGTCCATTGGCTGGTTGGTAAGTTTGAGCTTGGAAATCTCTTTGTATTGAGAGCTAAGTCATTCTTAGTCTTTCCCCAAGACTAAGCTCTGGGGGGCGGAGTGAAATGCATTGGGGTCATGGCCTGGCAGGAGCCCAGGCTGAGGTTGTCTCTCTCATACCACTATATGACTCTATGGATGTGTGGCACCAGGGAATTTTCCTCTCTTCCTTCCAGTGTTTACATTTAACTGTCAGCTGGGTATACCTGGAGGGAAGCTAAATGGGCTGGGCAGGGATGACTCATGGCTGTTTTAAAACCAATGGTTGCTGGCTTCCTACCAACCAGTCTGTAGTAATACCATTGCTAAATGTATTACTTCCCGCTTTAAATTGGCCAAACACCAATTTAGTTTTGGCATTTGCTGCACCTCAGAATAAGCAAAATTTGGTCCAAACCAAATTCAAACTAAACTGCTTCTCCCTCCCTACCTGTTGGGTTAATAATATTACAATATAATTAAGGGTAAAAGGTCAGAGCTATACAACACATGTAGCTTTATTTCTACCCATATGGAAAACATTATATATTTATTTGTTTTTTTAAAAATTTAAAATTTGCATATTTTATATTAAATCTGCAGATATTAAGAAAAATTGTTCTTTCTTATACGTGTCCTTTCACTAACCAGCCACCTGCTTAAAATTCCTGCTAAGCTGCAGTGAAATTAATGTATCTTGAAAGCAGCAAGCTAACAGTAATTTATATGTATAAATTAGCTCTAAAAATATAGGGTTATAAAAAGGTGACTTTGGGCTGACACTCATCACGCATATTAAAATGCCTATGTAGTCATGTTTGCACAAAAAACTCTAGTGCACATTTTACTTTGTAAAGTTCTCAAGATACCAATTTCAGTGCATGCAATATAGGAATATACATAAAGCAGCACTATTTGCATATCTCAAAAAAAAATCTAAATTTCAAAGTAAATTTTAAAAGAATCCACAATGCCACAAAACAACTTAGTGTCTATAAATGGATTCCACTTTGTCCTAATTAACACAATACAACTCCATTGTCACCCTTATTTCACACATTTATCCTTTTAATTTCCCCTACTTCTCCCCTCCTCCCTGATCCATAGTTTTAGGAACAAAAATAATAAACTTCCTCTGTGGTACAGGACCATAATTGGTTTGCATCTTATGTTTCTCTCCTCTCCTGAGGTTTGTTGGAGGTGCAAGGAAGATGAGGGCTCATTTCTATACATTTGGTGGGGATGTCAACTGCTTGCACAGTTTTGGCAAAAAATATTTACATCATTTCAAGTGTATTTCTGATATCCAAGCTACCCTGGAGGTTGCCCTTTTGTTGAGGATTCATGGGTCCTTCTCTAAAAACAAGAAAGACATCTTGAGACATTGCCTTTTGGCTACTTACTCATTGTGTCATCTCCAGCCATTGGAAATCAACCTTTCCTGCACATTTCATTTGTTGGAGTGGGCGCAGGGGCTCAATGGCATTATGGCAATGGAGGTCCCAGTAGCAGGCAATGGTACAGATTCAGACAAGGTCAGCTCCTTTTGGAACTGCTGAGGCTTTAATGACTCTAAGCCATTCTAAGCCTTAGCCTCATGATGAGTTGGTCTTCCCCTATCAGTCCTTATATTTCTCAAAGTGTTTCCGGAACTTGCAGAACTTAGAAACATAGAAACATAGAAAAGTGACGGCAGAAAAAGACTGAGTAGTCCATCGAGTCTGCCCCTTTTTATTTATTATTTTTTTTTTTTTTTTTTTTTTTTATATTTTCTTTATTTTTTTTTTTTTATATATATATATTTTTTTTTTAAATTAACCTTGTTCACTTTCACATCACCCTTGTGTGTTCCAGTGACAGGGTTGACTCTCCTCTCCCCACCCTTTTTGTCATTTCTGTTCCTTTTTACCTATCAGAATGTTGGCCTACATTTGTATCTGTTTGGCCTTTAGGCCGTTAGCAAACATGTTTAGTGAATTTTCTGCATCATATATTTTTCTCTTATAATGTTCTTTTCTATATATTACAGAATGTTGTATTTTGGAGATCATCTTCTTTTGCTTCATACCTTTTATACTTTTGAATTTCTTGTATAGAAGAGTTATTTGACCTAAAAATGATAAACTAATGACAAAATAAAAACAATATAAATACAATACATAATAAACAAAAACAAATCTTCCACTACCCAGTTCTAACAGACAAGAGATATTTGCTTATAAAAACATATTGCAAAACTTAAACCAACTTTACCATGAATATAAAAGCAAAATTCCCTAATATACCATAATATATTATATTAGCAACCTATAATAACACTTATAACTTATAAATGCAAAAAAATGTGTACAGTGTTCTAATAAAATAAAATAAAAAAAAAAAACTATGCAATAAAATGTTTTTTTTAATCAGTGAATCACACAAATCAATAAAAAATGTATGAAAAACCCAAATACTTGTATAAAAAATTTTGTATATATATATATATATACTGTATGTATATATATATATTTATATATATATATATATATACAGGGTGGGCCATTTATATGGATACATCTTAATAAAATGGGAATGGTTGGTGATATTAACTTCCTGTTTGTGGCACATTAGTATATGTGTGGGGGGAAACTTTTCAAGATGGGTGGTGACCATGGCGGCCATTTTGAAGTTGGCCATTTTGAATCCAACTTTTGTTTTTTCAATAGGAAGAGGGTCATATGTGTTCAATGTGCTGCCCATTGTGTTGGATTGTCAATGCAACCCTCTTCTCCCACTCTTCACACACTGATAGCAAAACCGCAGGAGAAATGCTAGCACAGGCTTCCAGTATCTGTAGTTTCAGGTGCTGCACATCTCGTATCTTCACAGCATAGACAATTGCCTTCAGATGACCCCAATAAGTTTGATGTGTCACATGACCCTCTTCCTATTGAAAAAGCAAAAGTTGGATTCAAAATGGCGACTTCAAAATGGCCACCATGGACACCACCCATCTTGAAAAGTTTCCCCCCTCACATATACTAATGTGCCACAAACAGGAAGTTAATATCACCAACCATTCCCACTTTATTAAGGTGTGTCCATATAAATGGCCCACCCTATATATATATATATATATATATATATATATATATATATATATAGGGATGTATATGTCTATACAAAACCATCTGCGTGTTAAAATGAAAGTGATTGTCAGTGGTACTCTTCAAGTGAACAAACCTGTTCTTAAAACCAGTGTGGGTAAAAACCTAGCAAACCACCACATGCCAATATATTATGTGCTTACCCCTTTGTAGGCCTCCAAACTATAAGAGGTCTACATTAGCCTGATGAAAAAAGAACTTCAAATGATAGACAAAGACCCCCCACTCCTCATTAGGCCCAGATCATTTGCACCCAGATGGCTGAAGAGAGGTCTTTTTTCTTTCCTGAACTCTATTTCTCCACTCCCCCTCAGTAAAGGACAAATAGAAACACTTCCAGTGTTTTCTGTAAAAAAAAACTATTTAATATAAAAAATATGCACACTTTATTTTGTATTTATAGTATACGTTTTGGTGAGTGACTTTCATTGGGTAGCTGCTTAGTTAGGGGGATGCTTCTTCTTAATCATTGCACAGTGACGTTTTCATTTTTGATTTATATTAACACAGTAACCACATTTCAAAATTATATTTATTTGGATCAAGATCAAATAACGGTCAAAAATGTATGCCTCGCTATTTGTGTCAGGTGGCTTATAGAATACATTTATATTTATGTGAAAAAACAACATTTTTGCTTTCAACTATAAGAAACACCAATGACAGCAGCTGGTCAGTTCATTTAAAACTCTTGAAAAGTAAACAATATCTCCCAGATGCAAAAACCCTCCTTTCCACCAACCATAGTTGTGATAACTAATCACATTTTACCTGTTCATTTTGCCAAATATCATGCTTCTGATCCTTTGTAAGTCATACTGTGTCAGGACTCAGATCTGAACCTGTGAACTCTTTTGTGTCTGGCGATGTTTCTTCTTGCTGAGCCACCTGGTATGCTGAAGAGCTCCATGGACAGTTTCTTGAATGGTCCGGCCTTGAACCTTGCTTGTCTTGAACTTTGAGCCCTTTGCTCCTCCCATGAACTTCTTATTAAAGCCATGCATTTGCACTTCTGTTTGCCAGATTATTATGCTCCCTCCAGTCAATATCTCACTCTTGTCACTCCTGCTTCAGTCCGTATCTTCGCTAACACTCATTACCAATCCTTAAACCCACTGTTCCTCGACTATACTTCCACTTGATCCCAACCTGCAACCACTCATTACTGACCTTCATCTTGTTTATTGACTAATTTTCTGCGTATCACTACCTGTTATACCTTATACAGGACCTCAGCTTGCTTACCTCCTGGTGGGGTGATTCTGGGGACTGCGACCAGGTACTAACACACAGCAAAAACCATCTCCACCATCAGGAGCTCTGGTGAACACTGGTTAGTGCTTAAACTCTGCATCAATTATGGCCAAAAGATTGGAAACAATCATGCCCAGGCGGGTTTCACAATGGGATGCTCAGCATCCTCCAACTCAGCCAGTGACAACACTATCATATCATTAGGTGCCAAAAAGGCTTTTGATAATGTAAGTTTTCACTCGCTGAGTCTGATCCTTCATCAATTCGGTTTCGCCTGCCCCTTCCTACACCTTATCAAAGCCATGTACACAGCCCCATATGCAAATGTCATTGCAGCAGGAATAATATCCGACAAAATTCCCCTCCACAAGGGAACATGTCAAGGCTGCCCCCTATCTACCCTTTTATTCAACATGGCCATTGAGTCCCTATCAAGACACATCATATCACACCCCAACTTACATGGAATTAAAATCTGAAAACAGGAAGTCCGATCAGCCCTATTTGCTGATGAGATTTTGATCTTCTCATCCAACTCCCAATCCAATATCCCACAAATTCAGGAGATTTTTACCAACTTTATATCCTGTTCGGGACTCAAAATAAATAGAGCTGAGGGAATGCGGACTGTAAAGTTTGGGTCCGTACCAGACTTTAGGGTGTCCGTGCCCCGAACCCTATCGTTCTAAAATCATCTCATATTGGAGTAGGGATAGGTTCCTGTCGGTGCTGTGAGGGACAGATTATCGTTCTAAAATCATCTCATACTGGTGTAGGGAGAGGTTCCTGGCGGTGCTGTGAGGGACAGAATAGCGTTCTAAAATCATCTCATACTGGTGTAGGGAGAGGTTCCTGTCGATGCTGTGAGGGTCAGATTATCGTTCTAAAATCATCTCATACTGCAGTAGGGACAGGTTCCTGTCGGTGCTGTGAGGGACAGATTACCATTCTAAAATCATCTCATACTGGTGTAGGGAGAGGTTCCTGGTGGTGCTGTGAGGGACAGATTAGCGTTCTAAAATCATCTCATACTGGTGTAGGGAGAGGTTCCTGTCAGTGCTGTGAGGGAGAGATTATCATTCTAAAATCATCTCACACTGGTGTAGGGAGAGGTTCCTGTTGGTGCTGTGAGGGACAGATTATTGTTTGAAAATCATCTCTTACTGGTGTAGGGAGAGGTTCCTGTCGGTGCTGTGAGGGGCAGATTAGCGTTCTAAAATCATCTCATACTGGTGTAGGGAGAGGTTCCTGTCAGTGCTGTGAGGGACAGATTATCGTTCTAAAATCATCTCACACTGGAGTAGGGAGAGGTACCTGTCGGTGCTGTGAGGGACAGATTATCGTTCTAAAATCATCTCATAGTGCAGTAGGGACAGGTTCCTGTCGGTGCTTTGAGGGACAGATTAGCATTCTAAAATCATCTCATACTGGTGTAGGGAGAGGTTCCTGTCAGTGCTGTGAGGAAGGGGATTATCGTTCTAAAATCATCTCATACTGGTGTAAGGAGAGGTTGCTGGCGGTGCTGTGAGGGACAGATTAGCATTCTAAAATCACCTCATACTGGTGTAGGGAGAGGTTCCTGTCGGTGCTGTGAGGGAAATATTATCATTCTAAAATCATCTCATATTGGAGTAGGGAGAGGTTCCTGTCAGTGCTGTGAGGGACAGATTATTGTTCTAAAATCATCTCATACTGATGTAGGGAAAGGTTTCTGTCGGTGCTTTGAGGGACAGATTATCATTCTAAAATCATCTCATACTGATGTAGGGAGAGGTTCCTGGCGGTGCTGTGAGGGACAGATTAGCGTTCTAAAATCCTTGCATACTGGTGTAGGGAGAGGTTCCTGTCGGTGCTGTGAGGGAGAGCTTATCGTTCTAAAATTATCTCATACTGCAGTAGGGACAGGTTCCTGTTGGTGCTTTGAGGGACAGATTACCGTTCTAAAATCATCTCATACTGGTGTAGGGAGAGGTTCCTGGCAGTGCTGTGAGGGACAGATTAGCGTTCTAAAATCATCTCATACTGGTGTAGGGAGAGGTTCCTGTCAGTGCTGTGAGGGAGAGATTATCATTCTAAAATCATCTCACACTGGTGTAGGGAGAGGTTCCTGTCGGTGCTGTGAGGGACAGATTATTGTTTGAAAATCATCTCTTACTGGTGTAGGGAAAGGTTTCTGTCGGTGCTTTGAGGGACAGATTATCGTTCTAAAATCATCTCATACTGATGTAGGGAGAGGTTCCTGGCGGTGCTGTGAGGGACAGATTAGCGTTCTAAAATCCTTGCATACTGGTGTAGGGAGAGGTTCCTGTCGGTGCTGTGAGGGAGAGCTTATCGTTCTAAAATTATCTCATACTGCAGTAGGGACAGGTTCCTGTCGGTGCTTTGAGGGACAGATTACCGTTCTAAAATCATCTCATACTGGTGTAGGGAGAGGTTCCTGGCAGTGCTGTGAGGGACAGATTAGCGTTCTAAAATCATCTCATACTGGTGTAGGGAGAGGTTCCTGTCAGTGCTGTGAGGGAGAGATTATCATTCTAAAATCATCTCACACTGGTGCAGGGAGAGGTTCCTGTCAGTGCTGTGAGTGACAGATTATTGTTTGAAAATCATCTCTTACTGGTGTAAGTAGAGGTTCCTGTCGGTGCTGTGAGGGACAGATTAGCGTTCTAAAATCATCTCATACTGGTGTAGGGAGAGGTTCCTGTCGGTGCTGTGAGGGACAGATTAGCGTTCTAAAATCATCTCATACTGGTGTAGGGAGAGGTTCCTGTCAGTGCTGTGAGGGACAGATTATCGTTCTAAAATCATCTCACACTGGAGTAGGGAGAGGTTCCGGTCGGTGCTGTGAGGGACAGATTATCGTTCTAAAATCATCTCATAGTGCAGTAGGGACAGGTTTCTGTCGGTGCTTTGAGGGACAGATTAGCGTTCTAAAATCATCTCATACTGGTGTAGGGAGAGGTTCCTGGCGGTGCTGTGAGGGACAGATTATCGTTCTAAAATTATCTCATACTGCAGTAGGGACAGGTTCCTGTCGGTGCTTTGAGGGACAGATTACCGTTCTAAAATCATCTCATATTGGTGTAGGGATAGGTTCCTGTCTGTACTGTGAGGGACAGATTAGCGTTCTAAAATCATCTCATACTGGTGTAGGGAGAGGTTCCTGGCGGTGCTGTGAGGGACAGATTATCGTTCTAAAATCATCTCATACTGGTTTAGGGAGAGGTTCCTGTCGGTCCTGTGAGGGAGAAGTTATCGTTCTAAAATCATCTCATACTACAGTAGGGACAGGTTCCTGTCAGTCCTGTGAGGGACAGATTATCGTTCTAAAATCATCTCATACTGGTGTAGTGAGAGGTTCCTGTCGGTGCTGTGAGGGAAAGATTATCATTCTAAAATCATCTCATACTGGTGTAGGGAGAGGTTCCTGTCGGTGCTGTGAGGGACAGATTATCATTCTAAAATCATCTCATACTGGTGTAGAGAGAGGTTCCTGTCGATGCTGTGAGGGACAGATTATCGTTCTAAAATCATCTCATACTGGAGTATGGAGAGATTCCTGGCGGTGCTGTGAGGGACAGATTATCGTTCTAAAATCATCTCATACTGGTTTAGGGAAAGGTTCCTGTCGGTCCTGTGAGGGAGACGTTATCATTCTAAAATCATCTCATACTACAGTAGGGACAGGTTCCTGTCAGTGCTGTGAGGGACAGATTATCGTTCTAAAATCATCTCATACTGGTGTAGTGAGAGGTTCCTGTCAGTGCTGTGAGGGAAAGATTATCGTTCTAAAATCATCTCATACTGGTGTAGGGAGAGGTTCCTGTCGGTGCTGTGAGGGACAGATTATCATTCTAAAATCATCTCATACTTGTGTAGAGAGAGGTTCCTGTCGGTGCTGTGAGGGACAGATTATCGTTCTAAAATCATCTCATACTGGAGTAGGGAGAGTTTCCTGTCGGTGCTGTGAGGGACAGATTATCGTTCTAAAATCATCTCATACTGCAGTAGGGACAGGCTCCTGTCAGTGCTGTGAGGGACAGATTATCGTTCTAAAATCATCTTATACTGGTGTAGGGAGAGGTCCCTGTCAGTGCTGTGAGGGACAAATTAACGTTCTAAAATCATCTCATACTGGTTTAGGGAGACGTTCCTGTCGGTGCTGTGAGGGACAGAGTATTGTTCTAAAATCATCCCATACTGGTGTAGGGAGAGGTTCCTGTCGGTGCTGTGAGGGACAGCTTATCGTTCTAAAATCATCTCATACTGCAGTAGTGACAGGTATCTGTCGCTGCTGTGAGGGACAGATTAGCGTCATAAAATAATCTCATACTGGTGTAGGGAGAGGTTCATGCTGCTGTTGTGAGCGGGGCATTTCTTGCACAAAAATAAAAAGTGCGTCTACATTGCTGTTTTAAAAAAAAAGAATAATTTATTATTCTTTTTTTTTTAGTATTAATAAATAGTGCTACATAGTACATTTGTGTCCAGAATGAGGAGAGCATCAAATAAGGCACGTCATTATGGTGCTGCTGGTGCTGCTGGTGTTTGGTGGTGTTGGTGAAGTTCTTGTTGCAAGGAGAGGACGTGGTCGATTTGTGCCAGCTACACGCACACGTGAAACACCTTCCTCAGCTGCGAGTAGCCAACAGAACCTTCAACGTTGTATGGTAGGCTCAAATGCCTCTCAAAGAATGGTGAGGCCACGGTAAAGGCGATAGTAGATTGGGTGGCTGACAATGCCTCCAGTTCCTTCACATTGTCTCCCACCCGGTCACTTGATGAAAGCTCAGAGTTGGCACCTGAACCCCATGGCCATCTGTCTTTCACCTCAGCCCCTTGTAAATCAGCCAAGCAGTCTGAGCCCCAAGTCATGCAGCAGTCTCTTATGCTTTTTGATGACTCTGTTGGTGTGCTTTCCGTGGGCCATCCACATAGCCCTGCCCCAGAAGTGTAAGACAGGGCACCGATGCCCAACCACTTCTGTTTCAGGATGAGGACATGGAAACACCACCGCAGCACTTCTCTGATGATGACGAAACACAGGTGCCAACTGCTGCGTCTTTCCACAGTGTGCAGACTGACAAGGAGGGCAGTGGTAAAGGGTGGGTGGAAGATGATGTGGAGGATGATGAGGTCCTGGACCCCACATGGAATGAAGGTCATGCGAGTGACGTGTGCAGTTTGGAGGAAGAGGTGGTGGTCGCACAGAGGCACCAGCCTAGCAAAAGAGGAAGCAGGTTGCAAAAGTGGAGACAGTACGCCTGCTACTACCCACCGCACCCAGGGACCTAGCACACGAAAGGCAGCTCAAAGGAATTCCCCGGCGTGGCAGTTCTTCAGACAATGTGCTGACAACAAGACACAAGTGGTTTGCATACTGTGCAATCAGAGCCTGAAGCGAGGCATAAATGTTCTAAACCTGATGACCAGGCATCTACATGCAAAGCACGAGCTGCAGTGGAATAAGTACCTCAAAATCCAAGAAAGGTCTCGGCCTCCTCCTGCTTCCTTTTCTGCTGCTGCCTCAGCCTCTTCCTCCACCTTTACAGTGTCACCTGCCACCCAGCAAACAGATGATGTGACAGCAATGCTACCATGTCCACCACTGTCCCCAAGCATTTCCATACGGTCCCATGGAAACTTACAGCTCTCCATCTCCCAAAGACTGGAGAGAAAGAGGAAGTACCCCCCTACCCACCCACGATCCCTGGCCCTGAATGCCAGCATTTCAAAATCCCTGGCCTTTGAAATGCTGTCATTCCGTCTGGTGGACAACTGATGGCGGTGTCTGTCCCACAGTACGTGGTTCCCAGCCACCACTACTTTCCAGGCGAGCCATCCCTTCCCTGCACAAACAAGCCGGGGACAACATCAAGTGTGCACTGCGCAATGCCATCTGTGGCAAGGTCCACATAACTACTGATACATGGACCAGTAAGCACGGGCAGGGACGCTATATCACGCTAACTGCACAGTGGGCAAATGTAGTGGTGGGTGGGTCTGAGGCGGCTAGCTGTTTGGCGCATGTCCTTCCACCACCGAGGATTGCAAGGCATTTCTCTTTGCCTCCTGTTGCCTCCTCCTCCTACTCCGCTTCCTCCTCCTCTAACCACCTCCTCATCTGGTCAGTGTAACACCTTCACCACCAACTTCAGCACATCCAGGGGGAAATGACAGCAGGCCGTTTTAAAACGATATGTTTGGGGGATAAACCCCACACTGCACGTCAGCTGTGGACGGGCATTGAACAACAGACCAATGAGTGGTTGTTGCCACTGAGCCTTAAGCCCGGCCTGGTGGTGTGCGATGATGGGCAAAATCTCGTAGCAGCTCTGGGCCTAGCCGGTTTGATGCACATCCCCTGCCTGGTGCTGAATTTGGTGGGGCAGAAACTTCTAAAAAACTACCCGGATATGTCAGAGCTGCTGCAGAAAGTGCGGGCTGTCTGTGCGCGCTTTCGGCGTTCTCACCCTGCTGCTGCTCGCCTGTCTGCGCTGCAGCGGAACTTCGGCCTTCCCGCTCACCGCCTCCTATGCGACGTGTCCACAAGGTGGAACTCCACCTTGCACATGCTGAAGAGACTGTGCGATCAGCAGCAGGCAATAGTGGAGTTTCAGCTGCAGCACACACGGGTCAGTCGCTCTGCGGAACAGCACCAATTCACCACCAACGAGCCGGCCTCCATGCGAGACCTGTGTACCATATTGCTGTGTTTCGAGTACTCCACCAACATGGCCAGTGCAGATGACGCTGTTCTCAGCGTTACTATCCCGCTTCTATGTCTACTTGAAAAAACACTTTGGGCGATGATGGAAGAGAATGTGACACAGGAGGAGGAGGAAGAGTTATCAAGCCAGTCATTCACAAGTGGCTCGGAGGGTGGGTTCCTGCACCAGCATAGGCCAGGTAAAAAATTTTCAATCCAGGGCACAGTTCTGGAGGATGAGGAGGACGAGGATGATGAAGATGATGAGGAAGAGGAGGAGGAGGAACCGTGTTCACAGCAGTGTGGCACCCAACGCATCACTGGAGCGTGGCTGGGGGAATACGGAGGACACAAATGATACACCTCCCACAGAGGACAGCTTGTCTTTGCCTCTGGGCAGCCTGGCACACATGAGCGAATACATGCTGCAGTGCCTGCTCAATGACAGCCGAGTTGCCCACATTTTAACTTGTGCTGATTATTGGGTGGCCATCTGGATCCCCGTTACAAGGACAACGTGCCGTCCTTAATTCCCTCACTGGAGCGTGATCGGAAGATGCGTGACTACCAGCGCACGCTGGTAGACGCACTGCTGAGGGCATTCCCAAATGACACTGGGGGCTCAGTGGAAGCACAAGGCGAAGGCAGAGGAGGAGGAAGAAGTCGCCAACGCAGCTATGGCACCTCCAGCACCTCATAGGCAGGGTTAGCATGGCCGAAATGTGGAAAGGCTTTGTCAGCAACATGCCACAGCAAACAGCACCACCAGCTGGTAGGCAATGTCTTAGCAGGAAGCAGCATTTCAGAAACATGGTGGAACAGTATGTGTGCACACTCCTACATGTACTGACTGATGGGTCTGCCCCATTTAACTTCTGGGTCTGCCCTGCAGCCAGTGTATTGTCTGAATGTGTGTTTAGCATGGCAGGGAGCATTATCACAGACAAGCGCAGCCGCCTGTCCACAGCCAACGTGGGCAAGCTAACGTTTATTAAAATGAACCAGGCATGGATCCCACAAGACTTGTCTGTACCTTGTGCAGAATAGAAATTTAGACCAGCCTCACACAGCCATTGGTATACTTTTTTTTTTGAATACATCTCAATATTTTGGGGGCTACCCAATTAGAAAAAAAAACGAACAAACAAAAAACAGTGTTGACTACCTCCTCCTCCTCCTCCTCCACCGCCACTTCCACCTACACCGCCACAGTCACCACCTCCTCAACCTCTAGGCTCCTACTCCACATCCACCTCCTCCTCCAATTTTTTTTTTATGTGATTTTAGGTTATTTCCTTAACCACATTTGTGTGCAGGGCACTTGCCCTACCCTTACCCCCATTTTGCTTCCTTTTGCAGCCCTCTAGCATTTCCAGGACTTTTTTACAGCCATTTTTGTGCCCAAAAGTTCGGGTCACCATTGACTTCAATGGGGTTCAGGGTCCGGGGTCAAGTTCGGTGCCGTATATATTGATAAAAGATCAGGAATGGCGCTGTCTTGATACTTAAAACAATAAAGTGCTAGTGATATCTGAAACGTGTGTTAATTCAATAATTAATTTGCCATGTGATGTAACTTAGCTTAAAGTGCTTCCAGTGCAAAATAACTCAATTTCTTATATAAAATTATAATAATAATAATAATAAAATGTCTCTTACAACCTGTGATAAAGTGTCCGTAAAAATATGTAAAGTGGATATCAAGGCGAATGTAAAATTCTATTACTCAATGTGCAGTGAGCTACAGTTTCATATAATAAATCAATAGTAAGAATTCGTAAAAAATTTTGTTATTTCAACCTGTGATAAAGTGTCCGTAAAAAGTCAGTAAAATATTTTTTATATATAAAGTGGATATCAAGCAAAATGTGAAAATTATAAAACTATAAAACCATAAATAATTCAGGTTCTCTGAGTGTGCAAGTAAATATGGAAGTACTCAACATACATGGAGCGTTACTTAGTGTTACCGTCCTTATGAAACAGTGTAAACAAACAAAGTGGATGTAAAGTCACTTATGTAAAATCACGGGGATTTAGACAATACTTCTACCATTAAAATATGGAAGGTAAATGTAAGCAGGATGTTAGTAACAATGTCCGTGAAGAGTCCGTAGAACCCACAAAGTGGATGTAAAGACCAATATATATAAAAAACAAATATTCCTTAGTGTCAATTCCGGTGCATATGGGAAATGTGATGACAGGTGTTTGTCCAAATTCCAATGTGCCAAGGAGATGTGAAAAACACTCGTGCTCCCCCTGATGTGCCCTCACTTACCAGATAGTTCCCACCCCTACAGGGGTATCTCGCATATGGTAAATGGGGTCTTTGTACTCTCTGTGGGATAGACCAGAAACTCTGCTTCTTCTCCACTCCCCACCGATGGGTTACACTCCAGACCTACTCCTCCAACCGTTCACGGCAAGCCCAGGTATTTCAAAGTGATATGTGGAAAAACAGAATCTGAATTATTTATGGTTTTATAGTTTTATCATTTTCACATTTTGCTTGATATCCACTTTATATATAAAAAATATTTTACAGACTTTTTACGGACACTTTATCACAGGTTGAAATAACAAAATTTTTTACGAATTCTTACTATTGATTTATTATATGAAACTGTAGCTCACTGCACATTGAGTAATAGAATTTTACATTCGCCTTGATATCCACTTTACATATTTTTAAGGACTTTTACGGACACTTTATCACAGGTTGTAAGAGACATTTTATTATTATTATTATTATTATAATTTTATATAAGAAATTGAGTTATTTTGCACTGGAAGCACTTTAAGCTAAGTTACATCACATGGCAAATTAATTGTTGAATTAACACACGTTTCAGATATCACTAGCACTTTATTGTTTTAAGTATCAAGACAGCGCCATTCCTGATCTTTTATCAATATATTTTACTGCTTCCTCTAGCAGGAAGTCACTGGAAAGCCGCAGTCTTAACATATAAAGGGTCCTGGCGCAGGGATTACTGTATTTAAATCGGTGCCGAACTCAAACTTTTTCACGAAGTTCGACCAAACCTGCCGAACCGCACATCCAGGTGTCCACTCAACTCTAAAAATAAACTTTACTAAAAGTTAAGTCTTACCTCTTTTTCACATCAGACCACCACCTTGGGAAGATCATGCTCTGTTTCATATAACAAATTCACACATAACGTATTTAGGCATTAAAATAGGGAAATCTCCATCCTCCATATACCGCCTCAACATCCCCCCATAATTTCCAAAATTGTGGGTGAACTGGAAAATTGGGCAAATTTTCCACACTCTCTACTGGGAAGAAGCCATCTGTTTAACCAGTTCAGATCCACGCTATAGACGAAAGATGGCTACAGCGCGGATCTGAATTGCCCGGGGGACGTCCACAGCCTCTCGTGGCCGCCGCAACGCTGTGTGGGCGTGCCCACGGATCGGACGGACTCGATGTCCACCCGAGACCGGCCGATCACCTGTAACAGCTGCAGAATGGGGAACCGCCGATGTAAACATGAAGGGGACATGACAGATCTACCGATCCCTGTCACTGGGATCAGTTAGATCTGTTATATCCCGGCCATCCCCGCCCCCCCACAGTTAGAACACACCCAGGAAACACAGTTAACCCCTTCACTGGCCCTGCAGGTTAACCCCTTCACTGCCAATGACATTTATACAGCAATCATTGGATTTTTGATCGCTGTATAAATGTCATTGTTCCCAAAAAAGTGTCAAAAATGTCCGACATGTCTACCGCAATATCACAGTCCCGATAAAAATCGCGGATCACCGCCATTACAAGTAAAAAAAAAGAAATAGTAAAAACGCCATAAATCAATTCCCATAGTTTGCAGATGCAATAACTTTTGTGCAAACCAATCAATATACGCCGACTGGGATTTTTTTTACCAAAAATATGTAGAAGAATATATATCAGCCAAAACTGATGAATAATTTTCTTTTTATATATATTTTTTTTATATTTATTATAGCAAAAAGTAAAGAATATTGTTCTTTTTTCAAAATCGACGGTCTTTGTTTATAGCGCAAAAAATAAAAACCGCAGAGGTGATCAAATACCACCAAAAGAAAGCTCTAGTTGTTGGAAAAAATGATAACAATCTTGTTTGGGTACAACGTCGCACGACCGCGCACTTTTCATTCAAAATGCGTCAGCGCTGAAAGCCTAAAATTGGTCTGGGCAGGAGGGGGGTTTAAGTGCCCAGTAAGCAAGTGTTTAAGATGGTCAGCTTCCCCAAACTCCTGTACCCCCTACAAACCATTCCCCTCCTGATCTGACATAAAGAGATCCAAACTATAAACAAGCCCCTTTCAGCCTTTCTATGGGGAAACAAATGTCCTCGTATAGCACTGTCCAAATTATTTCTCCCCAAACATCTAGGGGGAAGCAATCTCCACAACATTCGTAATTACAACCTACCGTGCTAAGAATGGGTTTGGACTGGCTGTTATGTTCCTCAAGATATTCTAATTATGAGATTGAATCTCAAATGACTATCCTCCACTGCAAACTGCGCAACTTACCACCAACATTAAAGCACAATTTGCTAATCAGAGAAACAAATATTGCCTGGAGAGAAAGCTAGGACTCCCTCCAGCCATTTCTCGTCTCCTACCCATCATAGGCCATCCCAACTACCCTTTGACTAACCAGCATGGCATCCTCTCCACTTGGTCTTTCCTGGGCCTAAAGACCCTAGCCCAACTATTTGACACCACCTCGGGCAAAGCACTTCCTTTTTCAGAGCTGCAATCAATGTACAACCTGCCTAACAGCCATTTCATCTTTACCAAACAAGTCATAAGCTTTGTGGCCAGCCTCCATCCAGAAAGACTAAAAAACTTCAAAACCTCCTTCCTAGACACTCTGCTAACGAATGAACTTCTGAAAATATCTGACATATACAAACCACTCTCCCTAAGCCTCCCGAAAACACCAAATCAAACCTTCACCTCTTGATGGACAAAGGAATTCCACTGTGCAAAGAGACTGGACTGCAGGGTTACAATACCACACGAGCCTTTGCAAAAAATGAGTTCCAGAGAGAACTTAAAATTCTGCACAGAGCCTACATGCCTTTCTCAACCTCCTCAACATCTACTTCACCCCTTTAATGGGCAAGATGTAATGCCTACAAACCCTCTCTATGACACAGGCTCTGGGACTGTCAACATATTTCAGCTTTTTGGAAACAAGTTGAGAATTTTGCCAACTTCATCACGGGCTACAAATCCTGCAAATACCCACTTCCACTTCTCTTTGGCTTTATGGATGACCTCTTAGCAGCCTCAGGAAATCTGAACAAAGCCGCCCTCAACAATCATAGACATTGGCTTACATCCTGTTTCATGGTAGCAAGGAGAACCATCCTTAAGCAATGGACCTCAAACTCCCCACCCACCATGTCCATGGTCAAAGAAAACTTGGACTTCACCCTCAACGGGGGCAACCACCGCTACTTCCATAAAAAATGGTACTCCTACCTTAAAATCATATACTCCCCAGACCTCTCCATCCTCTACGCAGGACCACCTAGCAATGGATGAGATCGTATCCCTCTCCCTCCCCTGCATACCTTCTTCGTAAACACCATATTTTACCACAAATCCTAGTACCCATATCTGAGGTGACACCAGAGAATCTACACCTTTCTTCCCTCCCAAGACCCTCTCCATTACCTGCAAGAACATACCCTTCACCCTGTTGAAGGATCTCCCCCCTGACCAATATCTAACCGAAAAACTCCACCCTCTCTCTGCACTTATAGTACCATATGTAAGAAACAAAATTAATCCCTCAGTCAACTCGGAGGCCTAAAATGCAAGTTATATTTTATACATTCTCTTCTTTACTACCTCTCACTGATATGTTTCACCCAATCAAATTGTCTTAACTAAGATATTACGTTCAACACTTCTACTAAATAATGTTGCTGTTATATAAACTCTCCAATGTGGTTCCTCCCTTACCCCCCCAGCCTATCTCTCCCTCCCCATCCTTCCCCCCTCTACTCCCAGTTTCCCCCAACCCCTCACCCCCCCTTCTACCTTACCTTCCATCCCTACCCCCCCCCCTCACCTTCTTATACTCTTTGTTTCAAATCTGACTCTGTATTTGGTTACATGTATTGTAGTATTGCTGCTGACATAATCTGTTAAATGTATCAAAACAACAAAGTCCAAAATAACATTGAGTCCCAAAATAAAATTGAGCATCCCTGTACAGTTGCATCTTTTGGTCTTAGTTTTCAAAATGCTATTTATTCCCAGTTTGATGATCAATGTATTTTATGTTAAGTAACCTGAAAAAGTCCTTCCTCTCCAGTATGCTATAAATATAGAACAGAGACAATAAGGTACCTATATAGTGATGCACTATTATATTTTAGTCAGGTTGATTTACTAAATGAGTAGAGACTGCTCACTTAGAAAAGTGAATGTTCACTTTGTAAAGTGAATGATAGTAAATAATGATGCCCAATCATGTGCAAGGGGGCTAAGAAAAACAGAACTGAGTGAACAACGATCCGTCTTATTTAATAAGCTCAGCTTTATTCACTTTGATAAAGGAATAGTCTTTACTTGTTTAATAAATCAATCCCAATGTCGGAATTGCAATTTTGGCCATGTTGTGGGTATCAATAATACTGTGCATATTTACTTTTAGACTTTAGGTCCATTTACAAAAACAATAAGGTATCATTTTGATTTTTGGACCATTACTTCAGAGATCTTAGCAAAGCAAGAAAAGGCAAAAACAAAAATCAATTTGTCACATGTTTAAATTTACATATTGGTCTTGCTCAATTGTCTTGTTTAGTATGTGAAACCTCAGTCATAATAAAGTGTTGTAAGAAACTCCTATTCCCAATTGTATGGGAGGAGGTAAATAGTGATACTGATTGTGGTACAAAAGATGAAGGAGGGATTTAGAAAGCAGAAATACTTAAATAATGTGGTTTTTTTTGCTGCTCTGGAGACTCAGGGAAAACAAAAGAAAAAATGTATTCTCCAAAAATGCGATTTAGTGGTTTCAAATCTTGGAGTATTTGTTTTACTTGAGGAGACAGTTCTTGAAGTAAGATATAGAATAACAACAGAAAAAAGCTGACCATACATGTTACATTTACTAAAGAATATTGGAATCTACTGAATTTAAGCCATGGTCCTGCTTTTTTCTGACACACCAAGCTTAGAGAATGTTGAACGAAATAGTCTACTGAAGTTAAAATATTCCTTTACATGAAAACAATTAACCTTTTTATGTTTGAGGGGGTCTTTAAAACCTTTGTGACCTCACAAAATGGTGTGGTATGACATTTATTCATCAATCACTTTGCAAAATAAAATTATTTTCACTGTAAATTTGTTAGCACAGATGAGGTCATTTTTTATTAAAAAAAACTCTGAATATATTTTTATAATAAGCATTTTTGTTTATATTAAGTACAATTGAGCAAAAATAGGGCTGCAAAAATGCATAGATTTTGATACAAATTTCAGTGCTCTATGGACAGTAAACAGGTGCATAGATTTTAGATTTTTCAATTTTTGGGCATTTTTAGTACTGTGCTCTCAATGTAATGGTTGTATTAGGGATACGCAAACTGGACTGGGTTTATTGATTGGAGATGAACCCAGCAGGAAGTATGTGAACCAGAACTCAGCATTAAAACCTGCTGAAGTCTATAGGAGGCTAATCATTTTTTTCTTGGATAATTTGTAAGCTATTGTAAAAAGTGCATGGGTAGCTGTGATGGAGGACATGGATCAGTGCAAAAACTAAGAAAAAAATCAGTTCAGTGGCAAGAGGGTCTCTTCATGAGGCTTAAAGAGCAACATTGAAAATGCCAAATCATTTAATTAACATGCTTCAGGGATATTTTAAAGGTGCATGTTCTGTTATGAAACAGTTCAATTTAGTATGTTACAAGTTACAGCCAAGATGTTGAAATAAATATTCTGCCCTGTTAAAAATTTGTAAAAGTTGTAAAACCTCTTAGCAGCTGTACAAATATCACAATGATAGTCAAAAATCAGGACTGTAGCATGGATGTAAAAAAAAGGGGAAGGCATCAAATATAAACCCCCCTTCCTAAACCAGACCAGGCCAGATCCTTTTCAGCATTGGAGCACCTTGTCCCAATGTTAATATACAAGGGCCTCTTCCCCAAATGCAATCCCTAAGAGGATGTGGGGGTTTGGAGGGATTTATATGAATCTAAGAGCCCTCTCATAAAAAGAAGAGATATCCACCCCCCAGAGAAATGAGTATTTATTACCCCCAAAAAGGAGTTCTTTAATAAAAATTTCATTAAAAATGTAAACAGTGTCCCTCAATGTAATTCTATTGCCCATCACATCATCCAGTGGTCTACACCCCAATATCAATAATGACAACCCACTGCCTGACAATGATTCCTTTCAACCATGATGACCTGCTGCCTGGCGATGTTGCCCTTCTGTAATGCCACCACTGATTGACAGCTCCCCAGCTTCTGTATGTAAACAATAGCCCCAGGTATTCCTGGTGATGATCATATTTGGTCAATAACGTCACCAGGGTTCACCAACAGTCTGTTTACTTTTTAGCAGCTGGGAATTCAGGTGAGTGAACTGACTAAATATGGCCTAGACATGTGCAAAACAGGAACATTTGTTTAATTTCAGATAGATTTGTTATCTTACTAATTTAGTTTATTTGATTCATGCTGGAATTCATTTAGTTTAGTTTGGTTTATCAATTTTCTAAAGAATTCAAAATTTTCGAAAAATAACTTCAATTTGGATTAGTCTGAATATTATTGATTGATCCGAATTCTGTGTGAAGAATAGCTTCACAGACCCATACAGGGTCTGTATGGATTTTAAAATCCCACGCCAAAATTAAAAAAAAAATGGCATGGCCCCCCCCCCCCCGAAAATCTATAGCAGACTCTTGTCCGAGCATGTAGCCCAGACGTAGTGATGGGCATCGTAATTGACACTGGATCTACTTCGGGGGCATTTTTTGTGTTTTTTTGGGGGGAACCCCATGACTTTTTTTAATTTTGGAATGGGGTTCCCCTTAAAATCCATACCAGACTCAAAGGGCCTGGTATGAATTGGGGGTTGCTAAGAACACGGCGGTCAGCTTCCAGGCCTGCTCCATAACAACCAGTTATTCTTCACACAGAATTCAAATCGGTTGATCACTTTGACTGATCTCATTTTGAATCGTTCAGAGAATTTTGAATTCGCTAGAAAACAAATATATGAAATGAAACTAAATGAATTACAATGAAATTTGTTACTATTTCATTAACCAAAAATTTGTCTGAATTTATATTTGTTTTTTTTTTTTTTTCCTTTAGAAAAAGTTTTTATTGGAAGCAGAGTCAGTACAATATACTCAGCGAACAGAAATAGAGATCAGATAACATACAAAATGGGATCATTAACAACGTAACTTAGTTACAACAGTACAATGCATGCATTGTCATGCTTACTTGAGTAAACGGCCGTTATCCAGTTGCCTCTACTAATTGTCTAACGTACCCGATCATCGTCTAGTCTTTCCAGGCTATTCATCCGCTATATCAAAAAGGTTGTAGATGTGACTTCGCGCTCCGTGCTGTGTCTAAAGAGGGGTGGGATATATACCCTCGAATTTTGTGAGAGGGGGTTGGAGCCCGAGCTCTAATGTGGCCCGAGTATTTTGAGGCATTATGTGTTTCGTTAGGGAGGGAGAGGGGCGGCCTACGAGTGACGTGTTGTCTATTCTGTGAAGGGGGCCGTGCGCAATTTGATGATGTTGTATAGGAATGTATGGGCTGGATCCCAGTTTGTATGAGAATGTGTTTTGTAATTAATAGTAGTCGGTCATTAGCTGGAGAGGGTGTGGAAAAAGGGAAGGAAAAAAGAAGAAAAAAAAAAAAAAAGGGGGGGGAAGGAGAGGTGAAGAGAGAGAAAAATCCAGAAAAAGAGGGAGGGTGGGAGAAAGGAGTAGATAGGCAATGGATTCCGTACGGGTCCCGTAGGTCCCCACTAAAGGACCCCCCAGGAGCCCGGGTTGGGATCTGGATCAGGTTACCATGGGATGGTCTAGTGACAGGTTATCATGTTATCATGGACGCGTATTCTTCTGTAGTTTTAAAATGTGTCCAGCAGGCCCATGTGTGGGAGAATTTGGAGGGAGAGTCCTTGGCAATCTGTATTAGCTCTTCCATTTCTGCAATGTGGTTGACACGGGAGAGCCATTCTTGGATTGTCAGGGGAGACGAAGATCTCCATCGGGCGGGGATGCACATTTTGGCAGCGAAGATGTAGTGAGTTGAGATGGTTGCGTGCACATAGCCTTTTGAGAACATGGTGTAAATGAATTACGACGGTTTTACACGTAGGGGCGGGCTACCTCTAGAAGCAGAGGGGGCTGTTAGGTTCTTACCGAGAGGGCACAGTTGGTGTAACGTCTTTACCTTCTCGATTATGTCTAACGGTTCCTGAGAGGGAGGTTTAAGAGGGTGTGTACCCGGACGACCTGTGTAAAATTTTGATGTCTTCTTATGCGCAGGTACTATTGTACTATTGGACAGTGATCTGGTAGGGTACCATTGGACTAGGTCTAGGGTTGGGCCCGAGGACCCCCCAGGAAATCACCCCTGGATGCCCTGGGCATGCCTTAGGTAACGGATAGATGAGGAAAGAGGG
>BLSH010303369.1:0-10819 GCA_018402905.1 Glandirana rugosa | reverse complement strand
GCTGTGCTGCTGTTGGTTAATAATTATTGTTCATTTTTATTTTTATTTCTTACTTATTTTTTTGGACAAGCCTCCACTGACTAAAAGATGTCTTTTGTTTATTCTAGTGAATAATAGTACAAGGTATTAAAAAAGACTCCTGAAGAAGCCGACATCAAGGCAAAACATGTAGAGTTCTTCACCTATGTATTGATACTGTATGATTCACACTCTATGGTATTTTTACATATTTATTATTTTTTTTATTGGTTGAAATAAAAACATTTTTATCAAATATTGCATTTTCTGAAATTGTGGCACCGTGAAATCCCATTTTTCTCCAAAATAGTTTCTGACTATATATCCACTTCAATACTGGGCACTTAAACCCCCTTCCTTCCTGGACCAATTTTCAACTTTCAGCGCTGTTGCAGTTTGAATGACAATTGCGTGGTCATGCGACACTGTACCCATATGAAATTTTTATCATTTTTTTCACACAAATAGAGCTTTCTTTTGGTGGTATTTAATCACCCCTGGGTTTTTTATTTTTTGCGCTATAAATTAAAAAATACTGAAAATTTTCAAAAACTGCATTTTTCTTCATTTCTGTAATAAAATTTTGCAAATAAGTAATTTCTCTTCATAAATTTTGACCAAAAATGATACTGCTACATTTCTTTGGTAAAAATAACCCAAATCGGGGGTTTATTTGGTGTTGGCGGACAGACAGATGTGACGGGGACTGTGACAGGTGTGACGGGGACATACAGATGTTTTGGGGACTGTGACAGATGTGATGGGGAAAGACAGATGTTTTGGGGACTGTGACAGATGTGACGGGGACATACAGATGTTTTGGGGACTGTGTCAGATGTTTTGTGTATGGTGACAGATGTGATGGGGGATATACAGATGTTTTGGGGGCTGTTCTATTGGGAGACTTATGTGTATGGGGACAGGGGTATAAGTGTGCTTGATGCACTGTGTGGGGGGCGATCTGTGAGAGCTCTCTGCATGAAATCATTATCATGCAGAGAGCTGTCACATAGCTGCAGCTTCCCCCCTCCCCCCCGCACTGAGCTCGGCGGGGGGAGAACTGTCACAGAGACGTTCGTCTCTGTTTACAATGTGACGGCTGTGATTGGACACAGCCGTCACATGATCGGGAGGGCCAATCAGAGCGCCCATATCCCAATCTCTGCTCAGCTGGATCCTGTGATCATAATGATCACAGGATCCAGCCGCAGCGCGCCGCGTGGCCGCGCTGCGAGTACCCGTTCTGCAGGACGTATATGCACATCCTGTCAGAACGGGGAAGCTCCCACCCGGCCATATATATACAGTGGCCAGGTGGGAGGTGGATATAAGGGAGATGGTACAATGTTCTAGACATCCCTCCATTTTTCCGATCTATCCTTTCTTATTTAGGGTGCTGATGGTTTGGCAGACATAGTACCGGCCACATGGGCAAGACAGACAATGTATAACATGAGTGGTGGAACAATTGTAAAAGCATTTGAGAGGAAAGCTAGTATTGGCAGAAGAAAATTATTTTTTACCATGGGGTACATGTGGGCAGGTCAAACGCAAGGATTTGTTACAACGGAACATACCCACTAGCGGAATAAGCACTGGTGCTTTTTAAAGATGTTTTCCATTTTCTGATGAGTGTTATAGTATTGTGTGGTGAACCGAGTAGATGGTTCTTGATCATTTCTAGTGGACAAGGGTATATTTTCCATCTGATATAGAGAGGTAGCCTCATCTACCAGATCGGAAGGATAACCCTTATCAAGGAACTTTCGCTTAAGATCTTCACTCTGTACCACGTAGTCCTCCAATCTAGTACAATTTCTTCTAAAATAGAAAAAAATTGTGTTGGGGTCCCCCCCAAAATCTGTACCAGGTGCTTCAGGTCTGGTGTGGATTTTAAGGGGAAGCCCGCGCCAATTTAACAAAAAATGGTGTAGGTGTCCCCCAAAATCCAAACCAGACCCTTATCTGAGCACGCAGCCCTGGCATGGCAGGCCACATGCCATCAACATGGGAAGGGGTCCCCAAAGCACCTTGTGCCCATGTTGATGGGGAGAAGGGCCTCATCCCCACAACCCCGGCTGGTGGTTGTGGGGGTCTGGAGGCAGGGGAGCTTATCGGAATCTGGAAGCCCCCTTTAATAAGGGGGCCCCCAGATCCCAACCCCCTAGTGAATGGAATTTTACCTCTACTCATTCACCAAAAAAGGAATGTAGTGTTACAAAAAACAGTAGACAGTTTTTGACAAGTCCTTTATTGTAAAATAGCTCTTTTTTCCTCTCTTCTTTCATCTTTTTTCTTCCGGTCTTCCTCCATCTTCTCCTGCCCCACTCCTTCTTCTGGTCTTCTGCTTCTTCTTTCGGTCTTCTTCCTTCCTCTTGTTGCCTTCTTCTTCTTCTTTCACCGCCGCTGCTGCTGTGCCGCCCAGAGGTGCTTTTTTAAAATTTATTTTACTTGTTATTATTTTATTTTTACACTGTCCGTTTATAAAAAAAAATGGGTCACTTTTATTCCTATGTTTACATTCCTTGTAATATAAAAAAACATGACACGACCTCTTAAATATGAGATCTGGGGTCAAAAAGACCTCAAATTTCATATTTACACTAAGGCTCCATTTACACGGGACACTGTTTCAGCCTCCCCTGAACATTTTATCTTGATAGCTAGAAACCGGCGTCTAAAATGTCAGTTTTGCTGTGTTTTGCATGCTGTATTTAGCCATGTTCGCGTCTAGGAGCGTTTTTGGGAAAAAAAAAAAAATAATTTTAAAAATGGAAATGCCTGTAAACGAAAGGCTGCTAGATGCGAGTTAGCACGTTTAGGCACATTTACAAGCTGTTTGGTGTTCCAAATGCCTCTGAACTGGCATCTGAACCCATTTTTTTGTGTTCCAAAAAAAGACTCTAAGCTCAATTGCCTGGAAACAACCTTAAATGACCCCGTGTACATGTATTGATAAGATAACATAGAGGAGAGTTCAGGGGCAGCTGAAAAAAATGCCCAAATGCCTCTAAATGTCCGCTTACCAGCAGCAGTGTAAATCAGGCCTAAGACATATGGGCGTTTTTACAGCTGTGTTTTTGAGCTGTTTTTACAGCTTAAAAACGCTTCTCCATGTTATTCAATAGCCTCATACATGTTGGAAATTATGAATTTATAATATTATTTTGAATAATATTGGGCTCTGAAATATATTAAATGTATTAAATATAATGTAAAGTTAGTTATATATGTGAATGTTATTTCAATGTGCTTCTGGACAGAGAAAGTGTTGTATGTGCAATTCTATTTCAAACCTCATGTGAAGTAAAGGAGGGGTCATGTGTGTCTCCTTATGGACTAAAGCCATATAAGTAAAGTGTAGGTTGCTTTGAAACAGCTGACCTAACGGTTTCAAACAGTATAAGAGTCGTGATGTCAGCGAGGAAGGGTAGGAAGAAAGATGGAGGACACTCTCGAAGACGTGACGTGAACATCTGTCAGAACTCTTCCTCCTCCTGACTGACATCTGAAGCCATGCCATGTCTTATTATAGACTTCAATTATGTTGCTACGTAAGTCATGTCTGATGTGAACTTATGTTATGTCTTGAAGAATAAACCCTTAAAGATTTTTCTAATGATGTCGTTCATGCAAGTTCTTCGATGGAAGCTGAGAAAAGGATTTTCAACAATACACACACTGACATTTTTGCGCTATAAGTGGCATAGGCGCTTTTAAGCTGTAAAAAAATCCCTTGACCAGTTCTTTCTGAAGCTGCAGCGCTAGAGCTGTTTTGATGCTGATGCCGGAAAACGCTCAAAACGGGCATTAGCGCTGTAGCAGCGTTTACCTGCGATTTTAGCGTCGGCGTTTAAAAGCTATAAATATGTCTAAATATGTGATTGGTCACTGTATTTAAGGAAAACAGGAAATTCCTGTTTGTAGATTACCCAAATGTCCTTTGCACACCAGTGGGATTGTGGGTAGGACAGAGGAGAGACAAAGAAGATGGCCAGTGGGAGTTGTGGGACCTGGCCCACCCACAGCATGGGGATCATTTATTGAAGGCCAAGCTATGGATGGATATCTGCTCCTCTATTACCCTGACTGGGAGGAGATGTCACCTCATAACCAGAAAGAGACAAGTAAGTCTATTTTCATGGAATGCATGATCTGTTTGTTGTGTAATGTAATTGAAGAATGCATACCACTTAACATTAACCTCTTCCTTTCCACCTTTCTCTTTTCTATTATTCTTTACACAAAACACTACAGAGGTGATGGAAGTCACTCCGGGATCAGGTGAGGAGGGACCTCATTGAAGAGGAGAAGGCGGTTCGGCCCGGAGCACCTGTGCCCAAAAAAAAAGGCGCACTTGTACGCCAATAACATGGCTTTTGTTAGACAAGTGATGATCAACAGCACCAGATAGAATGTTTTTAAATAAATGTGTTTTTTTACATCATCTAAATCCCTCTGTTTATTTCTTTGCAGGCGATCAACATTTTCTAGTTATAATGTCAATTAATTATTTAAATATCATTCTTTGTAGAATATCAAATATTGGCACAAGAAGGGAGGAGACAGGGGAAGAGCCGGCGGTGGACAGACCACCACCAGTGCCACAGACAGCGCAGGGCAACCATATCCCCATGACAGCGATGTTGGCAGCCTCGCCGAGGAGACAAGACATGAGGTAACTGTCTGTCTGTTAGGTCTACATGTCTATCTTTATGTCTGTCTGTCTATCTACCTACATGCCAATCTATATATTTGTTTTATTTGCAGGAATCTAGCGGCAGCCAACAGCATGGGGAGGTGCCTAGTCGTGGCGGTGTCTGTGGCCCTGGGCGTGGGCATGGTCGTAACCAGCAGCAGAGGGGGGGGGAGTGCACAGTTCAGTGCAGAGGGAGAGGACAGGGTCCTAGCACTGCTGCAGGAAGTGTGACAGGAGAGGCGCAGTATTGATGCGTTTTTGGACCCAAACAATAGACGTGCCTCTTTCTGTTGTCTCGAACAATGGCTGTTCGCCTGTTCGGCAAACTTGCGGGAACTTCAAGAGCCCCATAATGCATTCCAATGGTGGGGAAATGCCGCCTGCTGATTGGCCAAGGCATTCCCATGATCTGCATGCTTTGGCCAGTCACAGAGCGCTCTGCTGTGAGAGATATGATTGGCTAATGGCAGGGTGCCTTTAGCCAATCACTGCTCAGCAGCCTCAATCCACGCCCCCGGTACTCTTTATAGACCCCCCATCCCTCCTTTACACTTCACAGTATTCAGATGACCAAAAACAGCGATTCTGAATACTGTCATTTTTTAAAAACAGGAGCCTTTAGCTGCAGAGTAAACCACGTGACGTTGTAACGCTTCTTCCGGAAATGTATGAAGGAGTCCCGATCAAAGCCGATCCCGGCTTCCACAGGGGCTCCACACAGCCGGCGGACATGCCGGATCGGAGCTCTGGTCTCCCGGTGGGACGGGAGGCTGGAGAAGAAAGGTGGAGATGTCCCCTCCCGCTACCTGGGATAATGACCGAGCAGCTCCCGAGCCGGATCAGCGGTTATCGCCGGATAGCGGGCCGTCTGCTCTAAAAAACGGTACTGGGGCATAGCCTGTAACTGCAGACTATACCCTGATACTTCCACTTAAAGCAGCCACTGTTTATAAACAGCGATTCGCGTTAAGTTATTAATTTACAACAGCAGGGCCCGTTCCTGCACCCAACAAGAGTAACTGTAAGGGGTTACAGTGTTCTGGCACCGCCAACACCCAAGGCCCAATTTTTCTGCACATGTTTGACTGGGGCATGTCATCACAATTTTTAAACTAATTTATAACAGCGGGGCCTGCACCAAAATTAAAAAAAAAAAATTGCATAGGGTTCCCCCCAAAATCCGTAACAGACCCTTTAGGTCTGGTATGTATTTTAAGGAGAACCCCACCAAAAATAACAAAAAATTGCATAGTGGCCCCCCAAAGTCCATACCAAGCCCTTCAGGTCTGGTATGGATTTTAAGGGGAACCCCGTGCCAAAATTTTTAAAAAAATGGCGTGGGGTTCCCCCCCAAAATCCAAACCAGGCCCTTCAGGCCTGGTATGAATTTTAAGGGGAACCCATGACCCTTATCCAAGCACACAGCCCTAGCATGGCAGGAGGGGGAGGGGATAAGTGAGCGCCCCCCTCCAAACCATACCAGGTCACATGCCCTCAACATGGGGAAAATGCTTTGAGGTTGCCCCCAAAGCACCTTGTCCCCATGTTGATGGGGAGAAGGGCCTCATCCCCACAGCCCTTGCCTGTGGTTGTGGGGGTCTGCGGCGGGGGGCTTATCAGAATCTGGAAGCCCCGTTTAATAAGGGGACCCCCAGATCCCAACCCCCCCCCATGTGAATAGGTATGGGGTACATTGTACCCCTACCCATTCACCAAAAAAGGAGTAAAGTTTAAAAAAAAATAAAAGGCAGTTTTTGACAAGTCCTTTATTGTGTAAAATGGCTCTTCTTCTTTCTTCCTCCATCTTCTTCTGTCCCGGTCCGTCTTCTGGTCTTCTGCTTCTTCTTTCAGTCTTCTTGCTTCCTCTCTTCATCTTCTTCTTCAGTCTTCATCTTCTTCCTTCTTGTTTCCCCACCCCCGCGCGTCTCCCAGAATCGGCGGTCTGCATTCTGACAGTTATTTTATAGGTAAGGGCGGGGCCACCCAGAGACATAAATGAGTGACCCCGTCCCCTTCTGACGGCATTTGCCATCAGAGGGGGCGGGTCACCTATTTTCGTCACCGGGTGGCCCTGGCCCTTCTTATAAAACAAAGAAGACCGCCCATTCTGGGAGTTGCCTCTGGAGTGAACGGCACGGCTGCAGCAGTGGGAGAGAGGTGGCAGTGAAAGAAGAAAGAAGAAGAAGATGGAGATTGAAGACGAAGAGAGGAAGCAAGAAGACCGAAAGAAGAAGCAGAACACCAGAAGAAGGATCGGGGCAGAAGAAGATGGAGGAAGAAAGAAGAAAAGCTATTTTACACAATAAAGGACTTGTCAAAAACTGCCTCTTTTTTTTTTAACAATTTACTCCTTTTTTGGTGAATGGGTAGGGGTACAATGTACCCCATACCTATTCACATATGGGGGGTCGGGATCTGGGGGACCCCCTTATTAAAGGGGGCTTCCAGATTCCGATAAGCCCCCCGCCCGCAGACCACCACAACCACTGGCAAGGGTTATGGGGATGAGGCCCTTCTCCCCATCAACATGGAGACAAGGTGCTTTGGGGGCGACCTCAAAGCATCCTCCCCATGTTGAGGGCATGTGGCCTGGTATGGTTTGGGGGGGCTCTCGCTCGTCCCCACCCCTCCTGCCATGCCAGGGCTGCGTGCTCGGATAAGGGTCTGGTTTGGATTTTGGAGGGACCCCACGCCATTTTTTTTTATTTGGCGCGGGGTTCCCCTTAAAATCCATACCAGACCTGGTACGGACTGGGGGGGGGGGGGGGAGTTGGGCAACGCAATGCTTTTTCAGTGATTTTATGTATATTGCAATACATTACAGCCACGATAATAAATGACAAATTTTCCACCCTCCTCCAAACTATACCAGGCCACATGCCCTCAACATGGGGAGGATGCTTTGAGGTCACTCGCAAAGCACCTTGTCCCCATGTTGATGGGGAGAAGGGCCTCATCCCCACAACCCTTGCCGGCGGTTGTGGGGGTCTGCGGGCAGGGGGCTTATCAGTATCTGGAAGCCCCTGTTAATAAGGGGGCCCCTAAATCCCAACCCCCCCCATGTGAATAGGTATGGGGTACATTATACCCGTACCCATTCACCAAAAAAAGAGTAAAGTGTTGTCAAAAACAGCCTTTATTGCATAAAATAGCTCTCTTCATCTTCCTCTTCAGTCTTCATCTTCTTCCTTCTTGTTTCACTGCCCCGCGCGTCTCCCAGAATAGGCGGTCTGCAATCTGACAGTTATTTTATAGGTAAGGGCAGGGCCACCCAGTGACATAAATGAGTGACCCGGCCCCCTTCTGATGTCATTCGCCTTCAGAGGGGACGGGTCACCCATTTACATCACTGGGTGGCCCCTCCCCTTCTTATAAAAGAAATGTCAAACTGAAGACCGCCCATTCTGGGAAACGCCTCTGGAGTGGACGGCATGGCTGCGGCAGCGGGAGAGTGGCGACGGTGAAAGAAGAAAAAAGGAGAAGATGGAGATTGAAGACGAAGAGAGGGGGGTGGGCAACGCAATGCTTTTTAGTGATTTTATGTATATTGCCGGGAATCGGCAATACATTACAGCCGCGATAATAAATGACAATTTTTCCTTTGGAAATGTCATTTTGCACTGGCTATGTTCTAAACATCACAGAGATGCGCCCTTTTGCAGGCAGACTAAGGAGATCCCCCCAGGCACGATATTTAAAGGAATATTTCATTTTCATTGTTTCACTTTAAGCATTGTAAAAATCACTGCTCCTGAAAAAACAATAGATTTAAAAACTTTTTTTTGCATTGATATATGTCCCCTAGGGCAGGACCCGGGTCCCCATACACTTTGTATGGCAATAACTTGCATATAAGCCTTTAAAATGAGCACTTTTGATTTTCCATGTTCGATTGATTTTAACGGCGTTCGGATGTTCGCCCTGAACTTTTTGCCTGTTCACAAGTTCTGTTGCGAACCGACCGGAAGGTGTTCGGCCCATCCGTACTGGACCACATTGGGGGAGACCTGGAGGTTGATTGTAGGGATCGAATAAATACCATTTGTTTGGGTTTTAAAAATGAAAAAGTGTTGGGACATCTCAACCGTCAGTCGATCCATACACTCCATCTCAGGATCCCCCAATGGCCCCTGGGACCTCAGCAGTGCTACGACCCCCCTCTCTCTATTATCCCCCTCCTCAACACCAGCCACCACCCACCATGGCCCAAACGCCATATTTTCCAATACAGGGCTATGGGGACTGTCCACCATCCTGTGCAGCACCATACATCCCTGAGCGTCAGCCCCATTCTCCCCCCTCCTCAGTCCCCACATCCCCATGGTGACCATTCATCCCAGTCCTCATACCACAATTTGTGATCATCAACAACAAAAAAATTATTTTAAAAATATATTTTGTATGATTGTTTTCATTTGTATTGGAAGCACAACAGCACACCTTTACACTCTGCTTGGGACAAACGTATGCTGAGCCCAAATAGTGCTAGCATGCTTTTGCCTCATGCAGAATGGAATGGACCCCTTTGCACTCTGCCTGGGACAAACATATGCTGAGCCAAAATAGTGCTAGCATGCGTTTGCTTCATGCAGAATGAAAAAGACCCCTTTGCATTCTGCCTGAGACAAACATATGCTAAGCCCAAATAGGGCTAGCATGTGTTTGTCTCAAACAGAATGTAAAGGACCCCTTTGCACTCTACCTGGGACAAACATATTCTGAGCCCAAATAGGGCTAGCATGCATTTTCCTCATGAAAAATGAAAAGGACCCCTTTGCACTCTGCCTGGGACAAACGTATGCTGAGCCCAAATAGGGCTAGCATGCGTTTGCCTCATGCAGAATGGAATAGACTTGTGAAACAAAAGAAGAAACATGGACACAAATAGAAATAATATGAACATGTCATGTTTTATTCAAAGAAAGATATAAGACCGAAAGAAAAGCTGATTAATGCAATGTAGAAATTGTTTTTTAAATGTAATCATCTTGCCATGACATCTCTCCATCAGGCGATACAAAATATTTTGCAAACTGGTTACGGATTGTCATGACACGAGCCATTGAACGCATGTTCATAAATTGAACTCAATGGCTTGGGTTGCTGGGCTCTGGTTCCCCGTTGCTCCTCTCATTGACCCTCAGAAAATTGTGAAGAATGCAGCATGCCAGAACCACCGTGATTGCGTTCTCAACATTAAGTTGTATAGAGGACAGCAAAACCCTCCATTTTGCTGTGGAGGCACCAAATGCACATTTTACCACACGGCGCACACGGCTGAGCCTGTCGTTGAAAATTATTTTTTCATGGCTGAGACCATAGCCACTATATGGCCTCATGAGGTTTTTGGCCTGTCCAAACGCCTCGTCTGCAACCATGACCAATGGCAAACTTGGTTCATCAGTGCAGGGTAGAGGCCTGCTGGGTGGTATGTAGAGTATTCCCTCATGAAGACGACGTACGAATAATGATTTTACGAAATACGCGGGCGTCGCCTTGGCTGCTGTATGCTCCCACATCCACAACAAGGAATTTCAGATTGGCATCAGCCAATGCCTGGAGGACCACTGAAAAACAAGATGATCTGGAGTGGGGAGGCTTCTTCACCCTGATGCAGGGCCGTCTTACCGAGCGGGCACACCTGGGCATGGCCCAGGGGCCCCAAGTGCTCATGGGGCCCCATCTAGGGTGTCCCGCAATTGCATTCTCTGTCCTGGGACCTGGGCACCTTCCTTCCGGGACAATACAGCGTCCCGGAATGAAATAGAGGACACAACCTCTCTGCTAATTACATTGTCAGATCTGGTTGCTAGGGCCGCCCCCCGCTTGGCGTCTAGCAACCAGTGATGTCACACACCATCGGAATCAGAGTGAAGCTGGGAGCGAGGTCCATACCTAGTGCTGAACTGCTGTCTCTGCCCACCGACACCTCCTCCTTGTCCAAGACTTCGGCGCCCAGCAGCATGCGACAGGGGTTGGCTGGTGTGATCGTCTTCACACTCTCCAGTCCAGACCGTGTCTCCATCTCCACCCACTTCCTTTTCTAGTGCCGTCTGGCAGCATGCAGTGGGAGTGACTGACAGCAGCCTGGTGTCTCTGTGA
>BLSH010303276.1:1954274-1974022 GCA_018402905.1 Glandirana rugosa | reverse complement strand
GACCTGCAAGCCCAAGACGACCAGGCAGGCTTGAAGCCCTGTTTCAGGCCCAGGCCCAGGCCTGCCTTGGGCTTGCGAGCGTGCCTGTTGCTTGGGGTAACATTAATACTTTTCAGACACAGTTTGAAGATGATCCACATTCACCTCCATTTTTGCATTTTTTTGTTTTTATTTTTTAAAAAATATTTAAAGTTATTTCCCTGTCCCCATTTTTTTTGTAGGGCACTTGCCCTACCCTTACCCCCATTTTACTTCCTTTTGCAGCCCTCTGGGGCTTTCCAGGACTTTCCTACAGCCATTTTTGTGCCTAAAAGTTCGGGTCCCCATTGATTTCAATGGGGTTCGTTGTCCGTGCGAGCGTTCGGGTTCCGTCCGGACCCGGACCCGGACTTTGTCCCGAAGTTCGGACGGACCAGCAGAACCCGAACGTCCAGGTGTTCGCTCAACTCTAATTAATAGCGATGGTGCTTCTGTCACAAAGTTTGCTTTAAAGACCAAAAATAAGTATAAAAACAGTAACATGCAATGAGAAGCACGTGAATGTTTTGTATGAAAGAAACAAAGGTCATTTAAAAGCAGATTGCAGAATCTAGAAAGCTAGAATGCAAAAATAAACTAAACTTCAAAAGGCCAAAAGTGTGAAGGAAGAAACTGATTTTGCTTCAGATAATGAGATTTCTTTATTCACCTTGACCAGAGTAAAACACAAAAAAATCACCACCGTTAATCAGCAAATAATGGAATCAGAAGGAATATGCAATGGTTTTCTTTACTGTCCTATTTCCCAGTGTCACCAGAAAATACCTGTGAAAAATGTCCTGTATTTCCCTGCTCTTGAAACTATTTTTTTTTATCAGTGAAGAAACTCACAAAACAAGGCAATGTTGTGACCTTCCAAGATGAATGTTGTGCCATCACAAAAGGGGATATTTTACGTGCAAATTGAATTGAACTGCAATGAGGTAGTTAATGCTACCAAGGAGGAAAAATATTCAAACTGCATTCACACATGGCACAGACAACTTGGCACAGAAGTCTTGACAACAGAAATTGACTGAAACTGAAAATGACAATGCAAATGGAATAAAAATTAGTCCATGTAATCAAACAAGGATATGTACCAGCTGTATAAAAGGAAAAATGACAAGAAAGGCCTTTTCAAAACAGATTAACAGCAGACCTAAGAAACCCCTGGACTTAATTAATTCAGATATTTGCAGTCCAATGGAAAAATGTAATTCCAGGAAAGAAGAGATATTTTTCTCACTCTTATAGACGATTACTCCAAACATCTGAAAACACTTTACTGCTAACCCAGATGTACTCTTCTATCGCATCAAGGGTGCAGCCCTCCTCCTACTGGGAAATCCTTGGAACCAACTGCAAAAAATACACAGGAGGGCGTGACCACCTTGTGTATTACCATAGATCATTTTTAATTAATCCACATAGACAAATGGATACTCATGTGCAAGTTAAAAACATCAAACAACACAGATCTGCTCCAGCTGGAACGCAATGCAGTATCTGCTGGGAACAAATGTTTGGACAGCTGACGAGTTTTGGGGGTCATGCCACCTTCCTCAGAGCTAACCCAACTTGACAACGGATGGCCTTAAGTATGATGGCAGATCATGGGAACCCTCCCACAGGAAATTTAACACATGGGCAGAGCCCAAAAAGGCTACACCTCACTGATTACCAATTATATCGCAAAAATGCCACTCACTAGATAAGCTGCATGCCATCCGGTTCCTGAACCAAATGCACCAGAAGTACTTTAACCAGTAGATGGGACCCAGAAGTCTCTGGCCCGGTGTGTGGGACGCACGCTACTCCGGATGCCTGGATACCTGGCCACCAGAAGTGGGTCCACCACTGGAGGTGTGCCACAGGGATCAAGTACAAGACACGGGGACACATTGCACCATGCACCCCTGGAGCCCCAGACCATCAGGTGTATCCTGAGTGTATTATAATTTGGCTTCTTCACATAAGGCTTTCTCACTGTGGTGCAAAACTGTTATTTCCATCCAAAGTCTGTTGTTCAGAGTACACTAAAATGTGGCTTCATCACACAGACTGGCTCTTGTTTACTAAATGAAGAAAGCTGGTGGGGAAAATACTTTTAGACATCATTTTTTTTCTTCAGAAATATCAGTTTTGCTGCAGCAGGTTCTATACACGGTACAAATGGGGCACTTTACAGGCAGACTAAGGGGACCCTCTCCCAGCACTATAATTAAAGGTATTTATCATTTTTATTTTTTCACTTTAAGCATTATTAAAGTTACTGCTCCTTTAAAAACGACTTTCGATTTTTCGAATTCAGGTCCCATGGTCTTCAAAGGGTGCGGTGTTCAGGTATGAACTTTTGTGATGTGCGAGAGTTCTGTTGCAAACCGAACCGGGGTGTGAGAGGCCCATCTCTAGCATTAAAACCAGAGCCAGATTCATGGGATGTGACATATCACATAGGAATTAAACGTTCAGCATAAAGAAGAGCAGCTTCCTATTAAAACAGAAATCTAACATTAAGGCGGTGCTTCAGCGGTCTGGTTTGACTCACCCATAATAAAATGGGTAGTACATGTTCCCTGAATAGCAAGAGTTAAAGTTGAAGGCTTTAAGTTTAAAGCATTTTAAAACACGGGGAAAAAGGTAGGTATACATCCTGTTCTTTAGCAAGGGTGTTCTGCATTGTACATGAGGAAGTCATTGCTGAAGTGGAAGAGAAAGGAAGGGATTTCCAGCTGCAGTTGGAGTGAGGAATAAGGTAAGTATTCCTCTACTTTAAACCTCCTCCATTTAACAAGCATTTAAACATTGCTATTGAAGGGGGTAGGGGAGGAACCACCTACAGCTAATATTTTATGGCTGACTGGAGTTCAGCTTGAGGTGGAAATGTACTTCAAAGTTGAGGATTTCTTGGTTCCCAGAAAACAATAACTTAAATTGTTGTACTGTACAACTTCCTCAGTATTGTTTTCACTATTTCTTTTAGTGTAAGCTAATTCTGATACATTGTTTGTTAGGCTACTAGGAAATGAAAAAGAGGTGATCTAGCATTTAACAACCAATATCGACAAAGATACTGTTCATTGTCACTTGACAGCTTCTACTTTATTGATTCTTCCCCAACATATTTATCCTGCACAGAACTTGAATCTAGAGGAAATGCCATTGTTTACTTGTAACATTGACAAAGGCGATTCCCATGTGAATCCCCAGGCCAGACGTGGGACCTTGGCCTAAAACATTAAAGGAGGAAACAGCTTTGCAGGTTCCCAACCAGAATTTGTTGTCATATTGTTGAAACTCTGTACAAATATAAACGTGTTATATTGTTACTATTTCTGTTTTTTTTTTGTTCTTTAAACCACCTATTGGTACTGGTCAATGGCATTGTAACCGCCCGACCTCCTCCATCACAACAAACCCATTGTATAATGAATAATAGATAATTTATTATGAAGTACAACAGGAAACTAGTCCATAACTTTTAATAATAATCATCCAAATTTAATCATTTTTTAAAAGAGAAACCAGATTACAAAACCAATAAACATATCAAATCAATGGACACGTGAAAAATAGGAAAGTTCTATGAACTGTTAATACAATATTCAACATTAATTAAAATGCCTTCTTAAAGTATGAAAATATGTACAAAATATATGTTGGACTGCAAGATAAAGACCCTGAAAAAGGTAAGTTAGACATATAGCAATGTTAATGTATATATCTTAAGACCATTATCAAAGTATAAATAAGTATTTTCCAAAATCTGACTTTAAATAAGTTATATATTGTCATATGAGTTTATATAGAATGAATATTAACAGCCGTATTAATTCAATGGAACATTTCCTTCCAGTTCACAGTGTAAGCTTCACGGGTCATTAATGTTGCTGTTTAAATCAAATTTGAATTTACTTTTGGTCATTATATATTCCATATTATATATAGTATACAATACTATAAGTGTAATGCACTATTTTGCAATGAGTTTCATTTACCTCTGAAAAACAAAAATAAAATGTTTGAAGGATAATGGTACAAAACCTAAAAAAAATCAAAAAACATTTTTAAAGCAGAATTCCACCCAAAACTATTAATATATATTTTGGTTAAAGATGAAGAGGTAGAGTGTTTTTAGATATTTTGCACTATTTGCACCCCATATGCAGGCAGCCATTGCTAAACTGCCTGTGGTTTATTGCACTAAAGAAATAGAGGCTATTCATTTTACAAACGTATTATTAGTAAATAAAGTGAAACATAATTTACCTTAAATACTTAAATAAAAAACAGGGTTTGTGCTAGCATATTGAAGGGTATTCAACATGAACAGAGCTTCACTTTATTTTCTAACATTCACTTTGCTAAGTGAACAGCCCCTTCTCCTTTTATATATCAACCCCTCTGCCATGCTGATTCTCTGGCTTTAATACATAACTAACTGGGAGAAGGTATTAATTAGGAGTACTAACTGGGTTATTGATGTGTTTTTTTAACCCTGAGATAACCAAAGAACTAACATTTTAAGAAACAGGTCTACAATAACAACCACCACATTGATCTGATGGCAGGTGTCTTTGAAAACATCTGTAAAGCCTTAGCATTAAAAGGGCAATAATAATTCCACCACCTTTCCTAGACATGCTATATTAGATCATTACAAAAAAAAAAAAAAGATACTGTTCAGTGGTGGTTACGTGACTTCTATCCCTTTTCTTCTTCCTCAACAAGCTCAAAGGGCTAGGAGCAGAGACTACAAATGACGGTAAGGAGCTTTGTTGAATTAAAGCAAGGAATGGCGAGGACGCATGGTTGCTTGTGATTACAAAGGCTGCCTGCAGTGGTGTACAGGGGTCTGTACATTAGTCTGGCATCCTGTAGAATGATCTAGGGAGTGCGCAGGACTACATGACAACAGTAAACCAGGAAGCACCCTGCGTTTTTCGTTGTCATGCCTGTACAGGAAAAGCAGGCTTCTAGCAGGATCAACAGGTATTTTGGCATTACTGTTTAATGTAATAATTAAACAAAGGGCTTGCAGGGATAACTGTTCTTAGTATGAGGAACCATCATAATACTGTTCATTTTTTGGGTTTTTTAAACCCTTTACGTCTCCTAACAATGTCTTCAATGCACAAACTGCGAGGGGGGTTTAGTAAAACTGGCGCACATAAAATCTGCTGCAGCTCTGCATAGTAACCAATCAGCTTCCAGGTTTTATTGTCAAAGGCAACAAGCTGAAATTAGAGGTGGTTTGGTTACTATGCACAGCTGCACCAGATTCTGAGTGCTCCAGTTTTAGTAAATCAACCCCTCTTATCTTTCCTTGGAGGATTTGGGACATACTATATTGAGACACCTTTTCCTGATTAGCCACAACAGTTAGGAAAGAAGTTCACTAGAGAAACCTTAAAATATTGGATGTTGACAGTGTTTTTATAAAATGAAGTAAAATCTTACAAAGAGCCTTCCTATTTTGCCCTTCAGTGCAATGAAAATGAATAGTTTTGGGTTGAATTGTCTTTGTTTGCATAGATCTATGTAAATTTGAAAAAAAAAATCACAGTATTTTATTTGTGAAATTGCCCTTGTACACAGATTCATTTCACAATTCTTATTTTGATATGCATCAATCCATTTTTAAAACATTTACGCCACTATTTCAAAGAATTCCTTGTATCAATTAGAGGTTTAAATTACATAGGCGTTATAACAGTGAAGGACATTTATCAAATCTAGTGCAAAGGATAAAAAAAAATGTTGGCTGTTAAAAGCATGTTAATTAAACACATTTTCATGTTTATAAAAAAATAAAGTTTATTAATTCACACAATCATCAAATGCGTAGCTATGAGCAACAATATAATTTTCTCTTGTAGGAAACTGCGTGCCCCATTAGATTCCATATTTCAGTAGTACAAATTATTAGAAAGGAAAGGAATGATCCTATTGAATGCTTATAGCAACTTCCCTGTTGTTCCTCTGCACTAGTTTTAATAAGTAATCTTTGCTGTCTAACATTCTATAGCACCCATCAAATAGTCACCATGGTGAAATTCTTTACATTTACCTAATTATTTTGGCAATATAACACAATATGTATGACAAGGCACTTCAAATCTTAACGATGCACATTTAGCTAGCTGAATCCCTCCATAATAGTGTGTAATCACATAAGATTCCCTTAAGTTTTGCAAGAGTAATTAACAATTTATATTCGGACACAGGAAACTATTGATACAATATTCCAGTACCTGCACTTTGGTATGTTGGTAAGTTTGATGTGGACGAGTGCATTTGTATGGATATCAGTGACAGTGGCCATATGTGCAATAGATTAATGCACAATGACCACTGAAGGATCTGACTACATTGTAAGACTTGGTGTCCAAACATGCCTGTCAACAATGTCTGATTGTTCATGTTAAAGTGAAAAAGTGAAGTCAGAAGCATTTTGATAATACTTCTGTGTGTTTGTCTAATGATTATAGTGGGCAATTGTGTTGAGCTCCAGTATATGTGTCTGACATGCAAATTAAAACTCTACAACTGTTAGTCTGGCACTTAAACAATTTCCCAGTGCATGGGTACTGTACAGAAAACTTTTTTTACCATACAAAGAAAATACATACGTGCTCAAATTCATACTTTCAGCATTACTACATATTTTTCCTAAAATCTGGATGACAAACTAGTTTATTTTAATAAACTGGGAAAACATTAAGTCATGCCCCATGTCTGCAGTTTGCTGTAGAATTCCATCTTGTGTGTCTATGCTGTTTCTGTTTTTTGTCAATCTCTTTCTTCCTGTCCCCTTTCCACAAATATTCTATTTAAGGACTTGTTTATTTTGGATTACTGCCTTAACTAGATCAATCTAAAAACAAAGCTATATATGGGATATTTATAGATTCCCAAATGATTTAGACTGAAGAAGCCCAAATGTTGCAGCGCTGCATCATATTGACAATCAGCTGCCTAGATTTCTATCTCAGTAACAATAAAGAGGAAAAATCAGAAAGGGGGAAGGCTGTGGAGGTATTTATATACATTTTCTGTCATCTAATGGTTAATTTAGAGTTATGAGCAATCATCTGTTGTGTTTTGCTATTGATTGGCAGAGCAGTATGAACATTCCAGTTCTTTGATTGGCTATGTGCAACGTTAGGAAGGTAGATGCTTAAAGCGGAGCTCCAGTCTGGGAAAAAAAATAAGTACAAATAGCGTAGCTGCTGACTTTTAATGTAAAGACACTTACCTGTCCAGGGATACCACGATGATGGAACCCCAAGCCGATTCGTCAATCAGCTTCAGGTGCAGATGGCAGCATTGTAAGTGAGGGAAACCAGCAGTGAAGCCTTCAGCCTTCACTGCCAGTTTCCTGCACTTTCTGAATGGTCCCTCCATCTCCTGGGACCTGTGCATGTCCCAGAAAGCAGCGGGGGGGGGAGGGGAGGGGCCAGAAATGCTTCTAAATCACTGCAATGCTTTTACCCGGAAGTGGGAGCGGGTACCTGACAAAACCAGGTACCGCCCCACCAGTAAATGCCAAATGTGGCAGTGGAGGGGGGGTTACAAACAAATGAAGCTTCCCTTTTTCGGTGGAGCTTCACTTTAAGGTCTCATGCACACTGGACATTTTTACAGCAGCTGGTTTTGGCTTCAGGTTTTTTCTGCAGCCAGTAAACTGTTATCCTATGTGTCCATGCACACATTTTTATTAGCATTTTCGGCAGGGCCATTTTCTGTCCGCAAAAAAACCCCCAGAACTAGTGGGTTTGAAGAGGAGTTTTTCAGCTGTAAAAACACTCTAACTGAAAAACGTGGCTATTCTGCGTTTATGAGAATTTTTGAGCCCTAAGCTTTTGTGGGAGTATCGTTTTGCTAAAAAATGCTACAAAATGCAAACACTAAAAAACACTATTGCAAAAATGCTGCAAAACGTGGCAAAACTCAAGGTTTTGATGCACCATTTTAGAGCTAAAGCTACTGTCGTTTTTATAATTGATATTAATGCTCCAATCAGTGGTCTATTTTGGCAGTGACTGTCAACATTTTGGATGCGCTGAATGGCTTTTTAGATGGCCAAGCCATTCTAATTTTTTGATTGCCTGCCTACCAAAATATCTTAGTGAGTCACTGCTGCCTGGAAACTGTTTTAGCTCTGTAAACATTCTCACATCTAGGCTAATTATTGTTGTGTTGAACGTTGAGAACAATGCCAACCAGAGTATTTACCTCATGCTCTAGTCATGTAATTGTCTCTAGTCATGTCATTGTCTCTAGTCAATGTATTACTGCTCATACTGCTATGAGAATCACAGTGTTCATTCCTATAATTTGGCTTTCCAACCTGGACAACCAAGCTTGCTGAGTCGTTTGAATATGACAGGTCTCAAAGATAATAATTCCATTGAAACATATCTACCCAGATAGCAAGGATAACCTGCCACATATTTGTGGCAGCGTTGAATTGTAAGTCTTGATATGTCTTGTTGCTGCACATTTTCACTGGCAAATTGTATACTTGCAGAGCAATTGAAGCACAAGTTGTAGCTGACACTTTTCCAATTTGTAGCAAATTTGCGTGGCAAGGCTCTAGCAAAACCAAAGTTGCAGTGGTGAGTTTACAGCTCTGCAAGTCACAGTGACCCCTGTGGTGGGATGACTATTGCACAACATAACTGAACCAGAACTTGCAGCAGACTTGCAGAATGTTTGCAAATAAAGTTGACCTGTAGTCATGCAAAGCAGACTTGCTGCAATTGTGTGACAAACTTGTGAAGTTTGGCAAGTCTAGCAATAGCTTAGCAAGTCATTTTCAAACTTGCAGTTCAATTGTTTGCTATCTGGGTAAATGGCTGTTTGGATGAAACAAACCCAAGGTTATTAATCCTTGTTTATTAGCACTACTAGTATTGACTGACATCCTCAGCTAGTATGTACTAGTTACCTCCACAGCCTACATATACAAATAAAAACGGTGAAGAACAATGCGCTTAGAGAACAGTAATTGTGGCCATACACGACTGGAATTTTTGCAAATGGTCACATTAACTTGAATATGACCTATGGCAACTGTTATTTGTGCTTATTCTATTAATATTGGATAAATTCATTTTAGCATATCCTATGGTAAGGGGGCAGACTGATTTCAGTATAGCTTTTAGCAAATAATGCCTGAGTATTAATGAGTGAACATAGCATTTCTTGTTGAGATTCTCCAATTCATTGCAAAATCTCTGCAAATGTTTAGTGGTAGAGGGAAAGAGTCCATTCTCTGCTTATTGCATCTGAACATTGGCCAACTTGAAAAATAACTCATAATAAATTCTTGCAGTGCAGTAATCCCAATAAGCACAAGCAGATTCCTCACTGCCCAGTATTCTCAGTGAGAGATCAGCTTATGTTTACGTGCCCTTTGCCATTGGAACCACAGCAATCGTTTCTTATCACTGTTTCAAGATGCTTAAGGTGAAATTTGGGAGTTACTGCACTTTGCACATGAGAGTTTCCTTTTCACATCATTTTTTTAAAGTGAGAAAAGTATGGAGACTGCAATTGCTTCCTCTGAAAATGCTAGTTGCCCGACTATGTCTGGCTTTAACTTTTGAGTTACATATTTGGAACAAATTTGCATTAAAAGAGTGTTTGAAAAGTGTCAGAATTCCTAATCCCTATCTTGGTTCCAGGCAAAGCAATAGCATCAGCATGACAGCCAGCAAATTTAGATTCCCAAAGGAGAGGCCAGCAGTGGCAGCCACCATACCTTTCTCATGAGAGAGTCACGTAAAAAAAAACTTGACACAGAGGAAATACAGACAAAATTTACAGAGGCGGTATCCAGCAATTACACATGTGACTAAAGCCCTCTTCATGGACAGTAAACAGCACGCATAGTTTTAAGCATATACATCAGTGCATTCCTTACAATTATTTATTCTTTAATTAAACTTTATATTAACATATTACAACAAAAACTATGTACAGTTTGTTCAACACATACAAAAGTATAGGTTATTTTTTTATTAAATATCTGTTGTCTTTTTTACAGTACAATAATTATAATCACGCAGAGTCTAAATGAGCTCTGCACAGAACCAGTTTATGTACATTATAGACAAACTTACCTATCTAGGTATAGCTATGGACACTAATCAAACTTTCTCAAACTTGCAGTCTGCATGTGTTTATGGGAAGAGCATGGTTACTGATATCTGGCTACTTTGATAAGGATAAGGAGTTTATAAACTCAAGCAAAAAAGATCTGTGTTGCCCTTTGCAAACAGTGCCATTCCACCTGCCATGGCAGGTTAGAAAATGGTGCTAAAATATACTTTGTAGCTAAGGGCATCTTCTTATATTTCCCTCTGTGTGTGTTTTAATGATGAGCATATTTCAGCTTTGGCTATAGCTGTACAATGCCAGAGCCATGGTTTCAAGGCTAGTTCAGTCTGACAATTAGTAGCCAGTCAGAAACCATTTATTGGCTTTGAAAACTGGAAAGAACTACAATAAGTTAGTAAAATGAAATACATGTTCAGCTGTTTTCTATTAGCAAAAACAATTATCCATTGCCTACTTTTCAGTTTAAAGCTAAGCCTACCCCAATGGTTATCCAGGTTAGAGAGGATGGCAGTGCATTATCTGATCCTCAAGCTTTGTATATGTCACAAGAATTTCAAATGTGGAAAGTCTTCCCCTGAGTTTCTCATTCAGAGCCCACAAAAGCACACTATGTGTAAAAAATAATATTGCTACAAAATCCTATGTTATACTTATTTTAGAGAAACAATAGAAGGAGCATATCAGCCTTGTTTGGCCTAGGTGGAGCACCAGAGGTCAAATGATTGGTAGGTAACAGATTCTGCCAACCAAAAATGAAATTCCAGATAGGGGTGGGCTTAACCTTTATGTGTACCTGTAGACAACACAAAACTGAGGCAGCCATATTGTGATCATTTTGACCATCTGATAGCTTGAAGAGGTTTTCTAGTTTCAGACCTGATTTTGAGGGACACTATCAGTACTTATAATGAATGGACTGAAAGAAGCCCATTTCTTGCCCCCAGCTAACTAGCACTATTTATTATTCAGGTCTACCTGTCAGTGGAAAGGTATCTATTTTTAGGACTCTTGCAGTTTGAAATTTACAAGATATTTTACAATTTTATATACATAGTGATATGATAACAAGCCTAGGTAAGATTTACAAGCATGACCACTGTGTTACAATTGTTGCTTTACGCTAAGACTATCTGGTCATGAAAAGATAAAAATGAAATCTACAACAAGATTATCCAGATAGTGTATTGTATATTTGCAGCAAATATGTAGAGAATGTGTAGGGGACAGCTTGCTTAAAGGGGAGATTTAACACTCGTAAGGGAGACAGCTGTGCTGTAACCAGGGATGACCCCAAGTAAACAAACACCTCTGTAGTGATGATGCAGATAAGGAGGAAGATAATAGAAAGTGTATTTGTTCTAGGCATAGAATCACATCTATAAATAGTTATCTGAACCTGGAAAACCCCTTTAAATATGGATACGACCCACTATGTCATTGCCTCCCCTGTGTCCAGACAGCAGGTACAACTCTGTAATGAACCTGATCCATCTTTTTAAAAGATAAACTGAAAAACCTTCCAGATGATGTGCGTATACATAATTATTACAAAAAAAAAAAATAGTTTTAAACACTTGCAATATAAATATATAGGGTGAATAAAAAGGCTTAAATAAAATGGAACTTTTACAGAAGATGACTAATATGGTAGCCACATAGTATTTCAGTGAATACACGAACTGGTTGATAGGTCCCCTGGAAAAAGGCAGGAGACTGAAAATAAAGCGAAGTGAATACATCATGAAATAATCATGGAAGACATATATTCCTGACTTCTTAAGAAAATCTACAGCACCTGAAAACAATACTGAACACCTAAAAGCAACACAATATATTGGCCAGCCTGATGAAAATCTGTAACATGAAAAGATAGGTCATATTCCTTGTCCTAAGGTGCCATAAATATATGTTGCTCATTTTAAGAACGTTCCCTTGCACACACAATTAAAGGCCTCTGATAAATAGATATCCTACCCCAATCCACTAATAGATATAAAAATCAACGCTTCATAGACTTGACAGTGCAACTACTTTCATGATACCTCAAGAGAACTTTAATATTTTAGAAATAAAAGTAATACCCACTGGAGTTGATTTTATTAAAACTGGAGAGTGCAAAACCTGGTGCAGCTCTGCATGGCAACCAATCAGCTTTCAGGTTTGTCAAAGCTTAATTGAACAAGCTGAAATTAGAAGTTGATTGGCTACCAGATTTTGCACTCTCCATTTTTAGTAAATCAACCCCATTGTTTCTAGGAATTTCTTTAAGCCATTTAACACATACAAAATGCGGCTTCTGCTAAGGCAAAATGCAAATATATCTTACTTACTTTACTCTAATTATTTTAATGACTTTTCTGAGAACCTAATTGAAAAATATTTTCTGGTGCAATTTCATAAACAATTAAACTAAAAAAATGAAATCTTCCATTTCTTAATTAGTTAATTCTCTGGCAGATTTTTGCCTGACACACTCACTTGCATGATATATATTTTTGCACTGACATATATATATATATAGCAGCTCAGTCAATAAGGTGCATTATAGCTACCAAGCAAAATAGTGAATGTTAATTTTCTGGACACCAAAATGTTTCCTTTTAAAGAATTATATTGCCTACAAATTAAAGTGAACCTGTGCCTAGATAATGCTCATTAAAGTATTTACATATTCTGAATAAGCAGCAGAATCACCCTCATCCATCTCAAGCCCTCGTCTATCTCTGTATCTATAAGCATTATGTGGAAATTCATTTTCAAAGTTCACAACATAGGAATTTAATTTTTTTTTTTTTTATAAAAGCAGATTTTGGCAGCATGCCTACCCACTAATGAAAACAAGTGTTAGAGGCAAGTGTTAGAAACAGACCTAAACAGAGTTTTTGTTGTGATCTTTGAGCATTTATAAGAAGAAATGGCTTCACTTTACAAGCAGCTGAGGGGTTGTTTTAAAGTGATGTTACTTCTTGTAATGAATATACAAATAATTTAATGTCCATAACCTGGGCATAGGTGCACTTTAAGCTACATTTGCTTCATTCATTTTACACTTTTGCACAACTTTGATCATTAATGAATTATATAGTATGTCTTACAGATCTCCAAAGTTTTTAAATATGACTTAACCTTTCATTCGTCCTTTCTTAGTATAGATTGTGTATGTCTGCAGCATTGACCGATTATCTGTCCAGTGGACCTGGTTCCCTTAAATCTAGATGCACAGCATACAACTAGATTAAAAGAATGGCATGCTCCATAGTAATATACTCAGATACAATATATTGAGATACAGGCCAAACATAATCCTGGGTACACTTATAGCTTGAAGAATTTGAAGATTAGTCTTTGGAGATATTATCCTCCAACTTTGGACTGGTGTATCTCAGGAAGATCGATAGCTTCCTATACAATAGAGTTAGTATGAGAATGTAGTCAAGCAAGACATCTCAAATCCTTTCTGGAAGCATATTCAGTACCTTCATTTTTAAAATCACAATCTTTCATGACGATGATTAGAGTCATCTTAGTGGGCTCCTCTGCTTTCTGTTGCATAATGTTTTCTTCTTAGTTTTGAGGTCCGTGAAAAATGTGTTCTTCTAGCCTGATGCTCTCCTGTGATAATAATCATTTTGCTTTGTGAAACTATGTCTCCACTGTATGTGTTTGTGGCTCTGCACTCATACACCCCTGAGTCAGCCTTGGTGGCATTATGGACAGTCGCTGTTAGAATGGTTGAGTATTCTGTTGTAGTAGCACTTCTTTGTTTGCTGATGCTGTGGTTGATTGTACGATTCCCAACTTGCCTGCGCAGAATCCAGGTTATATTGGTGTACAAGTATTTGTTAACTGAGCAAGTTAATGTCATGTTTTCACCTTCTTTTGGTACCTTGTCCAAGGTTATGTTAAATCCATTTAGTACATCTGGGGAAATCATAAACAATTTAATATAGGTAAAAAAAATAGGCTAAGGTCATATTTAGCATGATGATTTAAGAAAAACGGCAAGTTAGTAACTTCCTATGGATGTTGGCTTTCAGCAGAGGTGGACTGGGTGGGAGGCAGGGTTGCAATGTTCCCCCAGGCCGATCTGATTCCCCCCAGAAAAGGCCACCACAGCAGGTGCTCTGCTGTACTCAGAGTCACACAGTCACCCGGCCAGCCGAGACTCGTCTGTTCCGCTACTGGCCGCTATTGTCTGCACTGGTTGCTATGATCGCCTGCCGCCTGATGTCTAGCAACCAGTGATGTCAGGAGGAGGAAAGTGAGGCAGAAGCCCCAGCATTCAGAGTGGAGGAGGATTTACCCTCCTCCTCCTCTGTGCCTATTTGGCTCCACCCACCTCCTCCCTCCATCTTCTCCTGTGTGGTGGAATGCGCCTCAGAGCCTGCCTAAAGTAAGGGACCTGTCTGTGCCTGGATCAAACAGAGCACCTCTCAAGAGTCGACCTGCCTGAGGTGAGGTTGGAAGCAGTGGGTAAATTACAACATATACATACATACATACATACATGCTCCCATACACACAAGCATGTTTGTAATGGGAGCATGAGCTGGCAGCAGAGGAGGAGGTCACATTCTTAGATCTCAGCCTTGGTTCATGCTGGGACATGCTGGGGATGTGACCCTCCAAAGTAAAGGACTACAGGTCCCAGCATCAGAGCTTAGGATGTGTCACACCCCCCAACTAGTGAAGGTCTACAGATCACAACATGAATCCGCGAGATCTAAGGGGTCACATCCTTAAATCGCAGGGGTTCATGCTGGGACTTATAGTTTTTCACTTTTTAGGATGCGATCCCCCAAAAGTGAAGGACTACAGGTCCCAGTATCAACCCCTCAGTGCTCAGGATGTGTCACACCCCCCCCCCCAGCTACTGAAAAACTACAGTTCACAGCATGAACCCGTGACATCTAAGGGGGTCACATCCATAGATCTCAGGGGTTCATGCTCTGACTTGTAGTCCTTCACTAGTTGGGGGGGTCACATCCTTAGATCTCAGGCGTTAATGCTTGGACTTGTAGTCCTTCACTAGTTGCTTCAATTGGTTGGTTCAATGGGCCACTTGACTGGACTTGCCCCCCCCCAGGCCTAAGGCTGCCATCCTTCCCCTGGCTTTCAGTCCTGGCTGTCATTGACAGCTCCACTTCCCACTGATCAGAGTGATTCCTGATCATGTGATCACTATGTCAGCTGTGACAGAGTGATAGCATACAAGCTGGTGGCTCCATTGAAAAAATAAGCCTTTAGAGATCAAATAAACACTGCCTCATTCAGACTGACATGACATCAACTACTGTACATGTCTGACACAATTAATTAAAAAACATAAAAATGAATAAAACAAAATAGAACTTGGCACATTTTGCAACCTATAATAACCAGAGCAGGGCTTTTGCCAAAGCAGTGTTCTAAATAAATCCATTCTCAGTGTCAGATACAATGACAGCTTTAATGCAATAACAAATACATTTAAAAAATTGAGAAAATAATATTTTTTAACCCCTTCAGATCCGCGCTATTGCCGAAGCACGGCTCCAGCATGGATCTGAATTTCCGGGAAGAGGTCAATGGACGTCGTCCCCAGTGCACGCTCCCGACGCGCACTCACAGGCGGCGGCGCACGCCCGTGGTTTGGGCGGACTCGATGTCCCGCGATCATCTGTCAGAGCTGCAGAAAGAGGAACCGCCAGTGTAAACATGGCGGTTCTCCGTTCTGTGACGGGGACATGACAGATCTACTGATCCCTGTCACTGTTATGTCTCCACCAGCCCTGCCCCCACACAGTTAGAACACATGCAGGGAACACAGTTAACCCCTTCACTGCCTCCGTAGTGTTAACCCCTTCTCTGCCAATGACATTTATACAGTAATCAGTCGCTATTTAAATTTCTGATCGCTGTATAAATGTCGTTGGTCCTAAAAAAGTGTCAAAAATATCCGACATGTCTGCCCCAATATCAAAGTCCCGATAAAAATTGCAGATTGCCGCCATTACTAGTAAAAAAAAAAAAATACATAAAAACGCCATAAATCAATTCCCATTGTTTGTAGACGCTATAACTTTTGCGCAAACCAATCAATTTACGCCGATTGCGTTTTTTTTTTTACCAAAAATATGTAGAAGAATATAAATTGGCCAAACCTTGGCCAATAATTTTTTTTTTTCTGGATTTGTATTATAGCAAAAAGTAAAAAATATTGTTCTTTTTTCAAAATCGTTGCTCTTTGTTTGTTTATATTGCAAGAAATAAAAACCGCAGAGGTGATCAAATACCACCAAAAGAAAGCTCTATTTGTGGGAAAAAATTATAATAATTTTGTTTGGGTACAACGGCGCATGACCGCGCAATTGTCATTCAAAATGCGACTGCGCCGAAAGCCGAAAATTGGTCTGGGCAGGAGGGGGGTTTAAGTGCCCAGTAAGCAAGTGGTTAAAACACATAATAAAAAAACATTTTTTTTCTTTAAATTTTACCAAACTTTTCATGTCTTAAAAAATATAGCAATTATTTAGGTATGCAAACTAGCCATAGAATCAATATCACGTTTGGAATTAGGTTTATGTTAACGTATGAACACTTAAGTGAAGTTAGCCTCCTTTGATGATGAACACAATATACAAGAATTATCATCTAAAATATTTTTTTTAATTTTTTCTTTGGCAATAATGAATAAAGTGTTCTAAGAAAAAGACATAATGTATGTGACATACCATTAAAATAGTAAAAGAAAAAGTTAAAGCCTAACTAATGTAACCTTTTTTACCCAGAGGACACTATAATACAGAACAAAAGGTTCTTTTAGGTGGGATGTCATGTTTTATAACATTTCCTTGATGTTATAAGCAAGTCACACTTCATTCTGAACGGTTGCTGAAACAGAGGAGGAACATTTTTGGACTGGAGATCATTAAAAAAAAGCTCTGGCTTATTACACCTAAATCCAAAGATCAATGTAATGCTTAGCTGCACGGCTGCAATAATGTAAAATGGTTGTATTTACTTAAGTGATTTGAGACTTCCTGTGGAAATAGCTCCCAGGTTTCCTGATGGAAGATGCTGTTTATCTTTGCCAAGCACCACCAGGAATCTCAAAATAAAACGCTGTTTAGTGACTTTGGGAAGCCAAGGAGATAAGCTTGTGCTGTTCCTGTTTCACCCTAGGTAATTGCAAACACACCCTCAGTCATGCTGTGTGCCAGCAAATGCATAAGAATGGACAGCTTACAGGTTATTCAGTCTCATGGACTGGACTGTCATCCTATCTGAAATGTTTCTGACGGTGAACAATTCAGGCATGTTTGGAATACCTATCCCATTGTGAATGTCTACTACAGTTAGACAGCAACTATAAACAGGCAGTTGCATGGCCACCTACAAGGCTACGTCCTGGAGCACACACAGGGGTAAAGCAAGGCAGTCAAAACATCAATATCCAGCGGAAAGCAGCAATTTTGACTCAAAGGAGAGACCTTCAACTAGTAATGTTCAATAGAAAAACATGACAATGTGAGAGACGTGACCCTTGCTTTATTCTATCACTTTTTTTTCTTAAGAAAAAATAGAAAAGATTAGTACTGAAGTTGGGCAGAAACTGAAATAGCCTGAGCAACATGCCCTCTACCATAGGCATACCTCTCAAATTTCCGAGATGAGAAAGAGGGTTTTTTTTTTTTTAGGTAAAGTATGTAGGCAAAGGACACACACCTGCAACTCCCTTCGGTTACTTGGTTTATGAAGAATGAATACACAAAATTGCATCCACAAATGCTTCTGTCACCACTAGTTTTCCTTTTTATTGACTTCTCAAAGCAACAAATGTACCACTTTTAATGGTTAAAGCGGAGTTCCAGTAATTTTTGTGTTTGTTAAAAGTCAGCAGCTAATTTTAAATAACACGCACTCACTTGTCCCAGGATCCAGCAATGTGGTCGCCCGAACAATCGCTTCTCTCCCTCTCCTCTTCCGGCACTGGCATTACAACTGTGGGCACCCAGCTGTGACAGCTTGCAACTTCATAGCCAGATGCGCACTGCACATGCACGAGTCACGCTGCACCTCCTAGTCAGGCAATCTTCTGGGACCTGTGACTTGTCCTGGAAGATTTTAGGGAGGGTGGGGGAGAGGAGAACTTCCGCTCGGATCGCCTAGGTGGCCCGTGTAGAAGTGGGAGCAGGTGCCTGTCAAAAAAGATGGCATGTGGCATAGGAGGGGGGGAGGAATGCTTAAAGCAGAACTTCCCCCTTTGGATGGGGTTCTGCTTTGAATTGTGAATTTAGATATAGAAGTCTATTTATCAAATCAAAAAAAGGAACAACTGAGGAATGATAAACTGTATATACAAAAAACTTTTTTCAAAGAATACCCAATTACGCGCAAGAAAAAAAATGCATTTTTACTTGCACGTGATTGGATGATAGAGATCAGCAGAGCTTCAGTTCATTCACTAAGCTCTGGTTAAAAGTGAAAATTCTGTTGGCCTTTAATAATTCCTCCCCTATGGGTACACAATCAAGGAAGAACTGGGAGCTGACCTCCCTTTTTTTCTATACCCATAAAGGGGCAACTGAGGAAAATAAGGGGACAAAGCCATTCAGTTCCAAAACAGGGATAGTTGCTCTAAATTTTGGACAGTTGGGAGTTATGACCATAGGTGGTCAGCTTGAAGGTTCTGGACAGTTGGGAGCTATAACCATAGGTGGTCTGCTTGAAGGTTCAGAACCTTCTGATGCTGTTAGATGCTGGAGAGTTAAAGCAGTAAAAATCTATTTATAGTGTGTTTCACTGTATGCAGTTTCCTAAACAAATTATTTTTTGTGAATCTGTTGGAAGGTTATCTCCATTACCTGGACATAATGCCAAGCATTACAGCCCCGAAATTAGCACTAATGTTAGCCTGCCATGCAAGCTCCATTGGTTGGCAATCTGGTTGCCTATCAAGTCTGCAATGTAGGAGTGTACATAGAAGGTTGATAACGCAGCTGCGAATTACAAGGCAGTGGCTTAATGTTGTCCATCTGCAACAGGAAGTGCTGTTACTGACAGAATCTCAAAGTAAGAACCTCTGCAACAGATTCACAAAAAATGATTTACTTAAAGCGGAGTTCCACCCTAAAGTGGAACTTCCGCTGGTTGGATTCCTCCCCCCCTCAGGTGTCACATTTGGCACCTTTCGGGGGGGAGGGGGAAGAGGACACCTGTCTTTAGACAGGTGTCCTTTTCCACACTTCCGGGAGCTCTGGCCGGCGGACGCGGCCGCTGACGTCAGAAGCCCGGCTCCCTCCTCCCTGCTCGCTCTGCTACTGGCCGCCTGGCCAGTAGCAGAGCGTGGCAGAGCTCGCGCATGCGCGGTAAGGTGCCCGGCGTGAAGCTGTACTGCTTACACGTCCGGGTTCCCTTACCCGCGATGGAGGCGGCTGCACCCGTCCCCCGATCCGAAGATCGGCGGCGGGTGCCGACATCGCTGGAGTCCAGGACAGGTAAGTGTCCTAATATTAAAAGTCAGCAGCTACTGTATGTGTAGCTGCTGACTTTTAATTTTTTTTTTTAGCCCGGACCTCCGCTTTAAGGCAGGCAAAAATTTTACTTAGTTTGAAACA
>BLSH010303276.1:1874059-1922563 GCA_018402905.1 Glandirana rugosa | reverse complement strand
TGACGTCTGAAAGTCGAAATTAAACTCCCATAAATGTTGGTTTAGTCCACTTGCTTTGTTTTTTCAGCCTAATGATGGCTTGCTTCACTGATAGTGACAGCTCTCTGGATCTCATAGTGAGAGCTGACAGCAACAGATTCCAAATGCAAATAGCACACTTGAAATTAACTCTGGACCTTTTATCTGCTCCTTGTAAATGGGATAATGAGGGAATAATACACACCTGGCCATGGAACAGCTGAGCAGCCAATTGTCCCATTACTTTTGGTCCCTTAAAAAGTGGGAGGCACATATACAAACTGTTGTAATTCCTACACCGTTCACCTGATTTGGTTGTAAATACCCTCAAATTAAAGCTGAAAGTCTGCAGTTAAAGCGCATCTTGTTTGTTTCGTTTCAAATCCATTATGGTGGTGTATAGAGCCAAAAACATTAGAATTGTGTTGATGTCCCAATATTTATGGACCTGACTGTATGTATATGTTTGTGTGTGATAAATGAACCCTCCAGGTGGCAAAAATACAGATTTTGCAAAGAATTGCATTTTATACATATATAAAACTCTGGGGAAACTGTTGCAGACATTATGAAATGGTCATGTGCTGGAGAATGTTATATGGCATACCATAAACACGAACTGTAGTGTTAATAGATTTGGTTGTTGCTCCATTCTTTACAGTACAGATGTATGTTCCCTGGTCAATTGTTTCTACGTTCGGAATAACCATCATGCTGTGACTTATGGCTTGGGAATCAGAACGGAATACCCGCCTCACAAAAGAAACAAGTTTTCCATATTTCTGCAATGAAAGTATAGATATATAGATATTACCATGATGCAAATATCAACATCATTTCTTATTCTGTGTATAACAACTAATGCAGGCTCTGACTGGTTGTCAACTGGGAAAAATTGGGATCTGGTTGCTTGTTAGGTAAACACCTCCACTTACCTTTCTTAATTTCTCGGTGGAGTTACATGCCGTCAGGCTTTTTTTGGAAAGATCAAAGACACTGTGGAGGATGCATTAACTCACAGCAACCAATTTGATTTTAGATTATTGCAGTTAACGATGATTTCTGACTACTTGCCATGTATTTTTGCACTTTTCCCTATACCATGACTCTTGCATTGCCACATTTAGTATGCTTATTAAGAAAATCACGTTATCCAGGACTTTTCCAGAGCCTCTCCCACCCTATGGAACTACCTTCTGCAATCTGTCCAATTATCTCTACTCTGTTTGCTTTTAAACGATCCCTGAAAACCACCTTCTTCAGAGAAGCCTATCCTACCCACACCTAATACCTGTACTTTGGTTTTCTCCATCATCTCTTCCCCCACAGTTATTTCCTTTTGTATCACTTGACCCTCCTTCCTAGATTGTAAGCTCTAACGAGCAGGGCTCTCTGTTTCCACCAATATTGAATTGTATTGTGACTGTACTGTCTGTCCTCATGTTGTAAAGCACGGTGCATATTGTTGGCGATATATAAATCTTGTATAATGATAATATTAATAATAATTATAGCCAGTAACCCATAACCGCTAATTAGAATGATTCTTTAAGGTCTGGTTCACACCTGTGCAGGTTGCAGTTGATGTGTTTTCCAGGTGCATTTTGCATTTTTCAATACACATTGTTGGTCCATTGAAGTCTATGACCCTTTCCGTAAAATGCACAATGTGAATGTCACCCATAGGAAACCATGTTAACCACTTCAGCCCCAGAAGGATTTCCCAGCTTTGCATCGCTTTAACTGACAATTGCGCGGCCGTGCAACGTTGTACTCAAACAAAATTTGCGTCCTTTTTTCCCACAAATAGAGCTTTCTTTTGGGGGTATTTGATCACCTCTGTGTCATTTCTGATCACCGCTATTAACAAAAGAAGAGCGACAATTTTGCAAAAAAAAACAATATTTCTTACTTTTTGCTAAAATACATATCCAAAAAATAATATAAAAAAACATTTTTTCATTGGTTTTGGCCAATTTCTATTCTTCGCTATATTTTTGGTAAAAAAAAATGCAATCTGCGTTTATTGATTGGTTTGCACCAAAGTTGCTGCGTTTAGGAATGGTGAGAATTCATTTATGAGGTTTTTATTTTTTTTATTTTTTAATAGTAATGGCAGCGATCTGCGATTTTTAGCGGTACTGCGATATTGCAGCGGACATGTCGGACTATTTTGACACTTTTTGGGATCATTGACTTTATACAGTGATCAATGCTATGAAAATGCATTGATTACTGTGTAAATGCCATTGGCCGTGAAGGGGTTAACCTGTGTTCCCTCAGTGTGTTCTAACTGTATGGGGGCTGAGCTGGCCGGGGGAGGGGAGTGATCACGGCTCCCATATACAGGGAGCCTGTGATCACATCCCTTCCCCCTCTGTCAGAACGGAGATCCATGTTTACATACACGGACCTCCGTTCTGTCGCTCCGGGGGGTGATCGCGGGGAACCAGCGGACATTGAGTCTGCTGTACCTGCTCTCTGACCCTCTTGGAACACAGTGAGTGTGCGAGCACGCCTCCGGTGGAGCGCGCTCACAATACTCCTTCTCGTGGCCGCCGTCAGGTGATGGCGTTTCGCGATAACGAGCCAAGTTGCCACCGGCAACTGATTAAATGAACTGTAGTGTGTTTCTGCAAACCTGAAAATGCACAAAAAATGCATAGCTGTGAACCAGGCCTTAGTTATCTGAATTTAGTAAGCTCAAATCTGATTAATTGCATTTTGCACAAAAAAATTATTTCTTTTTTAAACAAGCTTGTGTGTGCACTGAAGTGCTAGGCTGACAGACTAGATTATGTTTAAAATTTGTTATGACTAAGGTTCGGTTCACACTATTGCGATGCGGGAAACAGCGGGATTCTAGTGCGGGTTACCACATTACATGTCTCTGGCAGGCAGTCCACACTACCTTATGCAAACTGCTCTGGCCGTCAATACAAAGTTAATGACACCCTCAGATCGGTTCGCAGATCGCAGTGCAAACTGCCAAATGGTGCAGGAATTCCAGTGCGGACCAAAAAAAGGTCCCTGCACCATTTTGGTGCGAAAGTGATGCAAATTTGTATGGCTGAATTCGCATCGCACAGACATTGCATGTGATCTGCATGGCAGTGCGGTGCAAATCACATGCAATGTCTAACATCACACCAGTCAGTGGTGGCTCGTCCACGCCCCCATCCATGCGTCCGGCTCCTTGATCTACATACAGGGCGTCAGTCTATGGATTCCAAATTATCTGCAGGTTCAAAGGTTAGTTATATACGTGAAACAGTGTAAAAATGGTCTTCTTTAGACAACATTGTCTTTTTTAACTCCTTGTTGAGGTGATTGTGGTGGTCATTTTTTACCCAGTTTTTGTATTGTAATTTTTGCAATAAAGATACCATGTTTAATCTGTGTGGTCCTAAGTAACTCTTTTTAGGTGAGGTATTAACCACACTTTTTCTTTATGCTCCAAATACTTGGTGACCCAGATAACACCCTTAGAGGTGAGCCAGCAACAGTTTTGGGATGCTGTATTTGCTCATATACTGAGCATGTCAGTGCTTAGATCCTAGTGAGTTATTGGCACTTTTTTTTTTTTTTTTTTCATTTGCCTAGGGTAGGCAGGGCCAGCACAAGACAGGAAAATAAGAAGTACACATCTGGCCTGGCTGAGTTAACCTTTAACGTTTGAATTATCTGTTTGGAAGGGGTCCATAACAACCACAGAGTGGATAGTAAGAAGTAGAACCTTACCGAAGCAGGGTATGTCCATTGAATTACAGCTCTAGTATTCAGCTCAGTAGTTGCACTGCAGTTAATGGACAGAGACTCGCCACGAAGTACTTTGATGGAACTTGGTTCGCTAAGTTCAACTTTGTGAATTGCACTGGCTGCAAACAATCATTAACATGTTACTGGTATAAATGCAGAGAAACCCAAGTTACAATTCAACAGTAAAATGGTATTAAACTATTAATTACTCACATTGTTTGATTGTAAAATAGGTCCTAGTGTGGGTGTGTCCATTAACCTCGGCCTCACAACTCAAGGGGCCTAAAAATTTGTGGTTTGGTTTTCGGATGATGAAGCCTTTTTTACTATCCCAGACAGCAGACCTGGCACCAGGTTTATACAGTATATCCCCATAGATCTATAAATGAGCAATAAAATTGTTATAAATATTTTGTTTCTATTCATCATGCTAACAATGTGTGTTATTAAAATTGGCATGCCTGGCTAAAAGGGCCCTCTCTGGTTACTTTGAAAATGGCTAAAGCTCAGATCAATTGTATTGTCTAAGGACATGGTGTAAAATATAAACAACAAGTCTTTTTTAGTAGCTTGTAAAACAACTCACAGTTAAAAATACCCACAACCCCAACACAACTCTCATCTTGCAATAAAATAGCATCAAATAGGGTACATGGTAAATGTCATCCTCACTCTCTGAACCCCTTACAAAACAAAGTTTAACGTGTCTTGCCCGTGTTATGAATGGGACACTCGGGCACCTGCTGTGATTCTCCCTATAAGATAGGAAGTCGTGAAGAGTGACGTGCTTTTATTCTTAGCCTAGAACAGTTTCCCATACAGCTTGACGGTCCAGCAGACAGGCCACTCTAAAGATATAACTGAGACTTCAGAAAACTCTGAAAGGCCTAGACTTCCTATACCTATAAATATACATGTCATTTAGTGGGAACTAAAACTGGCCTGTGTCTAATCTTTACAGTCATTAGGTTTTCCACGCAATAATGTCTTGTTTGTCACCAAAGCAATAACAAGCCCTATTTTTAGATGTTTTATGTAGTTATAAATAGAATGCTCTTTTAATGCAAGGAATGCAATGGGTTCTTAAGTATCCCTACACAGGTGTGTCATATGGACCCCATACAAATTAGTAATTGATTGTCTGTAGACGTTTACCACTTTGATGGCAGTTGTAAGTAGAATGTTCATTAAAGGAATTCTAAAACAATGTATTTTAGAAAACCAGCTCAAATCTTAAAGTAGAACTATGGGCATTAAAAAAAAAAAATTCTATAGAACAAGTGAGGGTTGTAACCCCTGTCAGATTTTTTTCATCAACTGTGTTCCATGTGTGGAGATTTCCCTTTACTTCCGGTTCCATAGCCAAACAGGAAGTGAGAGGAAATTCCTGCATAATAAGGGTATTCCTTGGGGCCTCCAAGTCACTAGAACTAGCGTCCCAATCGGAAGATTTCCCCTCTATTACTTTTCTAGGGACAACCCAAAATGTGGGATTTTCTTTTACTTTAACTTAAATGATGATGGTAAACAGGACAAATAGAGAGGGGGGATCTCCCTAATAGGGGCACAGACAGCAATACAAACTGACAGGGGCACTAATCCCCCTCCAATCTATCCAAAACTAAAAAACAAAGTTTTGCCTTTAGTTGTACTTTAAGGGCATATTTATAAAGTAATTTGTGTGGCTTCCACTGAACATTCACTGGTGGAGAATCAATTGATATTATTAAAAACATGCGGATTCATTTGCACTGAATGTTCGGTGAATGACAGATGAACTGCTTTATAAATATGCCAGTTAAAATGTTTATTAAAGCTGACTCCAGGCACAAATAGGTGGAAATTTTCGTGTAGGAGTCTCAGCCAGATTTACTGGCTCTTTACATGCATGATTGTTAGATTGTGTGCCTTCAGAGAAAAATGTCTTGCACTTGTAATTGGTCTGAGATCTGAGATGCATTCACACTGATTTTTGTGAACAGTTATAATCACTAACCATTAATAATAAACAACTACTAATAATTATAATCAGCACATAAGATAGAAACCCCTTTTTGTTGCTATATTTTTTTTTTTTGAAGATTCCAAATACATATCCACTAATGTGTTTCAACCATACTTAGTCCTAATCATATCAATACAAAATTTCAAAATGAAGCATTCTGTATCATTTGTGTGAAGACCATTTGCCCTCTGCTTCCATAGCATTTTTAGACCATGGTATCACAAAAGACCAAGTATGGTTGAAATCCATACTGTATTTTTATATATATTTTTTTGTAATTCCTTTATTTTTCAAAGGGTCAGGTAAAACACAAACATATATCTTTTTTTTACATTTTAGATAAATACATTTTTATTATTCAAATAAATATAACCTAACATGTTAACTGTGACATTAACTGGGAAGTTTGCGTATTGTGCACTCAAGATTTTGATCATCTGACCAAATAGGCATTTTGGGTGAGCTGTCTGGACATGCAGTTTGACTTGTAGGAAAAAATAAGAAAAAATGCTTATCCAGAAGAAAACACTAATACATAAGTATACTAACCCTAACGCTCTTTTTCAAACAATTTGAGGAAAAGTGAGTAGTTTATTTTTAACAAAATATAGCATGTCAAATCAGCTTTTTGTTCAAAGAGTTTCCCCCTATGCAGGGAATTAACAACAGAGTCTCTAAACCTAAGCTACTGAAGTGTGAAGAGCTGGTCCTGTCAAACATACAATCAGGTGAAAGAGAAGCCTAATTTATTTTTTAATTTGTCTGCACCTAATTAGATGTTGGAAGTGGACAAAGGCTCACTTTATTTCACTTCAGCTCACTTCACACTTTAGTAAATCTAAGCTCTTGCATCTGAGGGAACCAAAAAATAAATTTCAGCACCTTGAACAGTGAACAGTGCACTATTTCTCTTTCTAAAGGCCATTATAAGAACAAGTAAAAGATTCAAGAAGCATGTATTTATTCTAGTACCTGTTGTAATATGACTGTGATGTTGGGGGATGTAACCCGACAAGGGATAACTAACTTCTCTCCATCGTTCATGGTAATTATTTTCGGATTTTTCATTTCCATATCTACAAAAGCACTGTTTTGTTCTGCAAAAAATAGGAAAATATTTCTAATATAAGAAATATACAAGCATTAAAAAAGACAACAATCAGAAAAAAAAAAGAAAAATGGAGAAGGGACGGTTTAATTCTTAGAATGCCAACAAGTCATTATAGTCATACATAGATTAACCTTATTGTTACAACAGGTATTGTTGTTTTTTCAAATATCTAAAAATTTAAAAAGAAAAAAATATAATAACTCTTTTTTTTTTGTGCAAAAAATAGTTTAGTAAGAAGATGTCAATTGAGGATGTGCATTGCATCAAGAAAAGGTGGGGAATTGAGGAACTGGCCTTGAGGTGGGATGACTTCATCCACTGTTGAAATGATACAGTAACATGCTAAAGTCAACCAGTTCATTCCTCCGCATGTCCTAAGAGAATGAAAGAATGTATCTACTTTCTGATTGGAGAATACAAGAGCGTGAGGCACACACACCCACACAAAAGCAGAGCCGATTGGTGGAGGATATCAGCATATCTTATTCCTAGAACAAAGAAGGGAAATTGTCCTGTAATAAGAAAGAGGAAACTCCAACATAAGCTATTCTATTTTAGTAACGAGTTTGATTTTTTTTTTTTAATCAATTACAAAACCCAATTTTTTCTTTTAAGAACATCTTTCTAATGAGAGCATTGCTATAACTAATTACAGTGTCTTTACAGCAAGTCTGTCATGAGAGAAAATATGTAGGTTGCCATTGCTGACCTGCTTCTGAAAAGACTAGTTGAGTGGCCATTATGCTGACCCACTGGCTTTAGTGGCCATTATGCTGACCCACTGGCTTTAGTACTTTGAGTCAGTGACCTGGAACAAGTATTGAGATAAAGAGAACTCCCTATCTACACACCTCTTTTTCTTACAGAATGCTGGCTTCCATGCCATAGCTAACAGGATGCTCCACAGCTGGAGCACAGAGGAACCTGAAATCAAATTTTTCATTATGGTGTAGACTGGTCATTTTTTTTTCTTTTGAATAAAAAAGATCTCATCCCTAAGGCTGATTTACATATACTCATTGAAGGAACGCACACATTACCGCAAGGCATGTTGGTATGCATTGATGCATTGCAGTGACATTGATTTTGAACACACTAAGACAAAGCACATGCATTGCAACACATGGCAATGCACCATAGTAGGTTGTGGCAAAAATTGTGATGTACAATTTTATGGACGTTTTTGGGTATCAGAAACCCACTTCAATGGGCTGCCTTAATCAATGTATGTTAACACCTGACATAAGTCACATTAAGACAACGCACAAATGTAAATAGGCTCTTAAATTATTTATGCACTTCAGAGCCTGCCTCAATCATCCATCAGGTAGTGCCAATGGTTAGATCAGGAGCACATCTGTAAAGGCCTTTTCTCCCATTATTTTCATAGGAAGGTGGAATATTAAGGTATACATCATAAACAAATATTCCAACATGTTGGGTAACCCTTTATGCTCATAACAATTGCTTCCATTATTTTAATCCTTGAATTGGACCTATAGATGGTTCATGTATAACCCACCTTCAGCTAATAAATCTGGTAGTCTGAAAAAACTGTTGGCGATATATCAATCCTGTATAATAATAATAACATAATAATAAAGTCAAGATAGGTGCTTGAGTATTTATGTGATTGAAGAGTAATGGGTCACTTTGTAAGTATCACAGACCTGACAGGTTCACAGTTTATAGCTTAATTTGCTGGCTTTGAGTGGAAAATCCAGCTCAGAAATAAAAGGAAATATGTATTATGAAACTCGACCATGGCAACTTTCTTACAATATTCTAATTCATCCTATTTTTGGGATGTTGAAGGACTTGTTTAATGTAACAGGGAAACAGGGCTGTTGTTTTCCAGGACTGGTGGATGTGTGAAGAGGTCATTAGTTCTCTACTTTTAATCATTTGTAGAGCTGATTACTGCCACTTCCCAAGGGACATATTCATTCATGTCAAGGGATTAACATAACAATTCCAAACTTTGCTAGTGCTGTACAGCAATTTCCTGTATTCTATCACAGATAACACTACAAGGTGCTCAACAAGCTGCCCCGCAGACATCATGTCACCATTCGCTGCAGCCAGTTCTTTTATGGACCTTAAACACTTAACTCTATGCTCTTCTCTATGTTTACATCTTTATGGGTAATTTCTTCGAAGTGTAATTGAACTTTCAGTTTAAATACGCTTAATAATTTCCAGAAGCATCAAAACAAAATGTATGCAAAGTTTTACAGCTTGTTTTCCTTAGAAAGCTGCCACCGCCTGAGTGTAAAGCCTGTCCCCTGCCAGCATTCTGTAGAGTGGGACCCTTGTCCCCTGTGTGGGAGCAGTGGTCTCTTTGCAGAGGTCTAATATGCTTCCTGCTGAATAAGAGCCCATGCACACTGCAGCTTAAAGATTCTCCTACAGGCGTTTGAGCTTTTTTGAGCTTTCATATTTTTCTGCCTAGAAATCACAGCTCTCCAATCAATGCGGCCGATTAGAAATCTATAGGTCTGAATCAGCAGGGGTTATGTTAGACCTCTGCAGAGAGGCCACTGCTTTCACATAGAGAGCAAAAGTCCTTTTCTACAGCTGCTTGCAGGGGACAGGCTGTGGCTGCTTTAGAAAGAAAAGGAACTATATGATATTGTACACCATTTTTATGGACTTGGAATGCATTTAGCTGATTTAAGCATAATAATGGGATTTTACAGGGGAAGTATAGTGTATGTAATGTATTTATTAAATGTGGCTATGTTTGCTAAATACCTATGTTTGCCTTAAGATTATTCTCTTGCAATTCCCTATACAGTAGCACTCTGGGGAGGGGGTGATGGAGAGGTAAAGCACTGGGAGCCAGATGTGCTACATGCACAAGTGCTCATAAAGGACATGCTCATCCAGTTTCAACCTATGATGTGTGTGTTTGTATGTCAATGGTACATCGTATACCCCTGTATGTTGTGGTCGTTAAGGTGCCCATCTAATAGTTTTTTGAAACTATTGATGCTCCCTCCTGATACCACTGCTTGTGGAAGAGAATTCCACATCCTTACTGCTCTTACAATAAAGAACCCTCTACGCAGTTTAACCTCCCTGGCAGTATGATTATGTCAGATTTTTGCATTAAAAGCGGTACATTTTTTCACATAGAAATTTGGCGTTTTATACTGTAGGCCTGTAATTCCTAGGAATAACTCACTTAAGACAAGAGTCTAGTACAGGGGTAGGGAACCTGTGGCTCTCCAGCTGTTGTAGAACTACATTTCCCATCATGCTTCTGGGAGTAATTGTATCCATCAGCCTTGCAATGCCTCATGGGAAATGTAGTTCTACAACAGCTGGAGAGCCGCAGGTTCCCTACCCCTGGTCTAGTAGATACCCCAGGTATGATAAAGTTTGAAATAATGAAATCATAAATTATAATATATATGAAAAAAATAAATTATAATATAATAACTATAAATAATTATCAATAATAATAATATAATAATAAAAAATGTATTCAATAATGTAATCAAGTCAAAAGCACTGAAATTTGCTCAGTTGCAGAATTGTCGCTGACGTCACTTTCAGTGTCTGATGATAAATTCCCCCAAAAATCAGTATCACTCAATTCTGCAAATGATTACATAGTTAGTCAGGTTGAAAAAAGACACAAGTCCACCCAGTTCAACGAAAAAAAAGAAAAAATAGAAAAATTATATAAAACCATACAATCTCATATACAATCCTTCACAGTTGATCCAGAGGAGGGCAAAAAACCTCAGCAATGCATGAGCCAATTTGCCTCCCGGAGAGGCAATCGGATTCACCCTGGATCAACTTTACCTAAAAATGTTAGTACCCAGTTATATTATTTACATTAAGGAAAGAACTTTTTTAAAGCAATCTACAGTTCTGGCCAGAACCACCTCTGGAGGGAGTCTATTCCACATTTTCACAGCTCTAACTGTGAAGAAACCTTTCAATCCTGATTCTTATTTACTATCTGTGTTTTCTAGTTGATCAAAAACCACTTTTCACGTAAAGGGACGCTTTTTTACGCCATGTACATTCTCATGTTTCCAGGCAGAAAGAATGACATATATAATATAAAAGTGCATGCAGGGCGCTGGGCAAAGCACTAGGGACAAAAGGGATGTGAAATTATTGCATACAGTAATGTAAACTTACAGATTACAGTGTACTGTATGTTTACTGTGTGTTTCACTTTTTGAATTTGCCACCAGGCTCCGCCCCCGTGCGGCACGACGCTCGCAGGAACGGAGCCTGGCATCACACAGGCATCGGGCGGAGGACACGGCCCACAGACACAGCGGGGACATCGCTGGATTCAGGGGACAAGGTAAGTAACCCAGCCTTGGATCCAGCGAGTGTGGCTCAGGGTTACCGCTATTTGCAGTGAAAACATCCCCCGAGCCACACTCTGGAATACCGTGAAGGAGGCTACAGTTAAACTGCTTCTCTTCCAATCTTAGTGAATGGCCACGTGTCTTTTTAAATTCCCCTTCACTAAATAGTTTTTTCCCTATGCTAGGGTCACCAGTATGGTATTTGTACATTGATATCATATCCCCTCTCAAGTGTCTTCTCTCCAGAGAGAATACGTTTAATTCTTGTAGTCTTTTCCCAGAGTGGAGGTCCTCTATTGCCTTAATTAGCTTTGTTGCCCTTCTCTGGACTCTCTCCAGTTCCAGCGCATCCCTCCTGAGGACTGGTGCCCAGAACTGGACAGCATATTCAAGATGTGGGGAAAAGGGGGTGGGGAACTTGGTGGGACTTTATATGAAACGTATGTGTTGCTGCACATACCTCATATAAAGTCCCACTTTAGTTCTCTTTTGTTTTTATATTCAATATGCGGCCGGACCAGAGTCTTGTAGAGTGCGAGAATTATCTATTTGCTATAAGAGTCCTTTCACACTGAGGCAACCCGAGCGTTAGTGGTAAAGTGCCGCTAGTTTAGTGGCGCTTTACCGCTGTTATTCGGGCAGCAAGGGATCGCTTTTAACCCCTAAGCAGGAGTTAAAAAGGGATTAAAAGCCAGGCATGTGGCGCTTCCAAAGGGGTGTACAGCTGCTTCAAAAGGGCTGCCCATTTATTTCAATGGGCAGGGGCGGTGGAGGAGCTGTGTATACACCACTCCCCCACCGCCCCAAAAATGCTGCTTGCAGGAGTTCTTTTCCTCTCCTGCAAGCGCACCGATCCAGTATGAAAGAACTCGAGCTTTCACACTGGGGTGCATTAGGAGGCAGTTTAGAGGCACTTTTCAGGTGCTATTTTTAGCACAAAAATGCCTGTAAAGCGCATTCAGTGTGAAAGGGGTCTTAAGAAATTACATCAGCCACACAGGGAGTGCATTATTTTTAGTTGGCCAAATTATAGGGTTGCATTGTTAGAAGAAACAGTAAAGTACAACCACTGACCATTGCTGAAAAGTAAAAGACACCTGTCTTCAGATATAATACAAACTATACACAGAAACAAGGTAATAAAACAACATTAACACACTGATAAAATTATTTACAGCAAGCTGATCTATTTAAGTACTTTTGAATAAAAAAGCAGCTGAACGCACAATACATTTCCTTTAATGGAAATGTACCTGAACAAAAATACTATTCCTTCTGCCCCTAATCTGTAATTATATGAGCTTTGCCCCAGCTCTCCAATGAGTGCACTAAGATTAGCTATTGGTTATCCTTACCTACATTAAACAACTTTTATCAAGACAAAATCTAAGCATCATTACAAAAAATATAACAGGTATATTATATTGTAATGAAGATGATCAAAGTAGTTCTAAAGGTTACTTGTGTCATGAAGAAAGCATATATCATGCTAAACAACATTTCGTGTAATTAACAAGTTTATAATTTCCTTTCCACACAAACACAGCCAAAAGACCTTGAGCTACATCATTAATGCAGGAACCATTGGCGCCGTCCAGCACAAAGTGAAGGAGAATCTGTATCCTTCCACTAAAACAGCCAAATTGTCAAAAGCCAATGTTTTTTTCCAGGAAAGTATTTTTATCCACTTTTACCTCCAGCCCATCACATCTTGGGCATGGAATTACAAGATATAAGCCATTGGGATATCATTTGACACACTTATCCTCCCCAGCTCTCAGCTTCCTGATCCAAAGACACTATCAGTGGGGATGTCTGGCCCTCAGGAAGTTTGGAGTTCCAGAGGATGAAACAGGGAGGACAAAAGTTCAGCCTAAAACTGTAATCGAGCCACCAGTAGGCAAACAAGGAAACAATAGCTAGGGGTTGAAGGGAATGCACCTTGGAGTCCACTGCAAGGACTTTTTTTTTCAAGCAAAGGTCTTGATTTACTGAAATGAGGTGAGGTCCTGAAGTAAGGTGACCAATACGTATTTACTCGGGCTCACAATATTCTTCACCCCTATGCCCAAGCATAGGCACCCGGAAAAATGTTATTATCTCCCTAGATAATACACAAAATCTTAATAAAGATACCAGTGCTATATCTTTCCATAAAAATAGATACTTAAATAATTTGTGATAACAGTACTGTTGAAATATAGTTAATGCTAATAAATACATCAGTCTAATATGTGAAACACCTGCAATCAACTCCTACACCTCAAACAGTGTATATATTAACCTATAACATAAAATCTTCCATATAACATGTAATCCATAATTCACTGGGAATAATCAGTAAAAGTCCATAAGCCACTAATGAGAATCAAACATTCCTCCTTCGTTTTAATGAATTCCATCTTCATGCTCAGTGCTTGAACAGCAAAAAGGATTACCAAATATACAGTATATGATTTATTCCTAAACAGGTCATAAATTGGCAAAAAAAATAAAATTGGGACACATCCAACGCCTCTTTCTTATCCTGGTCCACCTCCTAGGATTGTAGCTTGCTCCTCTGCTCATCCACATATCACATGCATTCAAAAACAGTCTCCATAGCCTCATTTTGTCAGGAAAAAAAAGCTTTTACTAATTGCTAATGGCCTCCTCACATAAAATAACTTGTTCAATGCTCAAATGCCCCAGTAATTGTCCCTGCATCCGAAAGACCTGATACTTCTGGATCCCCCTAGTGTCTGACCTCACATCTGGTCACATGCCTGATGAAGGTGTCCTGCGTGGCTCCGAAACGTCACTCTTTGCTGTAACAATGTGATCATTTATTAAAGATTGAACTCATTTGAAGATCCTGGTGTGCTGGTGACACTACCTGTTCTGACCTCACATCTGTCACAACACATTTTGTCACAAGGACTTCTTCAGGTTTGCTATCTCCTGAGGAAGTCCTTGTGACTAAACAAGTTGGGGCTAACGCTAGGGGAACCCGAAAAGTATCAGGTCTTTCAGATGTGGGAACAATTACCTAGCATTTCAGCATATATTTACTATTCCCATGTGTATCTAAAACAAATTAAATACCTTTTGACCTGAGTTTGACTTTAAGTGTTCACTTGAAATTACTTAATTGACATCACACAACATAGTAAATTCAGCTTTACCTGTAACGTATATGTAGACTGCAGAGGTTTTCTTGGATAAGGTGAGGTGCTTGTATTGGCATCTATAGAATCCAGTGTCACTGATCTGTGCTTTGTACAGAGTTAAATTCATTTGGCACAAGGCATTAACGCCTCCATGACACATGTTCCCCATCATACGGAACCTGTTACTTTCTTTCCTTGAGGCTGCTGGGAATTTCCAGGAAAGCATTTGATCACCACTGGAAAAAACAGACAAACATATTAATAACATCCAATAGTAAACTAAGAACAGTAGAAGCAGGACAAACAATGTTTTGAACAAGCAGAAGAGGAGAACTAAAATGACATATTCAGTAACTCTAGGCAATCTAAAGCAACTAATTAGTAATTACCTTTCAATGAACAGACAAATTTGATACCTATTGGTTTATAGGGATTGTTTTGTACATAGTTACTTATCTGAGCAAAAAAATAAAAATACGTTTTGACTGTCTCTTACTTACAAAAGGGCAGAATGGATATGCAACCTACTAAAATTGGCAATAGCTTAGGGTATTTAGGCATCAAACATTAACAGAGAACCATTTTTATTTTGTTTTTTTAGCGCTAGTGTTTTTTTTATCCTTTACAGACCACAATTCAGATATGGTTCTGTTGATTTGCCATTCATTTTGGTTTAGACATGTCAGATGTCTGGTCTCCCTTTGCATTTTGTGGTTCCATCTGCTAGCACATAGTGTTATCATAGTGGACGTCACAAGGAAACACAGTGCACAGCCAGAAAAGGCAACTGACATACTTGGAACTTTTAGATGCTGAAGATTCTTAAGCCAGATTATAGCTCTTATGTGAGCAAAGATGGCACAGGAGGTGAAACAGGTAACTATTATCTCCTTTCTTTTCAGGCAGCTTTTTTTGATACATTTCAATATGGTGAGAGAGTTGTTTTAAATAGCAATAATCGTTATTAAGATATCTAAAAAATCTTTGGCTAATCTAATTACATTGAGATCATTTAACAATTCACAGTCTGTGATTTTCAGCTATTGGCTGCAAAATTGTGAATATTACATTTTGATATATATATATATAATTCCTTATATGGCTATATGGGTGGCATCTGATCAGTTTTCTTACTATCTATACATACATATTTTATCACACAGTATACATGAGGCCTGTTGATGATGTGCGTTATAATCATATTATGGCCAGAGATTCCCCTTCAGCTCTAGCCAACACTTTTTTGTTGTGCAAAGAATATGGAAATGGTTACAAATATTGGTAGGTTTTGTTACTGTTTCTTTAGCCATTGAAGAGATTTTCCTTTCTGTGTGGTCACTGGGACAGGAAATGTGTAAAATCTTTCAAACAGTGATAAATATGTTTAGCCTGGCTTTGGGTTTTAAAGTGATTGTGTTAATTGAACGTAAAGTGGAGACACCTAGAGGTACACATATCTGCAGCATCTGAGAGTTGCCCCATACACCCCAATACCAGACATTATTAGTATATTATTATTATACAGGATTTATATAGCGCCAACAGCTTGCCCAGCGCTTAACAAAATGAAGGCAGACAGTACAGTTACATTACAATTTGGTGCAAGAGGAATCAGAGGGCCCTGCTCATTAGAGCTTACAATCTAAGAGACATTGTGAAAGGGTAAAGATTTGGCACTTCCTGTTACAGTCAGGGCTTAGCCATTCCTTCTTCTCCCATACACCCTCATTGGTCGATAACTATGATGGGCTGCCACATTGACCATTTGGAATGTGTGGGAGGTGGGAGGGGACAGGCAAGTTTCAGCACTACCAGGAGGTACACAAAGCTTTGTCCAATCAGAATGGCTTGACATTTGAGCAGAGTGGGGTATTTTGCTCCAGGTATGTGCAGGTACCTCTAGATGCCCATACTTTACAGCTGTCAACAACCTGTTGTTGTTGTTAAAGTTATAGAGTCATTTGAAGTAGTATCTTCATGTCAAACTTTGCTCAGCAAAAATTTCACTTGCATGTTATTCATGCTAATTTCACATAGTGCACGGCCACTTCAATGTTACATTTTATTTGAACCAATTATACCCATACTGAAATCCAGTAGCCATAGGAATTAGATGATTACATTCCTATTCTTGCTTTCAACAGGCAAGAACAGACAGACCTTGTCTATGGGAAGCTTTCAAGTACTTGTATTCACATTCAAGAAAACATGTAACCATGCACAAGATTTCTTACCTGCATGAAAGGTGGATTGGCTGTCCTGCTTGTACAATCAACTCCTTTGCTTTTACATTCAACACTGTTGCAATCTTGGAACCAGAGCTGTGTCCTAGAGGATCAGAGAATAATTCATATAATTACACTGAAGACTTGAGTGGCTCACAATGTATTCAAGGGTGAAAATAACAGCCAGATGACTTCAGAAAGCGCTAAGCAATTACATCCCCCATATTTTGCTCAGGAAGTATTTTATTTTATATTAAAAATTATTAAAGTGGAACTAAACCCTCCTATCCTTTACAGCCTAGGCAGGAATTGAGGAAATGGGTACCTGCAGGGCAAATGATAAGGCAGTACAGCCAGCCATCCTGTATGGGGTCCAGGCCCCATCAGTTTAAAAGTGGGGTTCAGGCACATAACGAGCAGGAGGGTAGGCTTTACTGCCTTATCACTGAAACTGATCCCCTGTGGCTCCCCTTGCAGTTCAGCCGCCTTCTCCTCTCCCTCCCATCGGTTTTTAGCTGCTGTAGAGGGAGCCACAGAGGGATCAGTTCCCCCACTGCTCTGATCATTCCCCCTTTCCACTGCCACCTGTATGGTAGGCTGCACAGGGCCCTGTGATTTCTAACAGAAGCCCTGGGTACCTGTCACAAAAAGGTACCCACTCCTTAAAAAAAAAAAGTTGCAAATTTGTTAGAGACAGAAAAGAGAAAATGGATGAGGCATTTTTAGGCACTTTTTAGTGGATAAGGCACTTTTTAGTGAAGGTCCACTTTCAAGATAAGCAGTGGACATTACCAAATAAAATTGTGCAGTTACTGAAGCTGTATATGCCTTGAAAGTTGACAATAAAAAAATTCCCATTTCTTTGTGAGTGTTGGTTGTGTATCAGGACCATGATGACAGACAAATAGCTAGTCATGGAGGTAATCTCAGTACAATTAAGGAGGTGGGACAGGAACTTGACTTTTACAGAAGCTAGTACAGAAGACCCACGAACCCTGACACCCCACTACCACCACCACCACCAACATTTTTAGCAAATTTAGTAGAACAGGCTGTGGCTATATAGGTTAACCTATAGAGAGGCAACATTGGAATTCACCAAATGTTTTCGGGCATTAATCTCTTGGGAAGTAACTTCACTCTTGGAGTAGTCACTATAAATTGACAAGAGCACACGCAGGCCCAGCAGAGAAAGAGCATGTGTGGGCCTGGCAAAGGAAGATTTTGACAAAAGCATTCATGGTCCCAACCAATCAAGATTTTGTCAACAGTATGCGTCTGTGGATAAAAATCAACTGTGCAGCATTGTGAGTAGGCCATTTACATAGGTGTAGACCTTTGGTGTAGGCCATTTACATACCTCCCAAAGTATGGCAGAAAAACTCCTAGAGGTAGTGTTCCTCCCTACCCCCGCCTTGTTGCCAAGCATTGCTAAGAAGCTCATAGCTGTTATGTGAGGGAGAGAGAGTGCACATGCCCAGGGGTTTGATTGGAGATAAAGCCGGCTTTAGTGATGGTGGAGGCAAGCAGCAACTGCTGGGAACTTCTTAGCAACATCCTAGGAACTAGACAGGATGGGGGGACAGCATCTCCTGGAGTTTATGCCCGGGGTTTCAAAATAGCCTACACCTAGAGCAAGAATTATTCAGCGTGAGTCCTACATAGGCAGTTTTTTGGTAAAGATAAACTAACCTTTTAAAGTGGAACTAAAAAAAACTGTGAGCAGGCAAGTCTATGCAATAACAAACACTTACCTGTCTGCTCACAGTCTTCTCTTGAATGTAAACTGGGGTACATTTGCGCAGCTTAGTGTGATTTCCCGACACACTCCGGCTGTGCCAGAATGGCTGACTCCCATATGCATGTGCAGGATGATGTCATTCCACCACCAGCCAATCAAGAGGCCAAAAGCCTGGCACCCGTGAGTAGCTGGAAAGAAGATGACAGCAAACAAGGGATGTAACTGCAGCATCACTGAAAGATGGAGGTGAGTATTTCTGAGTTTGGTTCCACTTTAAAAAAATAAACATATTTTGGGACTATTTTCACCTTTTCCTAATGGCAATATAGATTTATTATATTATTATACTCAGTGAGGCTTATTTTTAGGCCTCATGCATACTGAACATTTTTCTGCTGCTCCTAGGGGCGTTTGGTGTTTTTTTACCTATCTCTAAATGCCGATGCATGTTAGGCTATGTGTCCATGCACACATAGGTGTTTAGAGGAGTTAAGGGGCAGGGTGTTTGTAGGCAGAGAAAAACAGCCAGTGCATCCAGAAGGAGCAGAGTTTTGGCAGACAAAACGCTTGACACCCTCAAACGTGTGTCAAGCACTTAAACGTAATTATCGCTTGTGTGTTCATTTATTTCAATGGCCAGAAAAAATATTATCCTGGCCAATGAAATTAATTAACACCCAGGTGCTTGACATGCCTATATGCACCAAAATGCGTTACACGATTTTACGCACTTCAAGCATTTTTCCTGACAGAAGTCTGCTGCCAGGAGGAAAGGAGTCAAGGAGAGTTGTCAAAATGTCCAGTGTGCATGAGGCCTTAGACTTCTGCAAATTAGAAAACAAAAGCTTAAAGAGGAGGTTCAGTCTGGACAAAAAAAAATTAAATCCTAACACTAACCTGTCCAGGGATCCAGCGCCACCCTCACCCGTGCTAATTCTTCACTAGCCTTAGGGTAAATGATGCCAGCATCCTAACTGTGGGCAACCGGTTATGCAGCTGCCGGATTCACAACCGGCTGCCCACTGAGCTTACACGAGCCGCACTGTGCTCTGTGAATGGTCCCGCAATCTTCCAGGACCTGTGACGTGTCCCAGAAGACTGTGGGGAGGGATAAAGGAGAACTTCTGCTTGGATTGCTTCTTATATCTGTAGTGGGAGTGGGTATAATCTGTATAGCTGTAGTGGGAGTGGGTATCAAAACCAGGAACCCTAAAAAAATAACATGCCAATATGGGAGGGGGGAGGACTTATAGTGGTAGTAAACCGCATAAAAAAAATAGGGCACTTTAAGTCGTAATGTGCTTGTATGCATTGCGTACTAGCACATTATGACAGAATTACCTGAAAACTAAGCCCTCCAGTGGCGTGCTGTCACCACTATAGGTGCTTCCATCTTCATCTGGTCTCCTTTCTGCGTTTGCGGGTTTTGGCGATATTCATGGTTGAGGCGGTGATGACGTCACCCCTGTGCACGGGAGTCGCAATTTACAGCACGGCTCCGAAGGAACTGCACAGAGTGCAAGTGCTTGTGACGTCACTGCCTGCATCTAAAGTAAATATCTCCTAAATGGTGCACGTTTAGGAGATATTTACTGTACCTATAGGTGAGCCTTACTATATAGGCTTCCCTATAGGTAAACAGCATACATGGGAGTTTACTCCAACATTAAAGCGGAACTTCCCTTTTTGGGTGGAGTTCCGCTTTAATGAAAATCTGTCTCCAACAAAAAAAATCTGTCAGTCATGTAGCTTTTTAATATTCAAAGCAACGTGTTTCTGTTAGTTCAGCCAGTGAAAATGTTACAATGTAATACAAAGTTTATTTTTGGTGATGCTCAATATGTATCTATAGGGTCTGGGTGCAAAACAGTATCCCAAATGTACATGCCTCTTGTCAGAAATAAGAAAAAAAAAGGGACACCATGGGGTTGATTTACTAAAGGCGAAATAGACTGTGCACTTTTGAAAGTGCAGTTGCAATCTGCAAGTGCAGATGCTCCACATCTTAGTAAATGAGGGAGAGCTCTGCTGACTTCCATTATCCAATCATGTGCAAGCAAAAGCCCTTTTTTTTTAATTGTCTTTGCATGTGATTGGGTGTTCTTTGAAAAGTGAAGCTTTACCTCATTTACTAAGGTCTGTGGCAACTGCACTTTCAAAAGTGCACAGTCTATTTGCCTTTAGTAAATCAACCCCTCAGTGTACTTATTTTCCACTGCTGATTACTTTGCAATGACAATCTGAATTAAAAACATAAAACAATTACTCTTTTGTCTTAGGGCCGGTTCACACTGCAGCGGGGCGGGGCGGAGCGGCGCGACTTCGCGGCCCGTTCACATCTAGGCGAATTGTCAGGCGACTTGAGTCGCCTGACAATTCGCCTCAATGCTGTGCAATGGAACCGTTCTAATAGGAGCGAATCGCTTCGCTCCGCATTAGAAAAATGGTCCCTGCACTATTTTCAGGGCGATCTCAGGCGGCTTGCATTGACTTCTATGATAGAAGTCTCCTAGCAAGCCGCTTTAAAATCGCCTGGAGCACCGCATCGCGCCTCTCCGCACCGCTCCGCCCCACTGCAGTGTGAACCCAGCCTTAGTCTGAACTGCAACAGTGCTCTTTCTTGACATATGACCGATTCCACTCAAATCCGATCGGTTACTCTCTTTTTCTCACAATCATCTAATTGGTTGCCATGGGCAATAATCCACATTTTCAGTTTTATAAACAAGTGCGATATTATAGTCCGGTGGATCCGTTCAGATGACTCATCCAGCGTGTAGTGATGCAGCACAATACAAATGTACATAATTGTTCATTAGAAGAGAGATTAGCAGGGAACTTTGTTCACCTGTTATGCAGCCTTGTCAAGATCAAAGCACCCACAAAGCCTAATGAAAACAACATGAGTGGATTTGCTGAGTGGCATGGAACAATGCTCACATGAATGCTATGTGCTCAGAACATCTGGAACACTGCAGTGTGCTGAGTTAGATTCACGTGCCACCAAACACCCACAGCACACCAGCAGTCACACGGTGCTGGCACATTGCATCGTTTTTGCTTTCCAAAAAAATAATCTAGTACTGAAGAAAAACCTCAGGACCACCTGTATGTACAGAAATACCTCCCAAAAAACATGACTTTTATTTATTCTTATGGAACAAATTCAGGCAACAAGTACACTCAGAATTGTAGCACAGCATGATGTCCAGTGTCTCTGCTATTCCAGACTTCTTTCATCCTGCACCCATATGGCCATTGAAATAACTGGGATAATGCATCCAGACTGCTACCTCCAAGGTTGGGTCACCCAGTGCAATGTAGAGCCTGCCCAACCCTAATGCCCGGTACACACAATGAGATTATCGGGCAAATGATCGTCCGTTTTTTTTTTTCACATGCTAATCTCAGATCGAATCGGAAGAGATTACTTTAGTCATGAAAATTCTCGCACGACAGAATAAAAAATCGGAAGTGATGTGATGTGTTGTAGTGTATTTGTATTGCATTTTCGAATGACAGCTGTACCGATGAAAGGAAAGTCGTACGATCGGGCACGTGTGAGGAAATTTTTCCTGCATGTCCGATCTTGTCCGGATGGAAAACATCAGATGAGCTGTCATGATCGGCTCTCGAAAGCTCTGTACTAACGATCTGACTATCGTACGACCGATTCGAAAGCGGAATTTTCCGTACAATTTCTGATCCTGTGTACGGGGCTTTAGTGCACCCATTTGGTTCAGTACACCCCTTCTAGTCCAGTGGTAGGGAGCAATTAATAAGTGTTGAAAGGCCCCCAGAAGAGGAGGTAAAACCATTGCAGAGAGCATGTCAGTAGAATATGTTCATTGTTTTAAGAAAAAAAATCATGTCTTTACAACTGCTTTAATTGGAATATATAACAGACCAAAAGGGAGCAAATGAGTTGAGTGTTGGCTTTAAAGTGTTACTAAACCCATAACAGTAAAATCAGTCTGTATATGCAGTAAAGCATGCTTGTTATAGTTGTTCACTGTGGAAACAAAAGGATTAATCCTCTGCATTGTGTAAAAAGGCTGCTTGATCCTGTATGCACAGATCCTCCCCTCCCTGCACTGTCCCCCTGGACAAGTCAGGATAAGAGAGAGCCTTTGGAGTCAGGCTGCACATGCTCAGTTTGATGTGTATTTCTAGAGAGTTTTTTTTTCTTTTCTTGGGAGAGTGCATATGATCAGCACAGGTCCAATCAGCACTGTCCAGACAGAGGGTCAGGAGCCCTGTAGCTTCAGGTCCATGTATCCTACAAACTTTACCAGGAACTGATAGAAGTCACAAGACTGCTATATACTGCTGATGAGTAAAGGTATTTAGCTCTTTATATTTACTAAAATAATTGCATTTCCATGTTCTGTGTACTGTGGGAGACCAGATATAGAGAATGTAGGGTCCTGGGTTTAGTAACATTTTAAGGCCTCATACACACTATAAGTTTAAAGACATTTTTTCTCCTACAGGAGTTTGCAGCATCAAAAACATGGTAAAAAGTTGCAGTTTTGCATGCGCATTCACACGCCTGGCACTAATGCATTCTATTGTCCAGAAATCTGGCCATTAGAAGCATTAACACAGGAACACACGTTAATGTGATTAGCATTAATGAGCATTAATGTGTGTTAACACACTTTAGTGCTGGTTCACACAGGGGCGACTTAGCCGCCTGACAAGTCGTGCTACATGCAGTACAATGGAATCATTCTAATAGGGGCGACTCAAGTTGCTCCGACATAGAAAAAGGTTCTTGTACTATTTTGGGGCGACTTCAGAGTGACTTGCATTGACTTCTATTACAAAAGTCGTTTTCAAGCCATGCTGAAGTCACGCTGTATGGGGCGCCTTCAAAGTTGGACGAGAATTGTGCGACTTTGAAGCCGCCCCTGTGTGAACCGGCACTAAAGGCGCTTTTGAGAGTCTTGATGCTCAAATGCTCCTCTCCTAAAAGCCCAAGTGATATTTTTTTTTCTGCCTGTAAACTCCTGAAAACGCCTATAGTGTGAATGGACACATAGGCTAACATGGAGGGGAGTTCACAGGAAGAGAAAAAAATGCTCAAACGCCTGAAGAAGCAAATTTTTTGAGCAGCAGTGTGCATGAGACCTAAGCCAGTTTACATGAAACATTTTTATTTCCAGGTTTGATTGAAGCATAATTTAAAATCTAGTGAGGCAGCAGAGTTTGCAGCGCTGGAGTCATCAGTTCAATCCTGAGCAGGACATTATGTGCATGGAGTTTGCATGTTCTCCCTGTGCTTCTGGTAGGTTGACTCCTGTCTAAATTGGCCCTAGTATGTGAGATTGGGACCTTAGGTGAGTTGAGATTCGAACCGTGTGTAGACAGGCTGAATGTACCAAGTTGATCGATCAATCAACTTGGGTACAACCAGCCTGCCGGATTCACTTGCGATTATCGCTAGCAATAATCACTGTCTTTCCTGGGAGCTGGCAATCGCTTGGCAGAAGGGATTCCCCTGTCAGCAGTGTCTCTATAGATTGGGGAGCCATGGTTGCAGGAAAGAAATTTGCACTGTCTATGGTCTGCCTTAAAATGTAAGCACCTTGAGGGCGGGGACCGGTGTGAATGTAAAGCACTGTGAAAATTGACAGGGCTATATAATAACCTGTAATAATAATAGCTATTAAATCGAAAACATACATATATACATTATGATGTTTTAGAAATATCACAAACTTCTGGGGGTAATGTTCCCACAGATTTCAGTGAAGGACCTGCCTCTGGTAACATTTAATATTTTCCTAACCTGCTGGGGAGTTAAAGCAGGGTTGCACCCATTTAAAAGTCAGGATCCTGAAACGCGTCGGGCTTCGGAGAAACAAAACATCAACTATCACATGTATCTGTATACAATGTTTGCTCCTATGTACATTTGTATTGTATTCATCTGGATGATTGCATAATCTTTAATGTATACCAATAAATTTGCATATTTTATATAATTATGATTTACGATTCGGTTTGCCTGTAAAAATCCCAATCCCATGTGGGGGGATCCTCTCTACAAATTTGCGTAATAAGGGATGACGGCAATGGAGTTTTTCCCCTGGTGGTGTTTCTAACAACATCTCTACACAGGAGTTAGATATCCCGACGATCTGGCACTGTCCCAGAAGTGTAATCTGAGCTGCAAATGTGCTGCTTAAGCCCTGTACACACGGTACAATGGTTGTACAACAACGGTCGTACAACCAGTTTGTTGTACGAACATCCGACCATTAGTACGCGCGATTACAACAGCCATCATACAAGGGTTGTACAACTGAAGTTGGATGAGCAGTACCAACAAGCAGTTGTACGACTGTTGTACCGTCTGTTTAGAGAAGTTGGTCCAACAAAGATGTACGTGCAAAACACGCATGCTCAGAAGTCAGGAACGCCCAGAAGTGTCCGTTCTGGGAAACCTACGTTCCTAATTCACAAATCACATTCACCTGAACTTCCTCGTTATACGCTCGTAACACATCACTACGTTAGGCTTGGTTGTACAATCGCTTAGAGCATGTCAGTACGCGAGACACAACAGCCAACATCCAACCTGGTCCAAAGTTGGACGTTCGGTTGTACAATCGTTGCACCCGTGTGTACGGGCCATCAGTGAGTCGGTCAGTGTACATTGTGGCGAGGACTGTGAAAAGGCAGGTAGGTTTATTTGATTTCAGAAGAGACATGCTAGAATAGCCTGTCTGCTCGTAACATTTTTAAATTTGACTTTAGCTCCTCTTTAACTATACCAACCAATCAGATTTCAATTCATTTATTCTTGGAAGATGACTTCTGATTGGTTGCTGAGAGTTATTGCACGTTGTGCATCATCAATGCTTTCTGCACTGCCTTACTGAAAAATCCCAAAAGCTGCACAAACATTGTAACACAGCACATTCCAGATTGTTGGAAACTTTCCCAAACTGTTGTAAAAAATATGTTGTCCGTAACAAGAGTATGAGAAAGTTCATAGGAATCTTTGTCAGTAAAAAAAAAAAAGCCACATAGCCGCTTACACACAAACTTAACAATGAGAATTCCAAAAATAGCAGTGGAAGCCTAGAAAACTAGTAAAGTAGCTGGTATAAAAACCTCGAGAGGGACGAGGGCTGAATGAACAGCAGGGACTATTGCTTTACCAGATCTGCTCCTTTCTATTGCTTAATCTACTCTATGGTAGGAAAAGGATTCTGACTGTCTGTATCAAGGCAGAATGGAAAGAGAAGCAGCACGCTGCTAAGCTCACCTCTTTCTCACTCTGCTTTTTCTTTCTATCAGGATGCTCATTGCATTGCAGCATAGCTGGCTGGTCCCTTGTGCTACTTCTTCCTCTCCCAGTCTGAACTGTGCTGTACAGTGGACTGCAAGAGGCTGATACCATGGCGGATTTACGTTGTTTGCATTTAGACACTGAATGTGGGCTTAAAATCGTGCGAGTTCAGCTAAATTCACAGGATTACAAACCCACATTTCAGTGCCAAGTTCGGGGGTGATTTGAAAGACATCTGAACGGGTTCATGCCCAGATGTCTATTAAAATCATCCCCAAAATCGCCAAAAGTAGTGCAGGAACTACTTTTGGAAATCAGTGCGGCGCACCAATTGGGACAGTGGCGTTGCCGGAAAAAAGCTGCGATTTGGCATGCGTTTTGACACGTCAAATCGCATGTCAAATCGCGCCGATGTGAATGGGGGCTCAAGGATGTACATACCTCCCAAATTTTTGAGATACCTATTAGCAAAATTATGTAGGCATGGGACACAGCCCTTGCCACCCCCTTAAGCCTGGGTTCACACTGCTGTGGGAATGAAATCATGCACGTTCAGCTGAACTTGTGCAATTTCATTCCCGCATATCAGTCTGACGATTTCATAGACATCTATGCGGGTTGCTGTCAGTGTCGCACCGATTCGGATTGTGCCATTGCAGGCAATAGCCGCTGATTTGGCATGTGATTTGACATGTCAAATCGCATCCCAAATCGCATTAATGTGAACCTAGGCTAAAGCATAATTATACAAAACAAATGATTCATCAAACCCAAAAGTGCTTTTTTACCATTACTACTCCTGGCTTTTGAAATTTACAAATGCAGCAATTTAGAAACTGGATGAAAGGTTTAGCCCCTACCACTTATACTCTGGGCACCAATCCTAATCCCCCCCCCCAACAACAAAAATGTCCGGAGCCGCCCCTGTCTAAAATGGGGACACAGACAGCAATAAAAACATGCCACTCTATCCAAAACAAAACGATAACTATTTTTGCCTTTTTTCGTGCCTTTTTAAAAGTCACCTATCTGGCTGTGCAGTGTGAAAAAAATGTAAATCCCAAGATTGGAAGAAATAAGAACTATTTAAACAAACATATTTATAGTATAAAAGATTTTCTCTTATTTTCTTTCTTTTTTTTTTTTCAAAATAGTTGGGAAATTTTAGATTTGCAGAACTGTCTATATTATTTCTTTAAGCACACTATGAGCAAGAAATGTCTTCACTGAATCCAATACAATAACTTTGCAGGTGTATAGGAGCATTGGGTCATTTTCAATGCTGGAAATCAGATGCGGTATCTGTATTTCCATGCCCTTTTCCTGGACCACAGCCAAGCTATGGTTGTTATACGCTTTCAGCACATATTCAATATTTTTACAGCATTTCAATTTTGTGCTGAATTTCTATTGTGATGATGTCGTGTGCTTTCAACCTCTCCCCACACCCCTTTATCACAATGTCATAGTGCATAACAAAGGTTACCCTGACAAGCATATGGGTCAAGTGTATATGCCGGCATTTCCTGGCATGGCGACATGCTACCACATGTATACTGCAATGGATTGGTGCCAGGAGAGGAAAATGACAGTATTTACAACAATTTTATGTTTTCTAGCTCCTGCTGGTAGAATGAGAGTACATACATTTTATCCAATTAGTATTTTAGGTAATTTATAAAAAATAGCACCCAATTTATCCTCTTTAAATGGCGTAGGACCATGGCTACTGTCTTATTCCAGTTTTACTACATTACTGCCAGATAGAAACACATTATAAAGTGTACAGTATATTGAATGAAATCACAATCAATTTCTATAGGCCATTCATTGTCTTAACATTCCATGCCAGGTTCACAATATAAATAAATATATTCTTGCTTCAAGCAACCAGATGAAGACAAAAAATATGCTTGAATCATATGCAGTAACTAAACCATTGGCTAACTGGCATTTAACCATTTCAGCCCCAGGAGGATTTACCCCTTCCTGACCAGAGCACTTTTTGCGATTCGGCACTAAGTCAATTTAACTGACAATTGCACAGTCGTGCCACGTTGTACCCAAACAAAACTGACGTCCTTTTTTCCCCACAAACAGAGCTTTCTTTTGGTGGTATTTGATCACCTCTGCAGTTTTTATTTTTTGCGCTATAAACAAAAAAAGAGCAACAATTTTGAAAAAAAAAAAAAACATTATTTTTTTACTTTTTGCTATAATACATATAAAAAAAATATATACATATAAAAAAAAAACAAATTTATTCATCAGTTTAGGCCAAAATGTATTCTACATATTTTTGGTAAATAAAATAGCAAAAAGGGTTTATTGATTGGTTTGCGCAAAAGTTATCGCAACTACAAACTATGAGAACTGATTTATGGCGTTTTTATTATCTTTTTTTTTTTTACTGGTAATAGCAGCGAACTGCGATATTTATCGGGACTGCAATATTGCGGCGGACAGATCGGACAAATTTGACACTTTTTTGGGACCATTGACATTTATACATTGATCAGAGCTAAAAATAGCCACTGATTACTGTATAAATGTCACTGGCAGTGAGTGGGTTAAACTGTAGGGGTGATCAAGGGGTTAACTGTGTTCCCTCACTGCGGTCTAACTGTGTGGGGGCTGGGCTGGCAGTGGCATAACAGATCTAACTGATTCCGATGGCAGGGATCAGTAGATCACTGTCATGTCCCCTGACAGAACGAGAAACCTCTGTATTTACATTGACGGTTCCCCGTTCTGCCTCTGTATTAGGCGATCGCGGGTCGCTGGCGGACATCGAGTCCGCCCGAGCCGTGACCACACTTACGCAGCGGGCACGAGAGCACACCAGCGGCGGCGCGTGCCCACCCGCAACTGCGGCTGCAGGAATTGCCATTTATATAAGGGGATCTGCACAACAATACCACTTTGCAGCAGTAAATGTACGCAACGCGGTCGGCAAGCGGTTAATTGGATCACCTGTGTTATGTAGAAACAGTATCATTCCCATATTACTTTCAACAAGAAAGAAAGAAACTGAAAAACCAAAAGGTCAAAGCTAGCAGTATCCAAGAATATCAGATATTCTTGAGAATTTTTACTATACTGTACGTTTATTAATTTACAATTGTTATGTAATAGTCAGGTTAAGCTATGCAGTATTCACCAAAAACCCTCAGTATAATCAATATCAGTATTTTTATATGGAATATAATAAATGACCACAGCCATAAATACTCTGAGGTCGATTTACTTACTAAAACTGAAGAGTGCATAATCAGGTGCAGCTCTGCATAGAAACCAATCAGCTTCCAGGTTTTTGCCAAAGCTTAATTGAACAAGCTCAAGTTAGAAGCTGATTGGCTACCATGCAGAGCTGCACCAGATTTTGCACTCTCCAGTTTTAGTAAATCAACCCACAATGTTCTAAGTAATTACTTATTTAGGACACATTAGTTTGTTTTTCAAATTCTACTTGTGTTAGATAGACTGCTGGCATAACAAACATGGTGATGGAAACCAATAGTAGCTATGATGCCCCAAACTTGCCTCTTTCCCAGTACCTCCAACTCCTATCAGGTGCACGCCCAGGGGGCATCCCTACTTCGCTGTGCTGCTTGTCATTTAGAAATAAAGAGGCCGTACACTGATTCAGAACTAGCTTTAATATAATAGGTAGAGGATTCATAAAATATATAGTCTGACCTGTCCAACTCCTGCTCCAACATGTTTCACCCCCCCCCCCCCACTCATGTCTCCATTATTAAGCTCTTAGTAGGATGAAATGGAAGGTGGACAGGCATGACATATTTTGAGCGCTGTTAATTTATGCAGCACGTTACATATATATGGTACATTCACATCAGTCCCTACCCTCAAGGAGCTTACAATCTAAGGTCCCTAACTCACAATCATACACACATACATTCATGTGGGAGGAAACTGGAGTACCCGGAGGAAACCCACGCAGGCACAGGGAGAACATGCAAACTCCAGGCAGGTAGTGTCATGGTTGGGATTTGAACCAACAACCCTTTTGCTGCCAGGTGAAAGTGCTATACACTACACCACTATGCCACCCATATATATTAAAGTTGGTTTTACATTGATGATGGCATCAGAGTGTGGCCCAATCATTTCTACCTGACAAGATATATGGTGGGGAGGATTAACAAAGAGTAGCACACATTTAAAAATGCACCAATTTCTATATGTCTGCTTAATTAGCGCTTCGTACAACACAATAATAAATATGGCACACGCCAGTTGGTTAGTTTGTCGCTTAGTGGTTGATGTGCTCCATATTCAAGCATGGTTATTCTGCATGCACCACAATTTTGCTGCAAAGCTGAGGTTATATTCACTACAGTATTTACAACATGCTGGTTTCAAATTAGAACATAAGCGCAAGGCAAATGGCAAAACATTTTTTTATAGCTTTGGACAGAGTGGAGAGTGGATAAAACCCCTGTAGAGTTCTGTGGGGATTCTCTCTCTTTTCCTGTTTTAACCATGGGACAGGAAGTGAAGGTAAATCTCCCCAATGAGACACAGATGGCAAAAAAAAACTGCCAGGGGTCTATCCAAAATTTAAAAAAAAACAAAAAAATAACAACTGTTGCCTATAGTTCTACTTAAACTTCCATGCGTATGCGCAGGAGTTATGTCATCCCAAGCTGGCCAAACAATATTTCTGAGGGGGAAGTTAGTACTCAGCAGATTAATTCCACTTTAGCACACAAGAAAACCTAATTTACATCAGGCTGACCACTTTTGTAATATAACAATAACAGTTTCAACTTATATAATATCAGTATCACGTTCTATGCAGTACACATAAACATGCTTGCTCATGAGCTATAACTGTCTTTACTCCAATGCATCTATGGAGGAAGCCATTGTTATCACCTAGACTTCACTTCAACCACGTCTTAGGAAATCTTTAACTACAGAGCTGGTTTAAAGCGGAACTTGACCCTGCTTTGTTACCCTCCCCTTGCTGCTCTCATGTGCCACCATTTTCAAAATCTGGTTTTCATGCATGCCACTCATTTTTTGTTATCTGGGACACAAAGGAGCCCTGTGGCTTCTGTGTGCATGCATGAGACACCCACACAGTGGGATTGATTTACTGAAGCTGGAGAGTGCAAAATCTGGTGCAGCTGTGCATGGTAGCCAATCAGCTTCTAACCTCAGCTTGTTCAATCAAGCTTTGACAATAAAACCTTGAAGCTGATTGGTTTCTATGTGGAGCTGCACCAAATTTTGCACTTTCAAGCTTTAGTAAATCAACCAAAGTGTGTATGTGCAGATCTGCCGCCGGGCTCTGCCAAGTCTTGGATACTTGGCAAAGCAGAGTGCCCTGTCTGTGCATGTACACAATCCTGCAGCACACATGCACCCTCAGTAAAACTGCCTCCTGGGAATGTATGACTTGGCAATCCCAAGACACAGATTGTTTTTGCTTAGGCGGGAAAGCAGGAAATGCTGTTTTGCAGCACAAAAACTACACTTTACTTTACCAATAATAATAAAATATGTCCCATTTCTATAAAAGGGGAAGCAAATGAGAAACGGTTCATGTAATGGTTGAAGATCTGCTTTAAGATCTCCGTTCCCACTATTACCTCTGGTACATATCTGAACAGTTTACTGAAGCTGTAAAAGAAAAGTCCAAAAATCTGCAGATTTGTATAGGTTCACAGTCAACTGAAGCATTATACTCAGATGGTGCCACAGGACAGAAAGGACTTATCCCAGTAACACTGAAATAAGTAAGCCTCTTAACCTCCCTGGCGGTATGATTATGTCAGATTTTTGGTGCTGAAAGCGGTACATTATTTTGCATGGAAATTTGGCGTTTTATATTGTAGGCCTGTAATTCTTAGGAATAGCTCACTTAAATCTGTCCAAACCAGAGTCTAGTAGACATCCCGGGTATGATAACGTTTGAAACATGAAATCATAAATTATAATATAATAAATAACTATAAATAATTATCAAAAATAATAACATAATAGTAATACAATTTATTCAATAATGTAATCAAATCAAAAACACTGAAATTTGCTCATTTGCAGAATTGTCGCTGTCGTCACTTTCAGTTTCTGATGATAAATTTCCCCAAAAATCAGTATCACTCAATTCTGCAAATGATTCTTATTTACTATCGGTGTTTTCTAGCTGATCAAAAACCACTTTTGACGTAAAGGGACGCTTTTTGGTTGCTATGGACGTTCTCAAGTTTGCAGGCAGAAAGAATGACAAATATAATATAAAAGTGCATGCAGGGCACTGGGCAAACCACTAGGGACAGAAGGGATGTGAAACGATTTCATACAGTAATGTAATCTTACAGATTACAGTGTACTTTATATATGCTGTGTGTTTCACTTTTTGAATTTCCCGCCGGGCTCCGTCCCCGTGCGACGCGACACTCGCAGGGAACAGAGCCCGGCACACAGAGGCATCGGGCAGAGGACAGACATGCTGACACCGCAGGAGGACATTGCTGGATCCAGGGGACAAGGCGAGTAACATTGCCTGGATCCAGCGATGCAATCCCGAGTGTGGCTCGGGGTTACCGCTCTTGGTACTGAAAATCCACCCCGAGCCACACTCGGGAATACCGCCAGGGAGGTTAAGGCAAAATTGAAATCCATTATATGGACTACATCACACTTGCCTACCGTTTTATGAAAACCTATTGATCAAGAAATTGATTACCTAATGTGAAACTCCAAAAGGTTAAACAAACAGTTGAAATACATATAGACATAGGAATGTATAATTCTCACCAGCCAATCTTGTGAGGTACACACCTCTGCCATACTCTACAGCCAGAAAGATCACTGGACAAGTTTCTTGCTCAGTGACCAATATTCAGTATTATTCCCTGCCCATGAATATGAGGGTGGAGACAGACGGTTTACTTAGGCTACATTCATGCAGCCAGCCAGGGATGAATAGTTTTCTGCATTAAGATGGCAAAACGCCACCTCTTGACACAACAACGCTCAGCAATATGGCTGCATACAAACTAGAAGACTAGCTGCAGCCAGTTTTGTGCAGCCACAACTCTACAGAAATGCTGACCATGGACACACACTGGCTGCATCCAGGGTCATTCAGGGGCTTTAATCGCATGTAATCACTTAGATGAGTGGTTACATGCAAAAAGCAGTGGTGTTAGCCATTGATTAACAGAGTACAAATATGACAGCTGCTGCTGTTCGCACACAGTACATTTCCAATTCTACAGATTCTCGCCATTGGCCACCCCTGTGAAAGTTGCCATAGGAAAGTGTAATGCTAAATAAAGAAATAAGTGTATCACCTGCCTGGCCGTGCAATGTGGTAGAGTTATGGGAATCACAAGTCTGTCTAAACAGAATTACAAATGTTCTGGCAGGTAAAACTGTAACCATATACATATCTCACCTGTAACCATATACATATCTCACCTGTAACCATATACATATCTCACCTGTAACCATATACATATCTCACCTGTAACCATATACATATCTTACCTGTAACCATATACATATCTCACCTGTAACCATATACATATCTTACCTGTAACCATATACATATCTCAACTGTAACCATATACATATCTTAGCTGTGCTGTTTACATGGAGATTTACTTTTGTCTGCCAAGGCAAATAGTGGGTCAGTTTGGGCAAAATAAAGTACAGAGTGGACATTGAAACCCTTGGTAAGCTTAGCGTGACTGCTTATCTATTTCTTAGAGAAGCCCGACCATTCCTGGAAACTGCGTCAGTCATTGCAGTGACAGTGACATGGTGCCATTCACTTGCTGATGAATCACATGGTATTACTTGAGTGATACTAATAGTTCTAGTCACTAAGTCATGAATCACACAGTGCTTGAAAGTACATTTTAGCAATAAATGAGGAATCAGTATGCGGTCAGCTAATAGGCATTTCTCCATCATGGTTTAATGTTTGTCTCTAGTCTCATAAAAGCAGAAACCCCTTAGTGAGGTACAGACTTCTTCAGCTGCAGGACGATGCTCAGAAAGCCACTGCCTCCTCCTGGCTATCAATAAAACCATGTCTGATAACAGGGATTGCCAGGTTTACACTAGAAATGTAAGGGTTAATCCCCAAAAATAGCAAGGAAGACTAAGCAAGCTGTTGACCTTGAGCTTGTTTAAGAAACAGGACATATCAGTTCAAAATGACTCAAAAGGTAATACTGGCCAAAAACTATTCTGGAGTTTTATATTATATGGATTGCTATTGGAACATAAATTCTCCAGCTCCCTTTGCACATTTAATGAAATAAATGTAAGTATACGGGTATACTGTGTGATCATGAGGAATTGTTACCATAACTGAAGAACACAGAACTAGAATCTCACCAATGCACATACGAGAAAGACTGCATAAGGCCCACCACACATTACAAGGACTGCCTGATTAGGTACAGATTGATGAAATAGCTTAAGTAGGTCCTTGTGTAGGTTATGTAGGTCCCCATATTACATAGTTTTGGTAAATCTAATGTTGACTGTTCAAAGATTGTACAACCAAATAGTAACACATAGACCTCAAGAGCCTGTGTTGAAAGGCCTTTGTTTGCATCAGAACTGCTTCTCTCCCCATATAAGTCATTGATAATAGAAAAGCAGATTAAAGTAGTTTAATTCACTTTACAAGGAGGTTAAAGCGGAACTAAACTCTGAAAAATACTCACTACCACCCTCTAGTAAGTCAGCCAATACATTCCTTATTGGCCTCTGTCATTGTTTCTCCTGGCTCCTAGGTGTTGGGTTTTCAGCCTTTTGATTGGCCAATGTGGGATGAAGTTGTGTGTTAAATAAGCCTATCCATGTACTCTGAATGATCTCACACGCATATCAAACTGATGTCAAATACAAGAACGCACCTAAAAAAACACTGAATTTGCCCATCAGCACAAGCCCTTAATTGGTTGACAAGCTCCAGTTCACCATTTAGCCAAGTCCAGCCATGTATTTTATCTAAACCATCAAACACAGAGCTTGTCTGAGAGTTGTTTGAAATAATAGAACTGTTTTAAAAAAGCTTTAACAAAGTGCATTGACATTGCACAATACTTGAGGGTAAAAGGGGTGGATGGAAGAAAGCACTCAAGCTCTGCCTATTGTCTGGTTGTTATGTACCCACAAGTACTTTGAGGTGTCATAGGTTACAGCAGAGCTGATTCGTCCATAAAGAAAACTAAGGCAGGAGCCTAGGTTCTGCTATATATTTCATGCTCCTGCATTAAACCAATGTATCAACACAACTGGTTAAAACTGTACACTTGCCTGTCAAGGGAGGAAGAACTTGCAGGCTGTATATGTCTAACGGGGCCTTACCAGTACAGACAAAGGAAATAGGGTGGCTTCTCTGTGCCCATTGCAGTGCTTATCATTGTCGATACAAGGGATTGAGGGGCCAAAACTGCCATCTTGCCTATTGCCTCATTCTGCCCTAATGTGTCTCAGGGTTACAGACCTTTTCAAAAAGCTTTACTGTTTCTTTTCACACTACAGGTTGGTTGATTCATTGAAAACAATGCATTGCCTAGCCCAAACCTTTTTTTTTTAGTTTCTGATTAAATAGGCAAGGACTGGAACACGCCAGGTTTATACTGCTGGATTCACCATCGCTATTTTTCCTGGTGCTCTATAAGAGACACTGTGGTGAGTCACTGAGATGAAGAGTGGCAAATAGTGATAATAGAATGTAGAAATTGTAAAATCTTTACATTTGCTACAACAACATAAAAAACAGCAATTGTCTACAAAAGTAAAAATGATATAAAAATGACTTAATATATACACACTATACCTTCCTTTTAATGGCAGCTGGCACTAGCTTCTTATTTCATTAGCTAAATAAATTCCACTCCTGTGTACATAAGCATAAGACCTCATAAAAAAGATAGCTATACTAAAATAGTCTTGCAATCATACTGTATTCATAAAATGATAACACTTCTGTAATCGGCTATAAGACTCACACTCTCCCAGACCCTAAAGGAAGTTGTATATGATAAATCACAGGTGGAGCATCGGAAGACTGCATGACTTGTTTTTCTTACATTTGTAATGTTAAAAGAGTCTTGTTTCATGCAGATTGATTTTTTTATATAAGCCATTTGGTAATATAGAGATAAAAAAGCTGGGGGGTCAGCGGCTGCAATAGGAGTTGCATTGTAAAATGATCCTGGGTGTACCTAACAGGAGTATGCCCTTGTGACCTATACATCCAATCATGTGACAGCTTTCATGTGCGCTTTCATAGATTTTTACATTGTTTTCTAGATTATACTGATTATTGTAACCTAATTTGTGGTTTCTCAGATGCAACAAGCTGTTGTTAATAAATCTCAACGTGCGGCATGACCTTTTCACTGCTTTCAAACTAATATTTGCATCTTTCATGAGACTAAACAAATCTTTTTTTCTCAAAGAAAAAAACTTTGCATGTGTTACAGTTTATTTATCTAGATTAAAATACATTCAGATTGATCATCTCATGCGTTCTAAGTGTGTCCAGTATTGTGTTACACAAAAAATTACACAGTTGATTCCTACAGTGCGCAAGAAGATAAAGGAATTACAATATGATGATTGTAGCATAGTGTAAAGGTGTCAGATCCTCATTGTACTTTCTAAAAACCGACACGGTCATGCAATGATATCAGCTGAGCGGTTATATTGGGAGCCCATATAAATAGTAAGGTAAGGGCTGTCATGTAATTCTCATCCACTTAAAAGGATACCATACCCATACCATACCTATACCATACGTTACCATAAAACAGTGCTGGAATTGCAGTGGTTCAAACCTCCCAGATAAGGTTGTTAAATAAAAGGTATTAAAAAATATCTACTGCTGGATAATATGCAATGGCATTCTAAATAGTAAAAGAAAAAGTACATTTTGAAGTGTCTCAGTTGGCTCTCCAACACTGTGGCCTTCAGCGGCGGCCGGTCCATAAGGTGCCACCCCCCCTTAATTTCCATGCAGGTTTCTATGAGTTTTTTTTTGGAAGCACATGATTAGAGCCTGTGGCTCTAATTGGCTTCATAAAGGCATTGCGCCCTGAACCCACCCACTTGTGACATTATTGAATCAATATTCGCTATTGTCTTCTGGCTTCTCCTCCCAGTCAATGAGGACAGGAGGTGGATCTTAAGACCGGATTAGCCGGGAGGAGAAGCCGGGGGAAGCCGCGCCTGTGGATAGGGTGATTGCGGACCTGGCAGGGGGTTTGTTTAATGCCCCCCCCCCCTAAAAAATTGAGCACCAGCCGCCACTGGTGGCCTTGCACAGAACAAGCTGCCACACTCATGGGAATATTCAGCCAATTTCTCCTACTTTCATTGATCTTTTAGTTGCAAAAACAACAAAAGACTGCGAAAGGATCCAAAGTGATTGTGATAGGTCACCTTGATCATTTATTGTTCTTGGGATTGAAAGTTGGTTGAAAGTGGTAAGATTGCCTTGTGTGTGGTCAATATAATTCTTTATAAAGCAAAAAACTCCAGACACATCTCCAAAAAGGATTTTCAACATTTAAAAAACATTTCTGTAGTCTAAATTATGCTGCAATATTTATTTTTTTATCATTTAAATCAGAATGACATGAAGCATTGTTTGTTATGAAGCATATCTATTTTGTAGTAATTACTGGAACACTTCAGTGTTTCTAATCCAAAAAGCAAAAAAATGTAGCCACAAGCATTTGGATTTCAACTGAGACAGCTTCAGCCAAGAATTCAAGTCCAATGTTCAGTCATCCTAGGTCCTGAATCATGTAACTAATTACTGAAAGAAACAAACAGAAACCATAGAAGACTAGTGTCCCATGTTGTTGATAGCACCTGATCAGGTCATTGCTCTAACATGCATTCACTTGGGAATGGGATAGCCAACAAGAACAGCAGCAATGTTCCAGATGGAAAACATTTTAGATAAGTCTCACAATCATGGAAATTCACACAAGGGACTTTTATACTTCAACATTCTTCCAAGAAAAAGGTTATTCAGAAGCTCATCCAGCCCAAAACAGGGTTCAAAACTTAGGAGAGCACACTTATCCTAACATTACCTATGAGGCGGGTGTGTTGTAAACACATAGCACATTCCTTTATCTGGTTCCTTAAGACCAGTGGCATCACAAAGTAGATTGTCCAGTTAGACTATTTTTTGTAATCTCCTAGTCCAATATACAAGTCCTCCGTGGCAACAGATCACCACTCACAACCCTCATCAGTAGCTCTGATTCCTGGCTATCAAGTGAAAATGCCAGATGGAAGCTCATCCACTCTCACCACAGTAAACTCCACAAAATGAAAGATAATGAATAATCCATTATTCAATAAACCGTAATTCTTCTGGAACAACAAAGCCCAACCTGGAACCTTAAGCCCCTCTTTGGATTAAATGCTTCAGTGAGGGAGATCACAGGATGGGCTTCCTTTTTAATGTCTCTGGAATAATAAAGTTTTCTTCATTGCTTGAATATTTGGTTGGGTATAATACAGCTGTAATGACAATTAATGCCAAATGAGCAATTATTTTACTCATAAGTACGAAGGTTTTCCATGTAGCATGATCTAGGTTTCACATTGGAGCCCAATCTCCATCATTGTCTTGTTAGGAAAATGCAAAATATAACAAAATCTATGTGACACTAGTCTGAGTTTGGGAATTTCATGCCAATTTCCAGAGAACAATCTAGCACGTATAGTATAATAAATAAACTCTATACATGTATCAACATGTAATGACTCCACAGTGATGTGGTTTTACCATTAAAAGCTTGTTCTGCTTTTGGTTTCCTTTTTTATACCACATTTCTTGGTATTGTGGTGTCATAAACTGTAATCACTCCTACACCTTATGAGAAATGTATAGCAACGTGCTGAATTCAACTCCAGCCTTTCCCAGTATTCCAAGAAACTGAAATTGTCAATGCTGCCCTTGTTAAGACATCTGCTGCTCATATCCCCTATGGAATTCATAACCTCTCAATCTATCTATGTTCAGAAAAGTAAAACATGTTTGGAAAAAGTGTCCTTATAGGGCAAAGACCAGAAGGTCTCAACCATTTAATTTGGAACTCCAGGTATTGGTGTTCCATTGTTTTGTACTTCCAGGCATAACTGCCCAATGTGCAAAATATGTGTTAATAATACGTGTGAGGAATTAGCAAGGATTGGGCCATGTATGGCTTGCACAGGGGTTACTAATATTGCACTGAATCTCCACAAGTGTTTAATACATCACAAAAATACTTTTTTATGCAACACTAGTACTTGTGAACATTGGTATATATCCCTAGAGGCTAAAATGTGTTTGAGTACAAGCAAGCATTTCACCACCCATTGTTTTCTGTAAGATATCTTTCAATAAATGGCCAGGCCTTTTGCTAAAAACAAAGGATTCTTAGAAAGTAGTAGATATACAATTGTTTGCAAATAGCAATCAGATGTGGTATTTTTTAGGATTTTAGGTACTGGAACACTTAAGAGGAAATCCACAAAAACACAGAGAACATACAAACATGCTGCCCACCCAGAACAACCAAGACACAGAACGGTGCATATTAAGAAAGCATCAATTCACCAGCAAGAAGTAGAAAGTAGTCAATGGCACACAAGACTAGTTTTATGTCTGTATAGTAACTACAACTGCATTCGATGGTTCGGCTCCAGATGGCGCTTAATTCTAAAAATAGTGAGTTTCTACAATTTAAAAAAATACATTATACTTTAGAAAAAGTCCTTGTTAGAATTAAATAAAGAACTTCAAAGCACCGACTTGATAGTGGTGAGACAGTGAGCCACAGTGTTGCCAATTAATACTTCCAGAAGATTTACCCCCTTCATGACCAGGCCATTTTTTGCACTACGTCACTGTGTTACTTTGACTGACAATTGCGCGGTCGTGCAACATTGTCCCTAAAAAATATATGTATTTTTGTTCCCACAAATAGAGCTTTCTTTTGGTGGTATTTGCTCACCACTACATTTTTTATATTTTTTGCACTATAAACAAAAAAATACAAACAATATTTTTTACTTTCTGCTATAAAACACATCCAATAAAAAAAAATGTAAATCAAATGTCTTCATAAATTTAGGCCAATATGTATTCTGCTACATATTTTTGGTAAATAAATCTCAATAAGTGTATATTGATTGGTTTACGTAAATGTTATAGCGTCTACAAAATATGGGATAGATTTGTGGGTTTTTTAAAATGAATTTATATTTTTATACTAGCAATGGTGGCGATCAGCAATTTATAGTGGGACTGCGATATTGCGGCAGACAATCAGATCCTAACTGACACTTTTGACACTAATACAGGGATTAGTGCTAAAAATATGCGCTGTCACTGTTCTGATGACACTGGCTGGGAAGGGTTTAAAAATCTAGGGCGATCATAGCGTTAACTGTGTGCCTAGCCAGTGTTTTTTGTGTAAAGCATGGTGCTTTCACTAGAGGAAAAGATGCTCTCTAGTACCTGCTTTGCAGGAACACAAAATCCATTTTTCCCCCCTGTCAGAACGGCAATCTGCTTTGTTTTGAAAAGCAGATCCCCATTCTGTGTGTTTTACCACCGATCGGCGGGTGCTGGAGCAGATCAACTTCTGCTGTAAATATTCACAGTAAGGATGGGCTTGGGCGTGTTTGGAACTGCACGTGTCTGATCCCACCAGGAAGTTTGCACTGCGTCGCACTAATCACAAGCAGTGAAGCAATGCGCGGCTGCAGCAATCAGCAATTGTTTCACAGCCTGTGATTAGCGCGGCACAGTGCAAACTTCCTGGTGGAATCGGGCACGTTTGGTTCCGAACATGCCTGAGTCCATTCACAGCAGAAGCAGCCTACCCGCAGCACACATACTCCCCCTGCTGGCGGAAGTGCAGAATCACGTATATATGTGTGATTCTGCACAGGAGAGCCACCCTGTAGCAGTAAATCTGCTATGGGGCGGACGGAAGTGGTTTAACGTGTCTGAAGTCCATAAACACTTTGTATAAACTGTAGCTCCAAAATTATATTTAGATAACTAACTCAGAATATTCACCCAGAATGTAGTTACTGAGCTTTATCTTTTCCAGAAATGCAAGCAACTTTGCATTGAAATATGAGCAAATCATTGTGGAATGAAGTAAAATATAACTGATAATGAGGTTTGTGGGCACAAATTGGGCTTTAATAGTTAGGCTCCTTTGTACCATGAGCTATTGTATCAATTATGTAGCCCCACAAGTTTTATTGGGCACAACAATCACTGTTTATTTTATTTTGAAACACCACAAGAAAAAACTAAGTTTTAAAAAATACCTTATTTACTGAACAAATAAGACGTGAGTAGTTAGGTGCGTTCTTCACTCAAGCAGCCTTCTGGCACTTTCAAGATGATCAGTGGTGAAATACATAGAAACCGCCATAAGACTAATTTAAATAACGATATCTGACTGGAAACCATAACTTCAGCCATCCTTTTAAAAAGTATTATTATATATAATATAACAAAGGCGCTTACAAATGCTCAACTTACAAATTTGTAAGCTAATGTACTTTTTGTATCAGTATATTGCAAAGTGTGTTGTATTGTCTCCATTTTGTCTGCAATTTAAAGAAGATTATTGAGTACCCCCACATTCCCGCGGTTTGTGTAATGTGTGGGTAACTATTGGTGCAGTTCTGTTTCAGGTCTCTAATTTCAAATCAGCAACAGTTGAAATTACTGGAATCTGGCCCACCCCAAACATCACAATCTTGGATTATCTATTTCTTATAATGACTTCATAAGAAAACATAGTTTTCATAGAAAACTGCTTTAGTTTAAAAATGAAAAGTCCAACATTCATGTACATGAAGGAGAGTTCCTTTACACCAATGAAGTGGCTTGATAAAGACTTGGGAAGTTTGACTTCCTGGCTGACACTCCTAGGAAGGTGAGTCTTAGTCACCTAGATAAAAGAAGGCAAGGCTGGGTATCATGGACTGTTACAGGAAATTAAAGTGGAAACAGAGAGGGAGCAAGGAGACATGCATTCAGGTAAAAGGAAGTCAATTGGTCTATTTATAGGTGATAGCTGGGAACTGGGAACAACACAGCCTAGGATATGAGAAAGTCATTTCCTTTGATATCAGGAAAAAGTCTATTTAAGGTAATTAGGAAAAACAGGGATGTCCACTTGCGTAGTAGAGACAGGAACAGAGAAATAGCTGGGACAGACTGTGACATGAGAGGGCTCTACAGACAGGAATCAGAGATAGAGATATGGCACTTATAAGTTTACTGTGAGTCATTGATGAGAAATGAGTGTAAAGATGGACCAGAGCAAGTGTAACATTTACTACATCTTACATGTCTATAAATGCAAATCTGGAGTCAGAGGAAAGTTAGAAGCCCCTACCTGCTTACTTGTTCTGCGTGACAGATTTCAAAATATTGAAGCCAAGGGGTCAGCATGATAGCCATGCAATGAATATTTTCATAATGTGAGTTTGGCAAGACTGTGCACTCTGCAAGTGAAGTTGCTCTAGACTAGCTTAGTAAATGACGGGAAGCTCTGCTGACTTCCATCATCCAATCATGTGCAAGCAAAAATGCTGTTTTTCTTTTTCATTTTCCTTACATGTGATTAGGATTCATTACAAAGTGACTCTTTACTAAGCTCTGGAGCAATTACACTTGTATTTTCCTTTAGTAAATAAACCCCACTATGTCCTTATAACACACAATTTTTATAGCAGAGAATCTAATGCTTTGCAAATGGCAATGATTTGTTGCAAAATTGTTCAGGTCAATCATGTGATTATTAATGGATTTCCCTATGCAGAAAAACCTAAATAAGATAGGTTTGTATCTGTCTTACACACATCCGTTTTCTTACAAGCAATGCTTTGATAATGACTCTATTGGCAATTACACATACTTACTAAATTGCACATTTATCAAAATAATAAACTGAAGTTAAAAATACTATTTCTATGTTTCTTTTAAACCATTGATATGGCAGTGATGTAGATTAAATAGCTATCAGGCTGAGCATATTCAAGTTTCAACTGAAACAATACCAGATCACAAAATAGGCACTCTCACATGCTTACTTGGGACTGGTGTGCTTTTTGCACTGTAGGAAACAAACTACCAGCGCAGGATGATCTAATGGGCTAGACAAAAAGACATCTTACAGCTCATTGAACTGTATGAACTAATGCAATGGAATGAGCCACAATGTTCCCTCTGACTGAGCAGACTAACACATCTATGGCTGTCGGGCTGCCTCTAGCATCTCCTACAAAAAAACACCAGCCGGGAGCTTTGGTCAGTCTGTGTACCCAGAGAGGCCAATTTCTTCAGGTTTCTGTACAAACACATGGATATCACAGCATGCCAGAAATACTAATTAGATTCTGTTTGAAAGATTGCCCCGCAACATTGTTATGACAAGAAACATACACCTTATTAGAGCTCTATAGGGTGGGATGCTTGAGGTGGAAAGCATTGAGGTAAGAGCATGCTACTGTAGATCAAACTTTTTCCTAGAATCTGTACAACTGTCCACCTGACAAAGTTGAAATAGATGTAAAATAAGACGTATTGCTGGTCCAGATTCATACAGCTAATGGAATTAAGCACCTGAAACTCTCCCATGTAAAATGTCATTCGCTCAGATATACTTTTATGTATTTTGAGTGGGTGGTGTGTCATTAGAAATAACTTCAACATAATGGGTTTAATATTGTGGCTTCCCAGCAATGAAAATTCATTTTCCAACAATTCAACACACAGAAATGACCACTGTATACTCAACATACACATACTTCTCAGAAGATGCTGAAAAGTATTGCGTAGGCTATAAAGTGCAAAGGCAGCCGATACCATGACAATCCCAATACAGAACAATGAGGAAGTGGCTGAATATTCTCTATTCGTCTATCTACCTTGTTTTTCCCGGTATTTGAAAATTATTTGAATTTTGTAAACTGCCCATGAGCCATTCCAGTGTGCCAAAGTGCTCATAGTTACTCTCAGAGTATGTTGTATTTTCGCTACCTGACCAGGTTTACAGAAACGAAAAGACAAGATCATTTTTACAAACACAACTAATATTTTGAGTCACACACACAGGTCCTCTGAGCTGGCGTAAAAGATACAATTTTAGTGATGATCCTTCTCCAAATGATGGCTCCAAACTGAGGATCAACCATCTGTTAACTCAAAGCAAAAGCTATGACCTTCATTTAAAAAAGGTCTTTAGCCATGCTTATTATACTAATACAAACCTGTAGTGATTTTTATGCCTTGCAGTTGCAACAATTAATGGATTATACTACTATAAGTAAAGTCACATTTGTCATGCAGGACTGGTACCTTGGTAAGTATCTGAATGTGATTTGATACAGAAAAAATGATAGCATGTAAAAAGCACTCATTGCTTATGGACACTGCATTGGAAGTAATACAGGAATATTTAGTTATTGATGATCATGGTGATGTATATTACAACGCATCTTTTCAATATTACTTAGCTACTGATATACATTGTAATACTCGGTGAAATAATAATTACTAACTGTAGTGTAAACTATTTATGGTTCTTTCAACCTGTGATGGTTTGAACTGAATTAGAATGTGGAGATTTCCAGTCGCCAAAAGATGCAAGGGGTCAATGATCAAAGAGACTCCTGTATGTTTTCATATCATTCCAGAAAAGGTGTAGGCTAGCAAAATCAAAAGTAATGAGCTTGAATGAACTGACTTAAGTTTTCTGCAACATTTTTGGAATTATCTGCTGTAGGACCTCAACATTTCAAACTGAATTGTGTAAAATAATGAACAACAGAGTGATCTAGTATTGCACTTTACTATGAATAGTGTCATTGTTAGCTTTAGCACTATCTCATATATCTTTTCCATGATGACCAGCAAATAATGCCCAGGGATCTCTTTGCCAGTTTATCCATTGGCAGTTAGATGTAGGATTAGATATTTGTTTTAAATGCACAGTAAACTTTATCTTCCAGCCAGTTCAATGCTTAAAGTCATTGCAGACTATACCGTTAAGGTTCATTTCACATATATGCGAATCGGATGCATTTTTTAACTGCATACGGTTCGCATAACATATGAAACGGACCGGCTTTCAATGAAGCCAGTTCCTACATGTCCGGGCAGCCACGGTCTGTTTCTGAAAAGGGTCCTATGCGCTTTTGGGTCCGGACCTTAATTGCATGTGAACCGGTGAGCAAAATCGCACCAGACTCTGGACTGCTAACCGCAGCCGGACATGTGTGAACCCAGCCTTATTTGGCAAAACAACACTTACATAACCGTTCCCAATCATACACTATTGGCTGGCCATACCAATAATGTCTTGATGCATGCAATACAATTACTTTAGGTTTATATAAGCCCTATTTGTATCTCCAATTACAATGATATTTCCTGCTACACAGCCACAAATGCCATTTTTCGTTCACATGCTGATATGTGTCTGATAAAAATAAAATATGCAATTCTATAATGAAAAAAAAAACCCTCAATCTTCCCTCAATATTCCCTCAATCTTAAACATTTTTTGCATTCATCCCGTGAATTTATTTATTTGAGTAGTTTTGTGGATCTTCTGGCTCTTCTACACACTTTAACTGAATGTATGATATATGCATCTCTGTTGTTCAGGGCTGTTGCAAACCTCTACCATCTTCACTATCTATCATCCCCTGTCTTGCAGACTCTATTATTCTACCCCTAATATTGTAATATAGTCTTACTTTTAAAGAACCACCCCACCAAAATCAGATATCATAAGTTTTTGTGCATGTTTGTGGGCCTATATCATCTTATAGCTCTTGGGGACTCCAGAGCTGGGAATCGCCTACTGTTGGCTTGACACCCTCCCGCTCATCCTACTGCCACTGGTGAGTGTCCCACTGTTTGCCACTGTCTCAATACCAAAAAATAAATGAAACTTCCAGAGGTATACCTATCATAGGCATTGGAAAGTGGACTGCCTTGGGAATTTCAGGCATTTCACCAATGGAATACCTAAGAAATACAATAAGATGGAAAAACCTTTACTTGAAAGACCTTAAAACTAATATGTTTAACCCAGGCTTTCTATGACAAACATTTACATGTCACTGTAACAAAATCAATCTATATCACACACCATTAACCAGTCAGAGAATGCCTCAGTGATGATGAAACTCATCTCCAGCTTCCAGGTGCCAGCTGTCTTACTAAAGGAATTCACTTCTTTCCAGCCTATGTTCACAAAGGCATATTTAGGGGAATTTACCAAATAGCAATATCCTTTGCATCTGATTAAGAATTTGAAGTGAACAATATTAAGGAGTGAAAAGTAGTCCTTTAATAAATCAGCTCCATAAAGTTTGAATCTCAATAATACCAAAGAGCCATTTGTTACAGTGCAATACATTTGCCCAATCATAACACACTATGACAATCAATATTAAGAAAACATAATATCCCATTCGGATTCTTTTAAACCCAAATAATAATTGAACTAAACTCCAATTGCAACTATTCTTCCAAATGGTAACAGCAGCATCCATAAAGCACTGACATACCTCCAGGAAAGTCATCATTATAACAGAATTAAAAAACTATTTCACCATCCACATGGAGCTAGTGCACACTATAAAGGCATAAAGTAACTCTGATTTTTGACACTTTTAAACAGCTCCCAGACTCCTATTCAGACCTTGATCACAAATCATTCTCTGATGGTTGCCACGATTTTTCATAATTGCACAAAAAATAGAAATATTACATGCAAATGCTATTATGTATTCCACATTTGTGACTGTAATCAAATACAATCTTATGAATAAACAATGCTATGATAAGCTGAAGTGACACTACATGGAAACATCATATAATGCTTTAACACTTCTAACTTGAGAATACAATTTTTTTTTGGTTGAACTAGATGGACTTGTGTCTTTTTTCAACCGGACTAACTAAGTAACTATATGTAACTAGACATAGGGGTTGATTTACTAAAGACAAATGGATTATGCACTTTGTGAGTGCAGTTGCACTCTTTAAAGTGCAGTTGCTCCAGAGCTTAGTAAATGAAGTGAAGGGTCACTTTGCAAAACATATTTAATTACATGCAGGAACATTTAAAAAAAAAACAGCATTATTGCTTGTACATGATTGGATGATGGAAGTCAGCAGAGCTTCCCCTAATTTACTAATCTCTGCACAGTCTATTTACCTCTTGTAAATCAACCTCATAGTCAACATGTTCCCAAACTTTACAGAACTTCTAGTTTTTGGACCGCCTAAAAGCCAGAGTAAAATTATCTTGAAACCTGGATATAGATATTTTTTCAAGGATTAGCAAGCCTTTTATACCAAGAAAGCTTACTTATTCATAGTCATTGTTTGATGTTGATGGTAAGCTGGGATTGGTAGGCTTGCAGTGGCTTACACAACCATACACATAATACACCTACTATCTCAAACTTTTTTCTTCTACATTGCCCAGTTTTAGGGGTTTCAAAATACAAATATGCCTATTTGTAAATTGCTTTCAATTTGAAATGTATACATTTTCCCATTTTCGATACATATGGTAATAACAGAAAGCATTCTTATGGAACTGTGCATCACTTGTGTTGATTGGGCCATGTAGGCATTGTGAGTCTCCTATTGTGACCTCCAGATCTCTTGCTCAGCTGGATGGTAATGGGTCCTTGGTAGGTCCTTTTGGTTTAAAAATTCAAGTGAGTGCGGTCAGATCTTTCCCATCGTTCTTGGTGGTGCATTTACAACCTCCTTAGCCAGCAAAGGAAGGCAAGTTATGATGGATTAGCGTGTGATCCAGATCACCCCAATTTATATACTGGTTCCACTGTTGAAGTGGAATTCTGAAAGTTCAATTGTGTCTATTTGTTTAATATCATTCTTTAACAACCATTCACCAAGTAGAAGCAATTGAGTTGAAATCTAGAAAAAGGTGACAGGTGAGATGGAGAGAACATTGTACCTACCTGTTAGCATCAGGCATCCAAACAGCAGACACAGCATGGCCACCGTGACACAGCTTAACATGTCTGAGCAATCCTAGCTCTGCCCCAGATCCCACAACTGTCAGGTAAGTAGCTGCTAAAACACCAGCAACAATAAATAAAGTGTTGTGAGTTTCCAATAGTTAATGCAGCACCTCCTCTGTGGTCCTCAGACTGATGTAAGCGTATCCTGTACTAGAGCAACTTTCCAGCAGCAGCACTATGTACGGTCCTGTCTCTTCACCAGATTCCTGCTGAATGCCTACAGCACAGCAGTGTGTCCTTAGCTGCAGAGTGGGACGGAATATCCTGAAGGATAGGGACACAGTGCTGAAACCCCTGGGACATATCCATTCATTGTGCAAAGACAAATTCTCACACCCCTGATATAACCACATGTAGCTGATGGCATGTGTGGCCACCTCCCTGACTGTGACATCACCAGTATAAAAGGACAGTTCACCCTCTGTGTCACCCAGCACATACACACCAAGCTGGTCACAGTTGGTAGTCTAGCATCAGTCATCCCTACAGATGTGGTTTAGCTAAAACGGTCCTGTGTAGCACCAATGCCAAACTGAACAGAACTTTCCTGATTTCATCTATCTGAAGGCACACATTTCTGAGTGTTTACATACAACTGCACTGTACCTATGTATTATTGTCCTACTATTATAACTGCTTGTGATGAGCAATATAACACAGATGTTGGTTTTGGCAGTAACAATACAGTGTCGGTCCCTCCACCGGTGTGTACGGTAGTCGATGTACACCAA